>JAJGRW010000437.1:94995-222435 GCA_025461045.1 Carex parvula | reverse complement strand
TACCTCAGGCGATATGAATTCTTTAGTTTGTTTTGGCTTCGATACTATAAATCAGTGTTTCTCAGAAAAGGAAAAGGAACAACCAAATTATAATACGAGAAAATTGTGGCGCTCTTTTGTTTGTTTTCGCTTCGATATTGTCCGATCAGTGTTCTCAGAAAAGGGGAAAGAATAAAAGAGCAAGCGAGAGGGAGAGAGAGGAGAGGCATTGCTATGAGCATCTGATAGCTTCGCAAGCGTAAGGTTAGTTTAAACAACTGCATGTGAAAAATTCAAGAATTATGTTGTTTTTTTCTTTTGAGAACTGAGACAGTACATCTTGACGAAGTTTGAAAGAGAGAAATTTGTTTTTGATCCTTATTATCATTTCACTCTACATAGTGTATTACTTGTTAAATGTCTTAATATATGTTGTATTACTTCACTGTTGCTTACTGGTAGTATGCTCTGCTCTCTACTAGCTCTTTTTATTTATTAATTTTAATTATCGTGGCTGCTTAATTAATTTGTGAAGAAATGAAGTCTTAGTAGTTTGCCAGTTTGGCATCTTCCAAGATTATCAAGATTCGTGTACTTGATTACATATCCGTTTTGATCTTCTTTGATCTGCTTAAACTGCTATTCTTTATTACACTTGTACAAAATGCAAATTGTAGCCCCACACAATAAATTGATATTCAAGTAGGCAGTAGGACACAAAAGGTCCTTCTCCTTTTTTTTCCCTGTGTTATGGGGCACTTCTCTATTATAATTGACATGTTGTTATGGCCTTACTACAAAAGATGGATATGATCTATTTTCTTGCAATGATTAGTTTGTATGTCACTAAGTTCATTGTACTCCGTTTTGAAAATTTCTTACTTCTTTACTTGCTTAATTTGAAGGAAGCAGCTATTCAGTGTTAAGCGCATAATCCGGGATTCAGGCAAAATGGTGTCTTTCGCAAGTAAGACCCAGTTGAAGTTCCTTATCTTTGGAGTTCTTTGTTTTAATGCTTTTCTATTCATTACTTTTTTTATTTTTATTCTTTAGGTTCGATTACTGGTTTCTGTGGCACTACCATCTGTGCCTATGGGAATAGTGGATGTGTACTAAAGGAAATTTTGGACTCTTCTACTTGCATAAACCATATAGTAGTGCTGTCAATTAGTTCTTTGCTCTCTGTTTTGCTTCTAGTCAATCTAATTCTCAGAATAAGCAAAGCAAATGTCCCAGTAGAATGCTTTTTAGGCTCTCTTCACCTATCCATTTACTCTCTGCTACCTTTAATGGCGGTCTTGCATTTGTTTATCTCGGCCTTGGAGCTTACATATTGATAGAGAATTTTACTAAAAGACATATAACCTATTATGCACCGCACTGGTGGCTTGCAATGTTATCTCTGGGCTTGTACCAACTCCTTTGCTTGTTCTTCACTATAGGTTTAGATATCTCAAAATTTGGTTCATATTACCGACCATATTTGCCGGGTTCATATGTGGTTCTTCGATCACTTATCTTTTAAAAGAGAAGAAGTTAACTGCTGATGCAATTTTAGATATCTCTCTACCAGGTGCACTTCTTTGGGTTGTTTGTGCAGTTTACAAATCTAGGGATGAAGAAGAAACCATTAATGGAAATCTGTATAAGCCTCTCAATGCTGATATTATTTCAGCTCCATTGGACCAAAAGTCAAATGTGTCACTTCTTTCAACTGCTGGGTTTTTTAGCATAATGTCCTTTTGGTGGTTGAACCCATTAATGAAGAAGGGATATGAGAAGCCTTTGGAAGAGAAGACATACCTGAACTAGGTGAAATAGACCGGGCAGGAACCCAATACACCATTTTCTTAGATATATTTAACCATAAAAGGCAAACAAGCAAGCAAAAGTCTTCATCGCCATCGATCTTGTGGACAATTGTTTCGTGCCATAAAAGAGAAATATTCGTTTCTGGCTTTTTTGCATTGCTCAAGGTTCTCACCCTGTCTTCGGGCCCCATGATCCTAAATGCATTTATTAAGGTTCATTGGGTCAAGAGGCATTTAAATACGAAGGCTATGTTTTAGCTGTGGGATTTTTTGCTAAATGCACAGAGTCCCTTTCGCAAAGGCAATGGTACTTCAGGACGAGAAGGCTAGGTCTACAAGTTAGGTCGTTAGTATCTGCTGCTATATATAAAAAGCAACAAAGGCTGTCAAATTTAGCCAAATTGACCCATTCTTCAGGTGAAATTATGAACTATGTGACGGTTGATGCGTACCGAATAGGGGAGTTCCCGTATTGGTTCCACCAAACTTGGACCACAAGCTTGCAACTATGCATTGCTTTGGTGATCCTTTACAAAGCTGTTGGTCTAGCGACCATTTCGTCAATGGTTGTGATAATTCTAACGGTTGCTTGTAATGCCCCCTTGGCAAATTTACAACACAAATTTCAAACAAGGCTGATGGAGGCACAAGATGAGAGGCTAAAGGCCATGTCAGAGTCCTTGGCGAACATGAAGGTACTAAAGCTCTATGCATGGGAGGGGCATTTTCGGAAAGTGATTGAAAAACTTAGGCAAAAGGAGTTTGTTTGGTTAAGGGCCGTTCAATTGCGCAAAGCATACAACACTTTCCTCTTTTGGTCATCCCCTGTACTTGTATCAGCCGCCACATTCTTGGCATGTTATCTTTTGGGAATACCACTAGAGCCAAGTAATGTCTTCACCTTTGTTGCGACTCTTCGCTGGTACAAGATCCAGTACGACAGATACCTGATGTGATCGGGGTTGTGATCCAGGCAAAAGTTGCATTTGCACGGGTTGAGAATTCTTGGAGGCTCCTGAGTTGCAAACAGAAAAGATGAGGAAGGCTTTTGCAAGTATGGAGAAACCAGTAGTGATGGAGTCATGTGATTTCTCTTGGGATGAGAATCTTTCAAGGCCCACTTTGAGGAATGTGAGCTTGGTGGTGAAGGCTGGGGAGAAGGTGGCAATTTGTGGTGAGGTTGGGTCAGGAAAATCGACTCTGCTGGCATCTGTTCTTGGTGAAGTCCCCAAGACTCGAGGCACGGTATGAATTTCCTTTTATAGGTCATTACTTTCATTGCTTGTTTAGGTATAGTAATTAGTAAATTGGATATAGCATTGTTATAAATTAACACTTAAAGTTTGGTTTTGCTTTTGATTTTTTAGAGAGTGAAACCATTTTGTTGTGAGTTGAGGCAGAATTAGACACAAATCTATAACTAAAACAGTTCATCTACATTTTTACTGATAATTGAATTGGCTAAATGTAGATCCAAGTTTGTAGAAATATAGCCTACGTGTCTCAGAATGCGTGGATCCAAACCGGAACGGTGCAAGAGAACATCCTTTTCGGGTCTCCCATGAATAAGCAAAGGCAATATAATTATAGTCTTCTTTGAATCCCATATTAGATCAGCCTATACGAGTAAACACCAAAACTTTCACCAGAGAATTTCTTTGATTTCTTTTCTCAACAGGTACCAAGAAACACTAGAGAGGTGCTCATTAGTCAAAGACCTAGAAATGCTCCCCTTTGGAGACCAAACTCAAATAGGAGAAAGAGGCGTCAATTTGAGTGGGGGTCAGAAGCAGCGTGTTCAGCTGGCTCGAGCATTGTACCAGAATGCAGATATATACCTTCTTGATGATCCCTTTAGTGCGGTCGATGCACAGACTGCTAGCAGTTTGTTTAATGTAAGCATTTCGAAAAAAAGTGTTTATAACCCAATTTAAACAATTTTATGTTCGAAGCCATTCTTATCTAATGTTCCTTTATTATATGATTATGGTTGAATATTTCCATTCTTCTAGCATAGAATAAATTTACGGAGTTCTCAATCCTCTGTACTAATGGGAGTAGCATGAATTTTGGTTTTGATTTCTGTTTATTTAATTCTTTTCAGGAATATGTAATGGGAGCTCTTGCAAACAAGACAGTTCTTTTAGTTACTCACCAAGTTGATTTCTTACCCACATTTGATATGGTCATGGTAATTATCACTCTCTATTTTTCATGAATTTTTAAACTAGTTTCTAATCAAACAGATTTGACTGACTATAACAAGTATCTGCCATGCAGTTAATGTCAGATGGAGAAATTTTACGCTCTGCCCCTTTTCACGAGTTATTTGCGTCATGCAAGGAGTTCCAGGATCTAGTCCATGCACACAAAGGGACTGTTGGAATAGAGAAATTTAACAACATGGTCCCTCAAAATAGCAAAAATGAAACCATCAATGGCCATGAGATAAGTAAAATTGATGGTGGAACCATAAAGAATGTGCTGCAGAAAGAAATTGCAAAGTTGTCGGAAGGTGGATCTGATCAATTGATAAAGAAAGAGGAGAGAGAGAGGGGCAATACAGGTCTAAAACCATACATGCAATATTTGGGACAGAATAAGAATAAGGGATATTTATATTATTCCCTTGCAGCTCTGGCACATATAATTTTTGTTACAGGGCAAATTTCGCAAAACACATGGTTGGCTGCAAATGTTGAGAACCCAAATGTCGGGACACTGAAGTTAATTTTGGTTTATTTGGGAATTGGATTTGGGACACTTTTCATATTGTTCTTCAGGTCCCTGTCTATAGTTGTCCTTGGATTAGAGGCATCCAAGTCGTTATTCTCCCAGTTGCTCATATCACTCTTTCGTGCACCAACTGGATTTTATGACTCCACTCCTCTCGGTAGAATTCTTAGCCGGGTGAGATAAATATCCTTTTGACAGTATTGTTCTTATAATTGTTTATGGTTGTTTTTGTTGTAGGGTTCTAGAACATGCAAGAAGGTACGCATTTCCAAATTTTTCTTACTTTTATTGCAAGGATCTACTTAGAATGAATATCAAACCACATCTACACTACAAGATAACGTAGATAATATACCTCTTCTACTGAGAGGAGCGAGATGGCAAGCTAGCACCACGTCGCCCTTGTGTCTTCTTCTCCAAGTTTCCAAAATAGAAAACCTCCAAGCATGTCCACCAAGGTTTGATGGAGTCAGAGTTGCTTTCCCAAGCTAGGGGTAATCACAACTCATCTCTTCAAATCGATCCCTTTCTTCTAGCTTCGATTCGAATCAAACACTTTGAACAATCAAGGGGTCAAAAGCTCAACACATGAGCAAGGAAAGAAAGGAAGATGAGTGGTGTGGTCGGATCGACCTTACTCTAGGCCGATTGCCTTAAGTGGAGGGTGTGGCCTCTAGGCGATGTCGTGGGTTAGAGGTGTTGTAGATCAATCTATTAGGAGAGAGGCACGACTCGGCTTTGGTCAAAGGGAAAGTAAGGAGCGGCGGCAAGGCCCAGATGCGGGTTTAGGTTCAGGTTCGAAGTAGGGAGAGGTTGATGGTTCTCTTGAGTGTGGGTTCGGTTAGGGATTTTTTTTAAAAACATAATTAAAAATATAAATTTTACCAAACCAACTTGATTACTTTTTTTTTTCACAAAAACCATAAGAATCGAATTGCCATTCACATAATTTTGAAGTCCTTTAATGTGAAGGTTCAGCAATGCCCTCCTAGACCAACTCAGGTATTTATCGTCCCCTCAAGCTTGATGTCATTTAGGCAGCAACTCTATCCTTTGCATAACCTGTGACGGTTCTGGTGCGGACACGATTGTCGTACCGAATGTTGACCACCCTCTCCTATCCATTCTCATTCTACCACGGTGGCTGTGGGAAGAGTAACCCCCCCCCCCCCCCAACACACGAGCAGCAAAGAATGGTTGTGTCGACGAAAGGGCGACGGTTTAGGTTTTAGAAGGTGTGATGGGAACTGTAGCGGTGGCTCAGATTTGGCTCTAATACCAAGTTGATTTTAGGCAAAAGATTAATCTTTCATTACACAAAACTGGAGTATATATAAACCCAAGTACATCTTACGTATATGACTCATCCTATTACATAATTGCTATTACTTTATTTTCTACAGTCTGTCATACACACTATTATTTGTTTCGTTGAGATTTAAATATCCAGCATAGCCAATAAAACACACAAAAGAGTAGTTCCTCAACACTTAAGTATTTGATGTAGCATGTGTCATTCTATTGATTTTGTATTTGTAACCGAAGTATTTGTTTGATGTGCAGGTTTCGTCTGACCTTACTATTGTAGATTTGGATGTGCCATTTACTTTTGTCTGGGCCACAGGTGCTACACTGACTGCATATAGCAATCTTGGCATACTGGCTGTTGTTACATGGCAAGTTTTATTTGTCTCGGTATTGATGATTGTTTTGGCCATTCGAATACAGGTACATTATAAAGCATATTAGTATATCACGTGTTTTACTAGAAGGTACCCTTTTTATTATTACTTGCATTGTCGGAGTATTTTATTGCAAGAACAGTTCTATTATATTGCATTTTTCAATTAAACTAATTCATTTTGCTCTTTGGTTTAATTTTTTTTAATCATTCGAACGTAGGCTCCTTGAGAGCAGAATTGAGTCTTAACATCAAGATATGGTCAATAAAGTTTTTGTAAAGCTCCCAAGTTAAGTTATGAAATGAAAACCTTTTCGGCCCTAAAAGGTTGGTATCACTGTAATTAGGGGTGCAAACGGATCGGATACGGATCGGATAGTGATAAAACCATATTGTATCCGCTTTTATTTTTCGGATACAGATACGGATCGGATATTAGACGAATATGGATATGGATCGGATATTAAACAGATACGAATCGGATATCCGTAGATATATATAGTGGCGGATCCAATTCAATATAGGATAGAGCAATTGCCCTACTTTGGAAACCCAAAACCAATTTACAGGGACTGGATTTTGGACATTTGTCCTACCTTGAAAAACAATATTGCGCTACCCTAGCCTGTGATGTGAGTCCAAAATTTATAGCAGTCCACTGATCCAAAGTCCAAAGTTCAGAGCCCAATTGGTAAATAAATTAAATAGATTTTAGAGCTCGAGCAGAAAAACTCAAATGAAAAGAAAATCTCTCCTCTTTCGCTCTCTAACTCGAAAAGAAAAATGCAAACCTGTGATTTAATATGTAAAATGATAATATTTGTGGTTTTTTGTTATGTAAAAAAAAATACTATTTTGTTGTTTTTTATCATTTTTCATCTAATACTTGATTATCTAATGGTTTGAACCCAATTAGCTATTTAAATCTGATTCGATAATTTCTTGTCCTATTTTGATGAAAATCCTACATCCACCACTGAATATATACTTACTTTTTTATAATATATATTAAACTATATGATATATTTCTACTATTCAGATACGGATAATTAAAAATTTAAAACAATATCCGTATCGGCACAGATATTCGGATATCGGATATCCAAATCTAATGTCCGGATACGGACGGATAATATCTGATTCGTTGCACACCTAAATGTAATCCACAAATTATTTTCTTTCATTTAGAATTTTTTTTTTCTTTATTTAGTATATTTTTTTATCTACTATCTGTCACTTCCCTTCCTTTTATTGTAGATTATACCATTCCGCCATTTTTATGATCCAACAAACCATTTTTTGACTTGTTGGAGGGTCTGCCATTTTTCACTGGTTGAAATTGAGATTCTTGCTTCATATAATGCTTGGTTAATTCCCTTTTACTTTGGTTTAAATATAGAGATACTACCTGGCTTCAGCAATGGAACTGATGCGAATAAATGGTACCACAAAATCTCTCATGGCGAACCACTTATCAGAGTCAATTGCTGGTGCAATTACTATAAGGGCGTTTGAGGAGGAAAACCGTTTCTTTGCAAAAAACCTTGAGCTAATAGACAGAAATGCAAGCCCTTATCTACATAATTTTAGCTCGACAGAGTGGCTGATCCAACGGCTAGAGATTATGAGTGCCGCCATTTTGGCCTCATCAGCACTTGTCATGGCATTGCTTCCTCCTGGAACATTTGGCGCTGGTATATTCCTTTTTTATTTTCTTTAATGTAATTTGCTGATGGGTGAAGGGCTCTTGTCACCAGACATCTTTGGTAATTTTAATTACAAAGCAATTGACCTGAGCATATTAAATGTTAAAAATGACCGATTTTGCCCCATATTCAATAAACTAACATGTAATCATCAAGACCTGATATTGAGACCAACAAAAGTGTTTCTCTTCTCCAAACTGAATTCTTCTCCTTCTAACTTCCTTCTATTCCTAGAATTATATTTTTTAGTTGTTTAAACCCCTGATGGTATCAGTATGTGAATAAATCGAAAGAAACATTCTTTTCAAAAAGATGCATAGTTAACCAATGAAATGATATAAAAAATAAAGCAATGATGAATGTGCTAAAATGTCAGTCAAAATTGTAGAAACCAAATGGGATACTCTTAGACTCCTTATCCATTCAGATTGGGTGCTTTTTGCAAATATAAAAGAGTTTTGCGAGTTTTCTGCAATAAAGAAAAGATTTCCTTTTTCCAAACACCCATTCTTATTGTTTTCTGAGAATGCATATGTTCCATTTATAAATAATGTGCAATGATTTGGATGCAGGGTTTGTGGGAATGGCACTGTCGTATGGCCTCTCTCTAAATAATTCGTTGTTTCGTCCATACAAAATCAATGCAACCTTGCAAATTTAATTATATCAGTTGAGAGGTTGAACCAGTACATGAACATAGAAAGTGAGGCGCCAGAGGTGATAGAGGACAGACGGCCTCCTCCTAATTGGCCGGCCATTGGTACTGTCAAGATCCAAGAATTAAAGGTCATTTTTTTATATATTTCTAATATAAGCAGACTATTATGTATATGTGGCAAACATTTATGTCGAGTATGGTTTCAGATTCGGGGTTGTGCCCGATGGGTCCTTCTAACTTGGGCCAAATTTTAAAATGCCATGTCTCTGCTTCATCTTTGTTCAAGACATGACTTTCTTAGGTACAACCAAGGATTTCAACATAGGATTGTGATATCAAGCTTACAGTGAGATTTAATTGGCCAGCACAAAAGTTGTACCAGTTTTGTACTGAACAAGTTAGTATTTATTTGATTTATGTTTTATAGGGTTTGTCCATTTTGGTAATGAGCACCACAAGTCCACTACTATACCAATACCAACCAGGGTATTGTTATCTCTAGGCATGTACTAAAGAGAATACACATGCATGGTATAAGGTTTCTTTGCAAGAATGAACTTTCTACAAGCTGATATCCTACCATGCTACTTCAGTCTCTTAAGAGTTGTTAAGATTTTTTCTTCATTCAACAGATACGGTACCGACCTGACACGCCCCTGGTACTTCGCGGCATAACATGTACTTTTCAAGGTGGACACAAGATTGGCATCGTGGGCCGCACTGGCAGTGGAAAGACAACCTTAATAGGTGCCTTGTTTAGATTGGTGGAGCCTGCAGGAGGAAAGATAGTAATAGATGGTCTGGATATTACAACAATAGGATTACATGACTTGAGATCTCGGTTTGGTATTATACCACAAGATCCGACCCTTTTTCATGGGTCAGTTAGGTACAATTTGGATCCTTTAGGTCAATTCACAGATCAGCAAATATGGGAGGTAAGTTTCAGTGAAATTTAAAGTTGGTTGTATCTTTGTTACTGGTAAAACTTTTGACTGGACTTGTTTTTCTGTGCATAATACTGATACAATTTCACAATAGTTCATTTTTTTATACTGCATATAATTATACCAAAATATTGATGTCTTTAGAAAGAAAACAAAATATTGTGAGTAATATGAGAATAATACATTTTTCTTCATGAAATTCACAAATAATTCAGAAAATCATTTGTAACATTCGTAAAAACTATTTAATTTGTCTATTTTGTTGGAAGGTGTTGAATACGAAAATTTTGCAAATTATTTGTGAATCTTGTTGCTATGGTTTTGGACCATCAATAGTGCATGTGTGGGTTCTCTCAGAATACATATAGAGCATAAATTGGTTTGAACTTGGTGATCCCTTCTGTTTCTTATGTTTTAAATGTTTCCTAACATATGTTCATTTACTGTTTTTGTTTTCAAAGGTTCTTGACAAATGCCAGCTTAGGGAAGCAGTTCAGGAGAAGGAGCAGGGTTTGGATTCACTAGGTGCTAATTCTATAATATTTCAATGTGTTTTTCTAAAATAAGGTTCAATGCCACTTGCCACCTTTACAAAACTGAAATACCTATAATTCCTCGTGTGAAATATTTATCCTCAAATTCATTAAACAAAAGAGGTTCTAGAGTTCCTTGTGTTCTGTGGTCTCCTTCTAGAGATTAATCAATGATTAAAATTCTATTGGCTTTGTAGAAAAGAAGAAGGCCATGAAGTTATGTTTTATAAGTTCACTGTGAAGTTGCATTGATATATTATTTTCTCAGCTAAGTGCATTTTTTCTGCTGCGCAGTTGTAGAAGAAGGTTCGAACTGGAGCATGGGCCAGAGGCAGCTGTTCTGCCTTGGCAGAGCTCTTTTAAGAAGAAGCCGCATACTGGTGTTGGATGAAGCAACTGCGTCAATCGACAATGCGACAGATGCAATTCTTCAGAAAACGATTCGAACTGAGTTTGTAGACTGTACCGTTATAACCGTCGCACACCGCATCCCCACTGTCATGGATTGCACCATGGTCCTTGCCATTAGTGATGGTTAGCACATATTTTTACTTACCAAATTTGAGGCTTGATTGTGTTATGATGTTAAAATTGCTGGTGGTTGTAAATGTGGCGGTTGTGTGGTTTTGGGCTGGTTGAGTAGGTCCTTATCTACAGTTGAATATTTTCCATTTCGTTATTATTATTATTTTTAATTTTGATTCCTTGTCTTGTAGATTTTTTTTTGTTCATCTATTTAAGAACTTAATAAGGCTTAATAGTCTGCAGCAAACTCTCACCTCCAAGAACCCTAACTAAATAGGTTTAGTGGGTAGTTTTGTTGATGCTAATTGGCACAGGGAGTTTGAACATGTATCCTCTTTGGAGTTGTCTAACATTTTGCCCTCTTGCCTTTGTAGAAATTCTATTGATTAACAAACTGTTTTTTCTCTTGTAGGTAAACTAGTAGAATATGATGAGCCGATGAAGCTGATGAATACAGAGGGATCGATGTTTCGGGAACTTGTCAAGGAATACTGGTCCCACTCCACTGATGGCAACATCTAGAATGAAACTTGAACCTATATACAATTGATGCTCTCACAGTGGTGCCTCGTAATCATGGGGAGGCAGATAGGCGCACAGGATTTTGGATACTGGGAGCAACACAGCTAGACTTAGAACATTGCTTAATCTAAATCCAGTGTAGTTAGTTCTCAGAGATTGGTATTCTCACCATTGGCACATTTATACTCTAAATAATTGAATTTTAATGGTTTTTAGCATGTCACCGTTATTCTATATCAATTGTTTGATGAGCCTAAGATGTAACAGAATATATAAAAGTGATACGAGTTTTTTGTGATTACTTTGTAGATATTCTCAGCTGGCTAATTGTATTGTTTTCCATTATATAGAATTTTAATTTTAATTTTTTTTCTAGATTTGCTACATGTAATATTTATTAACAATACTACATTAATTTATAATATCACATTCTTTTTAATAAATATTATTTCGAGATGGAAGTCCAAAAAACAGTTCTAATTCTTGTAAAATGTTTTGGAGTGTCAATTGAAATACTAATTGGGAACAAATTGGCAGACACATCACGTAGCCGGTAGCCATTGAATGAAATAAAGTGTTAGCCCTTTACATTTTTCTGTGCTAAAATGTTTCTAGAAACTAAAGCAATAGAAATATCAAAAAATGCCCAGAATGTGAAATTTGTAGAAAAGTTTCTCTCAAGCTGGCTCATACAAGCCTAGCATATGCCCATCTACGCATCTCATGGCTGCAACCTGCATCAAAATTTAAAAATGATTCAGACATATTCTACCTCCCCAAAAACCCTAGTTTAACCAATGGCACATACTATCATCATACTACAATAACATCCTTCAAAGAAGTATATATATTTCCAATTTTAGTGAACCTTAGTTTCAAAGACTGGAGACAATTTTTTGGGATTAAAAGATCATATACACAATGGAAGTCTCTACTAGGTTTTGAACATTGTAATTTTGAACAAATGTAATGCAAGAGCATTGGTTGAGCTCATCTTCAGTTCTAATACACAAATTAAATATCCCAGCACATACAGAATAATAAACAAAATTGAATGGTACCAGTTGGTACAGTAGTGAATGGTATTCACAAACCTTTCCATGGATCTCATACTTGATGGGTCCGTCCAACTCAGCACCCAAATTCATGAGCTTAGAGATTGTACCATTTAAATCAGTAACCGCGAAGGATAGCATGGTTGAATAGCAGTTATGTTTCTCCAGCTTACTACAACACAGAAGACAACAAAACTAAAGGTGTTATATGAAGCCAATTGTTGACGGAATTCTTCAATTGGTAGTATGTAATTAAAACATAATCCAACCTACATTGAAAATGCACAGTTAAAGGAACAAAAGAATAATGGAGATGCTGAGAACCAATTTTGATCTGTAGCTAAGTCATCAGAATTTGATTCTTTAAACCACTAGGAAACAAGAAAGCAGTACCAACTCTTTCTATGATACACATTTCCTATTTCAAGAAAAAAAAAAAAACAATGCTTTATTTCACAGTACAAATATTTGTTCACCTTTTAGAATCCCATTAAAATTGAAAAATAATGCAAAATCAAGTTTAACTCCTCTCCGCATACTCCTTTAAAATCCTTAATTTCCAAGGAATGAACGAAATTCCACTGAGAGAGAGAGATCATACTCTGAGTGCATGAGAGCGAGCTTAAGGGGGCCGGACTGAAGCTCGGCCCAGCGGAGAGTACACACATTGACTGTGAAATCAAGACCGTCTGCGTAGAATCGTGCGGCTTTCGGTACGTCTCTGTGCATCTGCACAATCCATCTCAGCGCTGCCGCCATTCCTTCACTTGAAGTATGAGAAGTAAATGGAGTTGGGCTTGAACACCTATTTTATCACCTAACAATGGAAACATATTGAACCACAGAGGAGGGGCGGAGCCATACCTCTGCTGAGAGAGGATCGAACTTGACGAGGCAGAGAGATGTTCGGAGGAGAGACAGTGGGGCGGAGACGAACAGAAAGCGGAGGCGAGCCAGGAGGCGAAGAGGTGTGCTTTCATGTATCCCCTCAAAAACTTCAATATTACTTTCCCCTTCAAAAGTTTCAAATATCATATATACCCTTCCAAATTGTATAAATAGCAAAAGTTGTACAGACCCAACACAACAGTATTACCACAAGTTAGTAAAAGTGGGGGTTTTTCCTTCGGACTATCATCTCCAGTTTAGAACGGTCCGGACAAGTTATTAACATATGTAATCCGTTGAGTTCTGATCGAACGATGGATGACTGTGCCATGGAGAATCGATACAAAACTAAACTGGAGATGTCATATCCGATCATTAAATTATCCCACTCGGATTGAATTTGTTAAGAAATGAAAAGAGGCTACAACAATTCAATTAAGGATAATTTATGGTAAAAACAACAATTAAAATAGATAAGTTTGTGTAAAAAGAAAAGACCAAAGAGAAAATGTTTTTTTTTTTTTAATATGCTACTTGTGTATTTGTTTTTTTTTCTTTTATAAAAGTAACTAAATACGGATACCTCTTTCATTAAATGAAACGACATATTACTAGGGATGGCAATGGGCCTAGCCTACGGGTATTTTGCCAAGCCCAGGCCTAGCCTGCCCGTAAAAAATTAATGGCCCGCCTGCCTGGCCCAGTCTAACGGGCTTGAAAATCTAGGCCCAGCCTGCCCATAGGCTTTTCCTCCAGGCCCAGGCCTGCCCGTGCCTGCCTGCCTGTGCCAATGGGCTGCCTTACCCGGCCCGGCCCGCCTGTGCCAATGGGCTGCCTATACTTAATGATCAATTCCTTTCTGGTTTCTGGAATTTAATTAATCCTTTTAAAAGATACCTTTATTCGAAAATAGAAAAAAAAAATGTACTTTTAGAACCAATGAACAGGGGCGATGAACAAACAACAGATTCCAAGTATCAGTTGGAAGCATGCTAGCATTAGAAGCAAAAGGATAAAAACATGCCAAATAAGTTTTCCATAATTACACAATCACACAAATAAGCAACAATTACACAAATAAGCAATTACACAATTACACAATCACACAAATAAGTTTAATTTAATAGCAAAATAACAACAATGTGTAATTTAACATAACAAACAACATAGTTTTCCATAATTCAACAAAGTATAATTTAACAATAAGATAAAATAAAAATTTAACACAATTACACAAATATTGGTAATAACAAAGCATTGAACCCACTACTCTTCTTCTTCTTCTATTGCTCTCATCTGCAATAATTAATTATACAGGAAGTTATATAAATTAATTTCTTCTATTTTGTATAAAGTAAACCTTTGTATTAGGCAGCAAAAAATAGGCAGCAGCTACTACCAAATTATAACAAGTTTGTATTAGGCAGCAGCAAAAATAGGCAGCAGCAAAAAACCTTTGTATTAGGCAGCAGCAAAAAACCTTTCTTTTTTATAAAAATTTTAATATAGGCAGCACCTTACATAGGCAGCACCTTACATAGGCAGCAGCACCTTATAAAAATTTTATTGTATTAGGCAGCAGCACCTTTCTATTGTATTAGGCAGCAGCACCTTACAAAAATTTTAATAGGCATCTACATCTCCAATTAATAGGCAGCACCTTATATAGGCAGCACCTTTAAAATTTTAATAGGCAGCACCTTATATAGGCAGCAGCTATATATATGCAAAAAAGGCATCTACATCTCCAATTAATAGGCAGCACCTTATATATCTATACTTACCCAATTTTTTAATAACATCCAATTAATAAAAAATAAGAAGAAGAGTTACCTCAGCATCTACATCTCCATCTCCATCTCCATCTCCATCTCCATCTCCATCTCCATCATCATAATATGTCTTAAATGGATTACCCTCTCCCAAATCTGAAAAAAAAAGACAACTCATAGTTAAATGAAAATATGAGCATATTTAATTAAAACACTACAAAATTGAGACTATACGATATTATACCTTCGAAATCAGCCCTTAACCAATTTTGTGCGCATGCTAGAGCTTCAACAAGTTGAGGATGAAGTCTATTTCTTTGTGGGCTAATTATTCGCCCGCCCATACTAAAAGCTGATTCGGATGCAACTGTTGAAACAGGTATTGCATATATGTCTCGAGCAATGTTTCGCAAAGTTCGAAATTTGGATCCATTAGACTTCCACCATTCGAGCACTTCAAAGTCGTCATCGTCAGTTGGAACCAAGCCTTCTTCTAAGTAAAGTTCCAACTCCGTAGTCATGTTGTAATCCTTCTTCATAGTTTCGGCAAATATGTTGTAATCCTTTGGAAAACCAATTTTTGATTTCTTTACCCTTATGATTGGTTCCGCAACTTGTTGATTCGAATCTCTTCTTTGATACTCCCGAAACAATCGACGGCACGAATCAAGAACTTTTTCAACTTCGCTCGCATAATTATTACCATAAATCTTTTTATAGTAATAAGTTATGAGAATCGTCTTAGACCTTGGATCCAAAAGTGTGGCAACCCCCATGATACTATGTATGTTACCCCAATATTTCTCATATTTGTCATTCATTTTTGATGCCATAATCGCAATGGTTAGGTTAGAATCTAACATCCAATTTCGCAAAGCCAATCTTATTTCACAAATGTTTGAAAAATAAAGATTGGATGTTGTGTATTTTGTTCCGGAAAACAATTCTGTTGTAGTGTAAAAAATCTTTAATTTTTCACTTACAATCCTAGCATTCTCCCAATCTTCGTCCGACAGCACGGTTTTGTATTGCTTATCACGTATTTTCAAACGATGGAAAACATCCTTATATGTTAGGGCTATTTCTAACATATTATAGGTTGAATTCCATCGTGTTTTAACATCATAGCATAACTTTTTGGTACAGCTGATTTTACATTGCCGTGCCGTCTCTTCAAATTTTTCTATTTTTTTAGGAGTAGAGGACCAATATACACAACTAGCACGAATTTTTTCTAAACTTGGACCAATTACATCTAACCCATCCTTTACGATTAGGTTCAAAATATGTGCGCAACAACGCATGTGCAAAAAAGACCCACCTAGTAAGAGTTGTTCACTTTCTAATTTATTAACCAAAGCCTCAACTACTCCATCATTAGTACTACAATTGTCAACCGTTATAGTTGACAACCTACTATCTAAATTCCAATCTAAAAGAACATTCATTAAGTGCTCCACGAGTACATCTATAGTGTGGGGAGAAGGTACGCATTGGAACCTACAATTAATACTTAATTTCAGCACAATTAACACTTAATTTCAGCACATAAGTAAATAACAAGTTTCAATACCTTAGTAGTCGCTGCTGTAGATGCCATGAATCATCCACAAAATGTGCAGTAACCGCCATATAGGACTTCTTTTGGTTGTCCGCTGTCCACATGTCGGTTGTAATTGCCACTCTTCCTTCATTGTGCTCTAATTGCCACATGACTCTCTTTGTTCGATCCTTATAAAGTTTAAGAACATCACTTCTCACCGTGTTACGAGTTGGAATTTTGAACAATGGTTGCATGCTATTGCAAAAAATCTTGAATCCCATTTGGTCAACAAGCGAGAGAGGATGCTCGTGCAACACTACCATCTGCACAAGATCTTTCCTACAAACCCCTTGATCAAATTCATAATTTGATATGGTAGTTTTCCCTTCTGATTTTTTAGTGACTAATAATTTTTGGAAAGCTTGAGGGAATTTTTGTTGTTTTTTCTTTAAACAAGACTCTATATGGGATCTGAGATGTCGTGTACCACCGCTGGCGCTTGCTGCATAATTGTTATTACAGTACTTGCATACCGCCCTCATCTTGTTACCAATCATCTTTTTTGTCATATGCTCCCACACGTCAGATTTCAGTTTGGCTGTATTAATAACATCCGGCTGATTAGGGGTACTTGATGACGGTGTTGCGGTAGCAGCACCTGATGCCGTTGCCTCACTTGTTGCCGGAGTTGCATTTGTAGCATCACTTGCTGGTGGTGTTGGAGCAGAGCCCTCTCCAGGAGTAGAGGTTGCTTCCTCTTGATTAGTCGGTTCTTGCGGGGTTGCCATGATAATATCTATAGGGGTTGCCATTTTGCCTACAATAAGAAGAGTATAGTATTAGACCAAATTGCATTCATGAACAAAATATTAGAATGCTTGAACCATACCCTTATATAAAGCAAAATTGAAAATAAAGATCAAAATAGTGAAGGGCAAAATCTGGTCTCAAGGTATAGCTAAATAAAATATGGTCTCAAGGTATAGCTTAATAAACATAAATAAAATATGGTCCCTAAATTTCAGAATGACATGCAAAAAATCTGGTCTTCACTGTTTATAGTGCTTGAAATTTCAGAATGACATGCAAAAAATCTGGTCTTCACTGGTCCCTAAATTTCAGCATTGTATTTTTTTAATAGATAAAATAAAACATGGGGCAGTAAGGAAAAATACAACAATGTAATGCTTTAATGAAAATAAATATAAAAAGTACATGAGTAAGGTGCAATTTGATGCACATTCTTGCACAATCCAAATTAACATAATTACCCTCTTGTTCAGCTTCTTTTTGGGATTATTTATGAGATTTATCTAAATTTGTGCTCATATGTATGCTCACAAACAGTGATTGCCATAGCAACAATCAACAGAAAAAAAAAAATCATGGTATTTACAAGCCTAGATGGTAATTAATGCACTTCGTCATCCACCGAAGTGAGATTTTGCAGAAAATTGACTATTAATGGATAAATCATCCCCAGAAAAAGGTTCTGACTTCTAAGGATGTAGTTGCAAAATTCTTGTGTGAGAAAACACCATAAAAGTGCAAAAAAAGATATTAGAGGGAAGAAGGTAAGATCAGTTTTTTATTGGAAAAAAGCTCCATTCTTTCAGTTGAATTCCTAGAATCCAGAACAACTCTTAGAAATCACACTAAAAGTTTGCCTACAATAATGATTGAATGAAGATATTGGCTGAATCAATACTAATACTTCTAATTCTAACAAGCAAGGCACAGCAAAAGTGCAAAACATGGTACGGTACTGTACTCTTACCAATTTCTAACAAGCTAATTCTAACTTAGAAGGGTACGGTACTGTACCAATAGAGAGGCGCGGCAGCGGCAGCGGCAGAGGCGCGAGAGACAGAGGAGCGGCAGCCGGCCCAGTGCGAGAGAGAGAGGAGGGCAGAGAGAGGAGCGGCAGCAGCAGAGAGAGGCGCGAGAGAGAGAGGAGCGGCAGCCGGCACAGTGCGAGAGAGAGAGGAGGGCAGAGAGAGGAGCGGCAGCGGCAGAGAGAGGCGCGGCAGAGAGAGGCGCGAGAGAGAGAGGAGCGGCAGCCGGCACAGTGCGAGAGAGAGAGGAGCGGCAGCCGATGAGCCGACAAAGAGGAATTTTGAATGAGAATGAGAGAGTATTCGCCTATTCGGGAGACTCGGGAGCCAACTCAAAACAAACCCTAAACTCAAAATAAATTTCTGTATGTATTAAATTATAGGCCCAGCGGGCTGCCTGTGGGCTTCGGCTTAAGCCCAGGCCTGGCCTGGCCCGTCTTTAGGCCCGGCCTTACCTGGCCTGTTACTGTGCTGGGCCGACCGGGTAAAGGGCAGGCCGGGCGGATATTAACGGGCCTCCGGGCCAATCGGGCTTTTTTGCCATCCCTACATATTACAATCTACAACGACTTCTAGTGAGTGCTATTAAACAAAACACCCCTTGAGCCCAAAGCACTTTACAAAGCGGATTTCTGGCGAGAGATTACTCATGGCCCATGAGCCCAAAGCATTAAGTTTTTATGTTTCTCAGTTACTTCAGATACTGATACGCATTCGATACGGAAACCTATACGTATCAGAGGTGTACCTTTACTCAGCAGATACGGTCTCCGATACGCCGTTGAAACTCGCGGATACAGATGTCTCCGCTCCGATACGGTCGGGAGATGTTATTTTTTATTTAGGTTTTGCGTTTATTTTTCCAATCTGGCTATCTCTGCTCCGAAGTAAAAAAAAGAGAAAAAAACAGTTGTTTCTGAGTTAATTTCTGAGTTTTTGCAAACTGGTACCATACGGCCATAATGCCGCTCCGAAGTTTTATAAAGCCTTGATAGGGCCATAATGCTTCTCAATTAATTTTATGGACTTTGAATTTGTAATGGATGTTATATATGTTATGATCTAATTTTATGTTGTTTAGTATTATGATGTTTACTATTAATTTTATATATGTGTAGATGCAATTGTTAAACTTAAATTAGTTTTTTAAATGAATTATAAATTTGGATGATTTGAGTGGTGTGTACATATATCATAGCAAAATTATTATTATTTTTACTTGTAATACAAATATTAAATTAATAATATAATTAAAATAATAAAATATAATGTATATATATATAGCCGTATTGTATCCTCTATGTTTTTTAAAATTGCCGTATCGCCGTATTCCCCATTCAATACAATACCCGTACCCGTCCCCGTATCCATGCACATAAACACATAAACCCTTTTCTTCCTACTTGTAGGAGCCGCCGGTCACAAATTTTGGCTCCAGCGAATTCCCGTGAAAAGGTGAAGAGATTTGACGGAAATTGATTTGGGGAAAAATCGGCGCTAGTTTGGCTTCCCAAATTATCCTTTTCTCTGAAACGAAGCAAAGACGAGGGTTTTAGCGAAGCCCACAGCGCCTCCGCCTCCGCTTTCTTCTCTTACTGGTTGGGTTCCTCTCTCCATCAGCTATTTATTTTGTTAAGCTTTGGCCGGATATAAGGACCTATCAGCTGTATTGTCAGAAAGGACAATAATTGAATGAATTGAAACTTTCATTTTTATTATCTTTTTTTTTTTACCAATTTTCTCTTCAATGTTTAGTTTTTATTAGTTTCACTAGGAGTAACGTAATCTTCTGTTAAAACTAAAAAGAGCTTTGTTTGGTTATCTTGAATGGGTTAAGGTAGATTTCATCCTTTTTGCTTGATGCATACTTTCCATCTCAGTTCTCTCAGTGGTACCAGTCGGTACCAGGCCCCAAATCCTCGTGACTCGAATTTTTCAACTTCTGTTTGAGTTGTTAATTGAGAGTTGAATGCATTTGTCTTCTTATGCTTTCTAAACTCTGGTGTCAGCGGTACCATTGCTTCCTTGTTGTACTGGTACAGATATTAAAGGTTCTCAAGGGACTAAGTTGTCAAATTCAGAAAACCCTGGGTACTGTTCCGTAATACCCTCCGTCATGTGGACTTCATTAGTATCTTATTTCTGATGGTATACTTATTTTTGGTATTCATTTGTATCTGCAGTATTTGCATTCATTCCCGAACTGTTACAACTATTGCTATCAGTTTGCATTTCTAATGATATCTACATGTGTATCAGATTGCAACATTTCCTTTGCACTCCATCCACCACTGACCGCTTCAATTATATTACGGCGCCACTCTCGATCTTCTGACTTTCTCTTTTGTTTGAGAGGTTCTAGCTGAGAATAGCAGCTATGGGGAAGGCAAAGAAGGGGGCGAAGAAGTTTGCCACAGTGAAGAAGATTGTGAGCTCGAAAACCATAAAGAAGTACAAGGAGGAAATCTTAAACCCTAAAAAGAAGGATCTGGAGAAGGATAAGCTGCCTCGTAATGTGTGAGTCTCTCTCTCTCTCTGGTTGAGGGCATGTTTTTGTAGAATTCTGCTGTATACGCAATTTTAGAAGATACAGTTGTGCGAATTGGAGCAAGAATTACTTAAAAATTATACCAATTGCTGACTCCTAAATCCTAAAACCAATTTAATTAATCAATTGTTAGATATTATGAGATTTTGTTAGTGTGCTCCAATTGTGCATTTGATTTCTGAAATATCGAGACTGGTATATAGCCTAGTATGTCAGGTCTTTTGTGATGGCTTGAGTGAACTAATCTGGGGTAGTGTTAGATTATATGTACAAGTTGACTCTGGATATGAATTACTTCTAAATTCCAGTTCCTGTTCAGGTCAGAGAACTAGATCAATCAAACTTCATTAAAATTCAGCTGTTTCTGAGATACTTTCACATTATATTGAAATCTATCACGTACCAAATTTTGAACCTTCTGTGAAAGTTTTTTTTCTACTCTGAAAAAGAGGTCTTGTACCAGACTTCATCTTTTTCTCTTTTGTGGATTTGGATGCAGGCCACAAGTTTCTTCAGCATTATTCTTCAAGTATAACACTGCACTGGGCCCACCTTACAGAGTCATTGTGGATACCAACTTTATCAACTTCTCTATTCAGAATAAGGTGCTGAAACTATTTGTATTTATTTAAAATTTCATTATAAATGCTTTGAGGATAAGGTGGGTTTGTTGGATAAATTTACATAAGAATGATTTGGGATAATTTTAGATAAAAGATTATCTTAGAATTAGGGATTAGCTGAAATTGTGCCTCTTTATTACGTATGTGCAGTTAAGTGCAAGTAATTAGCCATATCCTTGTTGCATAATTATTGTACTGGCCATTTAAAAATGAAAGCATTGTGTAGAATTCTTGATGACATGAGAAGGAAATATTTGCATGTAGTACACTGCCTATTTTATCTTTCATTGAGAATTTACCTCTGTTATAAAGTTATTCTTTTTGTTTATGTCATGCAGTTGGATTTGGAAAAGGGAATGATGGACTGCCTTTATGCAAAATGTTAGTGCTAGTATATTACTTATATGTTCTTTTTATTTTGACACCTAATTTACATATAATCTGATTTTCTTTTTGTTTAATTTGTTCGTTATTTCATTACATGTACTTGTTTGGGTTTTGTAGGCACACCATGCATAACTGATTGTGTCATGGCTGAACTGGAGAAATTGGGTCAGAAGTACCGCGTTGCTTTGAGGTTATCCTTTTGCCCTTGTTAAATTTATTTAAATAATAAATAATTTTTTCTGTCTGAAATTTTAAGGCCTATAAGTAGCATGAGCATCAATATAAGATAAGAAAGAATATTTTAGGAGTTTTGCAAAATACATCAAATCTATGCCAATTTTTTGACATGTTTTACACTACTTCAAAGCGTTTTTCTAATTTGCAAACAATACCTATTTGATAAGAAGTAAAACAAAAAAGAATTACTTGTCCCCAATATTTACATAATTCTACTAGTATCAGTTTACTGTAATTATTTGACCAGAATGGACTTATTGCAAAAATGCTGATCTTACTTTTGATTGCAAAATGTCATGCAGTCTCTTTTTCAATCTAATTCAAAAGTTGTATAGACCTTTTGCATAAACTTCATGATATGCAATTTTTCTCTTTTTTTGTTCACGTCCGATATATTTACAATTATTGTGAAGATTGTTGAAGTCCTAACCCCTTGTGTGTAAAGGCTGATATTTTCTTGATGACATTTATTATTTCTGTTTATATTCACTATATTGTTTTCTTATTGCAGGATCGCAAAGGACCCGAGATTTGACAGGTTACCATGCACGCACAAGGGAACTTATGCTGATGATTGCATTGTAGAACGTGTTACTCAGGTGCATTTATTTTATCTCTTTTTGATTCTCTGCATTTATTTGTTTTTTTTTTTTATTCAAGCATTTATTTGTTAATGAAAAAGAAAAGATGTACATTAAATTTGTTTAGAAACGGTGCTACTGCTGACATTTTGTTCTCATTCATGTCACTCTTTTTCAAATAACTTCCATAATACAGTGTACTTCACAGAAACTCCTGAATATTCTCATATTTACACCCAACATGTGTGCAGTTTATACCTAAACTTCTGGTTAATATGAATAATAAGTGCATTCTGGTAATTGTTGTCAAATTTGCTCCGATTTTTACTCAGTTTTTTTTTTATTTTGTTAATGCTCAATTGAACTGTTGTAGAGGAAAATGAATTTGAATGATGAACAAGTTTATAAGAAACTATGAATGTGTTATGAATGAATTTGATAAAGATAATAAGCAATCTCAATATTAATGTCATTTGTTTGCTCTGACTTAATGTTGGTTCAATGGGTCGGTATATTAATCTTAATTAATTCATAGAATAATGGTGGTTAATTTTATATATTAAAAATATTAGGTTTGCGAGTACAGTAAAATAATTTGTCTTATATGCAAAAATATCTGCTACTTGTTTGCAATTGTTAACAATATTCCTCATTAAACAGCACAAGTGCTATATTGTTGCCACATGCGACAGAGACCTGAAGCGGCGTATTCGCAAGGTACACTTGAAATTGAGCATCTTATGGTTTCCGTTTCTTTACATCAATCTTTTTTGTTAGTACTGACCCTAATTATTTTCATGCATTTGACAGATACCTGGGATCCCTATAATGTATATCACACGGCACAGGTACTCTATTGAACGACTTCCTGAAGCGACCATGGGTGGAGGTATTTGTTCTTTTTTTCTTTTTTTGCTTTTGGTAGATTAAAGAGAAGTGGAGAAGTTTTATTGCAAAGATTATGCATATAAATATCATGAAGCATATAGCAGATTACAATCATTGATTAAGACGCATGTATTTGTATCTTTATGCAGCTCCAAGAATGTGATCGACATGAACTTCCAGGATGCCTTAGCTTTATCATGTAATACCAAATTATATAATTTTTTTTGTAGCAATGCAGATGCAGCTTGAATCCTGTTGTATGTTATTTATTCATTTCTTAGTAGTAGTTGAATTTGATAGGGACTTTAGACATAAAGTAGTCGCACTCACGACGAAACTACAAAATTTAAATTATGACCACTGAGGGTGTGTTGAAACTTAATATATGAATTTATATCTTCACAATTACAAAATAAAATTATAATTTCAAAACTTCAAGCACACGTGTTTTTTATAAAATTAGATGAATTATATAAAATAATTTAAACCATTTTTTAATTAAATATCAATATTTATTATAAAATAATTTAAAACCATAGATGCGGCTAAGCATCACTTGTTTTGCATTAAGATATGTCCTTTTTCGTACTGAAAACACTGAGAAGCGCTATATTTACTGTTTTTTTTCGTTATAAAATGTAGTCTACGGCGTGTTTTCGGAGCTAAAATGCTGTATATTACAGCGTCTAGATTCATGAATATTCGAGATTTTATATCATAATTTTTTCTTTAATGTTATAGATTAAAAAAATTTCGAATGTTTTATGCCCTACACCTTTTCACCTCATTTATCGTACGCAATAAAGATCTGATATAAGTTAGAGGTATAGAAACAGAAAAAAATAGTCCTGTTCAATATATATCCAAAATATGTCTCTTGAATTTTTTTTATTAAATAAAATATTATCTAAAAACTCTGCATGCTGCTGCAAAATGAAAAAAAAGAAATAAATTATGTAAAATCCGATTGTAATTCATGTATTTTATTATTTTCAAAGTAAAAAAAAGTAATTAAATGGCTCTATCATTTTCTAATTCCGACTATTTAGGGAACTCTTTGGATACAATCAAGTCATGTGGATACGATGTAGCTTGTAGCTTCAGGTCTGTTCGTTTGTCATGGGATTACACGGAATGAGATTTGACAGTGATGAGAACTCACTTTTGAAAAAGTGAGAACTCACGGGTACGGATATGCTCGGGATTAATTATGGAAATTGCTGAAATTAGTTTTTGGTTGTACCATAGGATTAGTTGTGGGAAATCTTAATTTATTTTTGAAATATATATTTTTATTTAAGTTTTTCACCTATTTAAAATAAGAAAAAAAGCTACCTATGTTGATGGGTCCAATGCTAGGTGGTTGCTGGTTTATCTATGATTAATAATGTGTTGGTTGTGCACATTAAGTGTATGGTCTTTATAGTTTATAGGTTGGATACATTAAGAGGATGGCCTTTCCAGTATGTAGGTTGGATATACTACATACTATATAACATTTTCAATTATACCACATACTAATACTATATAACATTTTCAATTATACCACATACTATATAACATTTTCTATTATACAACAATCCTATATATATAACATTTACTATTATACTACAACCCTGTAGAACATTATATATTATACAACAACCCTATATAACATTATCTATTATACAACAACCCTATATAACAATTAATATAAGATACAACATACTATATAACATTTTAATTAAGGTAATAAATAGGACATAGCATATATCCAAGGTATAATAACATACTATAAAACATTTTAATACAATATAAGAAAATATAAGATAAGACATAGTTAATAGCATTCGTATAAGTATTATTATTATTTTATGATACATTATATGAGGAGGAGGGTTCAAATGCCTCCATCTTTTGTGCCTCCACCATACCTCCATTTTTAAAAACTTTAATAACTCAAAATTTAAAACTTAAAAGTCAAAATAAAACCGTTGGATATGATCTACATCATTTTATCTATATGCTCATAAAAAATTAGCACATTTCAATTTTGTTTTTATGTGAATCAATAAGTTGAAAAATCAACGTCTAGAAATTATCCACATTAGTACGTTTTTTACAAGCTCTTGATGACAACCAAAATAAAATTGAAATGTCTTAATTTTTTACACGTGTATAGATAAAATAATGTAGATCATATCCAACGGTTTTATTTTGACTTTTAAGTTTTAAATTTTGAGTTATTAAAGTTTTTAAAAATAGAGGCATGGTGGAGGCATGAAAAATGGAGGCATTTGAACCCTCCTCTTATATGAGATATGTACTAGCATTGGAGGGTGGTATAAGTTAACTTACTTTTTCTTAACAAAAAAAAAAATAGTCTTTATCTTTTTTCACCTAATTCATAAAAAAAAAATTCACAATTATAAGCTTCTTTAGTCACATACAAATGCAGAGTGTTTATCCGGTCGTTTAGCTCAACTAGTTAGTCTTACAACCAAAAATTAATTTAAATCTGAGTCTATATATATAGATGCTGAAACTTGTGTGTGAAAAGAAAGAGAAAGAGAGAGAGCACATGAAGTGAGAGAAGATTTGAGAAAAAAACTATTGAGTCTGAAGTTCGAGATGATAGTTTTTTTCTCAGAAAATTGCACTAATATGGGAATAATTGGGGATACATTTCAAAACCCATCGGAAAAAAATTATGCCAGCCGAACAAAGCTTGAAAAAAAAATAGAAAATTAATCCCAATCCTATCTAATTCCGACAAAATTGTGGCGTGCCGAACGGAGCCTTAACCTTTTACTATTCTTTTTTTCCGAGGTCCACCACTCCCCCCCCCCCCACCCCCCCATGTGATATTTTTGTTTGCATTACCAAGAACTTCAAGTTCTTCTATGACGCGTTCTATTGGTTGCATGTCAATTGCTGGTTTGCTTGAGTAGGCGTTAGGTGGATTTAGTGGACTCATCGTAATCTGATTATGATTTTTATTTTATAAAAAGGTATGTGATTATGATGGCCGGACATTTGAGCATTGGTGGAAGCAATTTACCATAGAGGACGTTCATTTTTTACTCTTATTTTTTTTGGCGGAAATTGGTTCTTGCTTTCACAAGGATAAATTTGTGATTCAGAAATAATTCAATAAAATACAAGTTTTGTGATTTTTTGTTATAATATGAATATAATTCGAAAATTATTTGTTGTTTTATAATGCAAATAATAAACTAAAATATTAATATTCTGTAATATAATAAAAAATTAAAGTTCAGATTTTATTAATATTGAATAAATTGTGTGTTGTACTTGTTAAGGGAGAATTCGTATCCGGTATGGTACCGCACAAGGAATCTTCTATAATGATGCCCTAAATAGTGGATCGAGACCGTTCTTTTAACTTTGCACGAATCTCAAAGCTCAAATAATACCGTCCCTGCGCTATCTTGAATCTCAAATCTCAAACCATAAAATAGTGGGTCCCATCGTGGAGTACCACAGATGATATATCATGAAATCTATTACATATATGATATAAATTTAAGAAAGCCGAGTAAATATATATCATCTATATAATACTTCCTAAGAAAAGAGAGAGAGAGAGAGAGAGAGAGAGAGAGGATGGAGAATACCTAGGCAGCCTCTGCCAGGTTTTAAAAAAAAAAGAGAGAGGATGGAGAAGAAATCTCGAGTATGTGTGACAGGAGCTTCAGGTTTTATTGGTTCATCACTTGTGAAGAAGCTCCTAGAGAAGGGCTATGTGGTGCATGCCACACTAAGAAACCTTGGTATTCTCTCTCTCTACCTCCACACAATCCTCCCTTCTTTCACCAAAAAAAAAAAAAAAAAAAAACCAAGACCCTTGAATGACCAAACAGAGCTCAATTTTTATCCTCTTTAAACTACCTTATTTCTTTGTTTCAAAAGTTTTGTATTTGAGTTTCTAGCCTATTTCAAATTTCATAGAACATAAATACAGGGGATGAATCTAATTATAAGGTGGGGCTTCTTAAGGGCCTACCCGGAGCTGACACGCAGCTGTTTCTGTTCGAGGCCGATATCTATGATCCCGACACATTCGGGCCGGCAATCGAAGGATGTGAGTTTGTCTTCTTAGTTGCCACGCCTTTGGTACACGAGCCTCACAAAACTAAGGTTACTCTTCTCCGTTTTTTTTAATTCTACTTAATATATTTTTTTTGTTGAGAGTATAAGTTAATAATTAATAATGTCTATTGAATTACTAAGGTATTTTGGATCCTTGGCTAAGTCACCCATGAACAAATGAATATTTTAAAGAACTGAAATGATGGCCGATGATCTTCGAAAGCTAATTTTTAGCACATATCATGAACAGTGCAAAGACACAACAGAATCTTCACTACAAGGGATACATAAAATCCTAAAGTTGTGTGAGCAGTCTGGTACGGTTAGGCGGGTAGTTTATACCGGCTCGGTGGTTGCAACCTCGCCGTGGAAGGAAGACTTCACCGGCTACAAGGACTTCATTGATGAATCAAATTGGACTACAATTGATCTCCCTTATCCACATTATAATGACCACTTGAAAGTATGTTTTTTTTGTTTATCATTTTGAATTCTTAAAAATTAAATTATTGCTAGACCAAAAGGCGCTACAGGAAACTTTCTCTTGTCTGGTATGCTAATTTACCTCGTATCTGGTACTACTTTGATTGATTTTGTTATGTCTTTAATCCAAAGCAAAAGTACATCTTTGGGTACAGCAAGGGGACAGACCAAATATGCCAAAATGAAATTTAGTTGACCTTATCTTTTTCCTCCCAGTTTAGTGGTTTTTACTGGGTTTTAATGAAATTTCATTGACAGACCTAGTTTACATCACATGCACAAATCTATTGATCAAGAGCAAATTTATGCAAAGCCAAGGATCAAATATATCCTTTTCTTTTCAATTTACTTTGAGAAGGCTTCACAGACAAAATAGAATTGTAATGATTTTTTATAGTAGCCTTTGTAAGTTGTGACCTTTTGGAAAGTGGAAACAAGATTTCTATTGTTACATTACTTTTCAGGGTTACACGAGCTCGAAAACTTTGTCAGAAAAAGAGATCTTAAAATACAACAAAGAAGGCGAAGGAGGACTCGAGGTCGTGAGCCTTGATTGTGGACTTGTTGGAGGGGACACAATCCTCCCGTACACGCCTGATAGCGTGCTTCTGATTGTATCCCCACTAACGGGCATTGAACTGTACCATACTTCATTGAAATGCCTACAAGGATTGTTGTGTTCAGTACCGCTGGTTCACATTGATGATGCTTGTGAATGCACATATATTTTGCATAGAGAGGCCGGTCATGGCCGGTCGGTTTCTCTGCGCAGTTGACTGTCCGACAATGAAGGACTTTGTAGATTATTTTGCAGAGAAATTTCCAGATCTAAAGCTGATCAAAGAGTAAGATTTTAAGAATTATTCTGATTTTTTATTAGGGTACTTCTTTAAAGGAAATAAACCCTTGTAAATTGTAATTGTTTTAATGTTAACAAAAATTTTGTTACTTTTTCAGGGTGGAAGGAGAAGGAAAGAGAGTAAAGGGTTGTTCACAAAAGCTGGTTGATTTGGGATTTAAGTACAAATTTGGTGTTGAGGAGACACTGAGTGCCAGTGTGGAATGCAGCAAGAGACTTGGAGGCCTGTGATTCCATTTTATCTTTGTTACAGTTCTTTCAAGTAATTGAGACATCAGAATATTATTGTATTTATATATCGAACAGTGGAACACCTGATATATTATGTATCAAATTTGATCGAAGTTGAAAATTGATTAGTTAATAATAATTCAACATTATCAATACTTGATTGGTTATTGAACTATTTTTTAATTGTACCAAATTTAATGAACATTTTTTTTTTTTTTTGAAAAAAGGGCTTAGAAGTCCATTTCATTAGCATGAAACTATTAACTTACGTACTAAGGTTACTATTTTATTTTATTAAATAGTAAATCAAAATTAGGGGTAACTAGAAAATTGAGATTTGGAGGGTGGGGGCCGACATCTATCTTATAGTTTTAATTTTGGATGTTGGGTTACTGTTCACCTACAGTAACACCAACCTTCCGCTCCGTCGGATCTTGATTTAACGGTCGATCTTGCGTCCTTCTCTCTTCGCTTTCGCTCTGCTGACACGTGCGTCCCTCTCTTCGCGTTGTCGACACCTAATCTACTCCCTGCCTCATCGCGTCCACCTGCCGCCTATTCTTCTAACTTTTTCGTTCTTTCCACCTTCTCTCCTCTCTCGTCCGATCCCACCTCACCTCTCTTCTTCTCTCCTCCGTCTCTTTCAAAAAACCCTAACACCACCTCTCTCTCTCCCCTCTGGACCGTGCCACTATCGGAGCGGCTGCTGGCGCCGTCGTCCTCCTAGAGCGTTATGAAAGCACTGAGACTTGCGCAACTAGAATACCGACTTGAAATGTTCCAGCGGGTTTATTGGGGTCTGGAGCCGGCGATCAAGTTAGAGTCTGATGGAATTTTCGTGATTGATTCTAAGAAAAATAAGAGCAATAGGGGTAAGAGTGAGAATAAGCAACCAAATATGAACATTTGTGTGGGGTGGGGGGGGGGGGGGGGGGGGTGGGGGGGATGTCCATCAGAAAATGCTTACTCCCGGTACGTTTGTTTCTATTATATTTTTTTATTTTTTATTTGAATTAGGAACAGCTATTACCATATTTTCTTCAATGATGATTCACATTTATTATGGGACCTTAAGAGAAATCATGAAATGTGCCTAATTGTCTTGATAAGTTAGGCATATTTTCAATTTCAGTTATTTCTATTATTTTCAATTAGGCACAACTGTTACCGTATTTTCAATTTCAGTAATAAATTTGAAAGCAGTGAATTGTCAAGACGATGACATTATCAGTGATGATTCGCATGATTGCATACTGAAGCCGACATTTTTGGATGAAGGACCTGATTTTGAATCAGGTCGACTATTGATGGTTGAAAGTATCTCAGAAGTGCCAGGTTTTAGTTTTGTTACTATTTAGATCTTACATTTGCAGTAATTTATTTTTATTAATATCTAAAGTTAAATACAAATTATTAATTATGCCCAGAATCTGACCCAATATCGAAAAATACCCAAGCCGGCCAGAAAATGGCCGGCTTACTCCCCCCTAAGCTGGCCATTTTCTGGCCGGCTTAGTACTTTTTTTTTTTACCGCAAAAACTCTATAAAAAACATCTTTTCTTCTCTCTCCTCCACACAATTCACTCAACTCACAAAAGAGAAAGGTAGGAAGGGACATAGAGAAATATAAGGCGCTCATTGAGACGAAAAAGCCGATATTTGAAGGGGCCAAAAGGATGAACAATAGCAATCGCGGTAGGTCGGTCAATCGTGGCCTAGCGAGAGGAGGACCAATTAGTGATCGAGGTAAAAATGAGGAAAAAAAGTACAAGTGCCAAGTATGTTGTGATTTTCTTAATTGTGAGACATGTAAGATGGAGCAATGGAGTAGACGGCATGGTCGGTATGAAATTTCAGACGATGACTTTGTGAAAAATCCCTACGGCTTTGGTTTGAAAAAGAATAAGGTTGATCCAGAGCCTCCAGCATCGGACGATAAGTTTGTTCCGGGTACTGATAAGAATAATCATTTTTCCGTATTTGATTACAACACAACATGACATATTTTGTATATTTTTATGTGACTAGTTACGACACGTCATGTATTTACATCTCTAATCATGAGACATTACTTTTCTAACAAGAACCTAAGGGTGAGTCTATGGTACTATGCATATCACGGGTTGGTCCGTAATATGGATTAATATTTTTATTTCAAAATTCTAACGGTCAATCCGAACCGTTCAACATAATTCTCATGTGAATATGTATTTGCAGACCAAATTTTATATTTTTTAGAATTTGTTTACTATTTTTAAGATAGGTAGAAAATCACTTGATCTGAAAATTCTGGACCATTCAAAAACAGTGATTTTCTACCCATCTTAAAAAATAGTAAAAATTCTGAAAAATATAAAATTCGATATGCAAGTACATATTCATATGAAAATCATGTTGAACGGTTCAGATCGACCTATAGGATTTTGAAAATGAAAATATTGATCTGTATTACGGACCAAATCGTGATATGCATAGTACCATAGAGTCACTCAGAACCTAATATATGGAGCCAACTATTTGGTCTCTGCTCACACAAGTTTATAAAAATTCTGGCACATAAAATCCAGCAGGATCTGTGATTTGGCATTTAGCAAAACAGGAGCGGATCTGTACTTAGAAAATTTACCTTTTTGGCTTATTTAAATGCTTGAAAATTTCTACATTAAAAAATGAAAACAACTTTAGAATTGAGATTGTCAAATAAAATTTTCCCAAAAAAAAAAAAACGAATATATATAGAAACTTGGAGAAGTTGCATGCAAATTGGTGTTTGACTCAGATTAGATCACAAAAAGTAACCTTTTTGAGATTCGTGCCAAGTTAAAACTCGACTCAGATCTAATTATACTCAGTCAGTATGCACTGGATATGAATTCAAGTTTCTTACCATTTTGTGTCTCTTAAAGTTTGAATTTAAGATTTCTTACAAGTCAAATCTTTAGCTTACCATTTCAGCTACTAGTAGGGTTAAAAACATGACTTCAGTTATAGAAATATGTAATAAATATTGTTGAGCAACAAAAATTAACTTCATTTATTAATTCATTTATTTAATTTCAAATAAATATCTGTGTTCTTAGTTTTAGTTGAATCAGACTAATTTATGTTAAAATAAATTTAGTTCATCTTTTATTTCTATTAATTTTTGTATGAAATCTAACTTCTCACTTTATATTTTCTTATTCCATTTATATTCTTAGTATATTTTATTTATTCAGACTTCTTTATTATCTAAGTGAACTAGAGTGCTTCTGTTATTAATCCTAGCAGCTTCTGCTATGGTTTTTCAAAAAAAAAAAAAAAAATAGAAACTACAGTAATCAACAACACTATTAAAATAAAATAGTTTAATAATTAAGAAAGAGTGAGTCTATGTTACTATGCATAGCACGGATTAGTCCGTACTACGGAGCCATATTTTCATTTTGAAAATCTTAATGGTCGATGTTTAGAAAGCTAAATTTTAGTACATATCATGAACAGTGCAAAGACACAACAGAGGCTTCACTACAGTGGATACATGCAATCCTGAAGTTCTGTGAGAAGTCAGGTACAGTTAGGCGGGTAGTTTATACCGGCTCGGTGGTTGCAACCTCGCCGTGGAAGGAAGACTTCACCAGCTACAAGGACTTCATTGATGAATCAAATTGGACTACAATTGATCTCCCTTACCCACATTATACTGACCACTTGAAAGTATGCTTTTTTTCATTTTGTATATACATAGTAGTCTTTAAAATTAAATTAATTTTTGCTACACCAAAAGGTGCTATAGGAAATTTCCTTTTATCTGGTATGCTAATTTACCTTGCCTCTTTTACTATTTTGAATTTTTGATTGATTTTATTTTGTCTTTGGGTTAGTTTAATAAATGCAGAGTTAGACCATGTTTCTTTATTTCTAAGGAAAAGGACATCTATGGGTAAAGGAAGGGGACTGACCCAATTTTGTGGTTTTTACTGGATTTTAATAAAATTCCATTGATAGACCTGTTTAGAAAATTTAACTGTGAAATTTTGTATATTTCAATATTTAGCCCCATACTCTAGAGAATGAAGCGGTATATAATTAATAAAAATGATTTATGCATGTGAATATTATCAAATAATATACAATAGATCCTCATAGTCACTGAAAAAGATGTAGCTTTAGGATTCTGGTACTGATTGTCATCACATGCACAAATCTATTGTCAAGAGCAAATTTGTGTAAAGCCAAGGATCCAATATATATATATATTTTTTTTCAATCTACTATTAGAAAACTTCATAGACAAAATAGGATTGTAATGATTTTGCAGGGTTACACAGGCTCAAAAACTTTATCAGAGAAAGAAATCTTAAAATATAACAAAGAAGGCGAAGGAGGACTTGAGGTGGTGAGTCTCAATTGTGCACTTGTTGGAGGGGACACAATCCTCCCGTACACGCCTGATAGCGTGCTTGTGATCGTATCCCCGCTAACCGGCATCGAACTGTACCATACTTCATTGAAATTCCTACAAGGATTGTTGTGTTCAGTACCGTTGGTTCACATTGATGATGTTTGCAAGACATATATATTTTGCATAGAGAGGTCGGTCATGGTCGGCCGGTTTCTTTGTGCAGTTGATTGTCCGACGATGAAGGATTTTGTGGGTTATTTTGCAGAGAAATTTCCAGATCTCAAGCTGATCAAAGAGTAAGATTTTAGGGATTGTTCTGGTTTTTTATTAGGGTACTTTTTTAAAAGAAACAAATCCTTGCAAATTGTAATTGTTTCAATGTCTAATTTAACTTTGATAATTTTTCAGGGTGGAGGGAGAAGGAAATAGAGTAAAAGGTTGTTCACAAAAGCTGGTTGATTTGGGATTTAAGTACAATTTTGGTGTTGAGGAGATACTGAGTACCAGTGTGGAATGCACCAAGAGATTTGAAGGCCTGTGATTTCATTTTACTTTGTTTTAGTTCTTTGAAGTAATTGAAACATCAGAATATTATTGTATATCGAACAATGGAACACCTGATGTATTATGTATCAAATTTGATAAACTTGAAAATTAATTAGTTAATAATTCAATTTTATCGATACTTGATTGGTAATTAATTGAACTATTTTTTAAATTGTACAAAAAAATTATGAACAATTTATAAAAACTATTAAAAATATATTAACAAGTTTGATCCTCTCATTGGACTCATCCATTTTGACAATTTCTTGCATATTTGCATTTGCTTTTGTTCTATTTTTCCATAATTTCTACCGCTTTTTGTTTTTTTCTTCAATATATATTTTTTTTAGGGTTCCACAGTATAGTTTCAATTTTTATCTATTTGTGTGAAGCAATTTTTCTATTTTACTTAGTAGTTTTAATTATTTTTTGAATATTGATTCTGAAAATTTAAAAATAATAATTAATTTAACTAATAACAAAACTATACATGCATATGAAATAATTTTTTTTATCAATTTTCCAACTATTTATTACAAAACAAGTTCTGCTAAAAAGATACAAGTTTTCGATCCAATTCGTCTAATTTCTACCTATTCACCTCATTACAATTTCAATTTTTAGAGTCATGGCATAAACGCGATTCGGTAGGCGGCTCATATGAAGGCGGAAAGAGAGTTATAGAGACGATTTGAACCCAAACTCATTTAAAAAAAAAGAATCTGAATCCATTTTTTGCCCACTCGTGACTCAAATATTGGCTACGCCACTGGCTATGTGTTGACCGTGTGAGGAACCCTGTTCTTAGCCAACGGGTCATACTGTTTTCCTGTTTCGTTTTTAATGCAAATGTCTATCGAAATTTTTCTGTACAATGAGACGGGGGGAATTTTCACAGGGAAAATCGACGGTGCACGTTGTACAATCCAGGCAGTTCGATCTAAATTGTATGCAATCCCATTGTTGGAAAGTAAAATTTGTTTACTGGCTTCTGTTATAAATGTTGAAAAGTCAATTTTGTTTATTGTGTGATGTTGGCTGTATAACCTTGTGTATCGCTATCTGTTGATACTTGGTATTTTTCTTTTTGCGTTATTTTTTTTTTCCGAAGACAATATAAAACCCTTTAAAAGAAATAGTTTACCATCCTTAAACTGATAAATTCTGTGAAATAGTAGTTGGCATAACAACCACAAAATGACACAAGGTGCACATAATTATAGTTACGGAAAATCTCATCTGAAATTATATTATATATAATGAAGTATACTTTGTGACCTCCTTAACTCGAGAGCAGGTTGGGTCCGATGGATTTCGAGACCGTCCGATCTCTTTAACATTCGTGCACGCGAATTTTAAAGCAGGCCCGAAAGTTTGGGCGCGAATCTTCAAGCAGACGGACGGTCATAGAACCCATCGAACTCACTTTGAGTCTGATGGGCATCGGACCCAAATTGACCTCGCTTAACTCTAACTTGTACTCGTTTTAGAGAGAGAGAGAGAGAGCAGGGATGGAGACGAAGGCTAGAGTATGTGTGACAGGAGCCTCAGGTTTTATCGGTTCATGGCTTGTGAAAAAACTCTTAGAGAAAGGCTATGTTGTGCATGCAACAGTTAGAAACTTAGGTACTGTTTCTCTTTTATCACTAATCAGTTCAACTTCTATTGAATTTCCTCACAAACTATTGTGATTTAAGGTAGACGAACTTATGTTATCATCAAGGCAAAAAATAGTCCCATTTTTTTCAAAGAAAATATTGATAATGGGACTGGCCTCTCAAGTGAAGATATTTTGCTACTTGTTCAGTTTTCTTATTACCAGTATTCTCAGTGGATTCCTTATACTGCCATTTCAGTCAAGGGAATCTCTAATAAAAAAACTTTCTAATTAAGGGAGCATTCCCTGCTCTCACCAGTGCCAGTGCCAGTGAGATATTTTAAATATCTAATTTGTTTGGGAAAATTTCTAAAAGAATGCCTTACCAAGTGGCAGACCTAATTCAAAACATTTATTAATTAGCAAAAATTGTAGGAGATGAGGATAAGGTAGGTCTTCTTAAGTCCTTACCAGGTGCCGATTCGCGCCTTTCATTGTTCGAAGCCAATATTTACGACTCTGGCACGTTTGGGCCCGCAATCAGAGGGTGTCATTTTGTCTTTTTGGTTGCCACTCCATACCATAACGATCCTCTTAACTCTAAGGTTAGTAGACTATTTTTTTAAAGGCAGATACATGACCAGATGAAACAATAGATATTACCTAATAATAAGAAGCTACAAGCCAGAATTGTAAATAGTTTTAGATGGATGTATTTGCAATTTTTCCAATGAATTTTGGGGAATAAATGGATAGCTGCATGTTGTTAAAAAATTTATTCATCTTATGTGTGCCTTTGAAGAAGAGTTTCATCAAATTCCTTTTCTTTTCTGTGAATATATTTACATTTAGATGGGAAGTCGCCCTCCAGAACTTTAAAAAATTATAAAAGACTGATTAGTTATCTATTATGGATTATCATCTCTGCTATCTTTAGGTATAATATGAGAGCTTTGTGATGAAAATCAGACAGTTTAAACCAGATCAGACCGCGGTTTATAGACCAGATCAAGACAATTGCTGCAGGACCAAATAACAGAAAAACAACTTTTATTTATATTTTACCAAATTGTGCCATTTCAGAGGACCACTTTCACCAGGTTTAATTTACTATAACTAGGTAGAGTTTCAAGTGTACTCTCCCACGATCTAAATATTACATATTTCGGAAACCAAAATGTATTCGCATTTCACTTCCAAAATCCAAAAAGTTCTCAAAATCTGTTCATGCTTAATCATTCCTTAATTTAACAATTTAACTTAAAGGCTACCTCCTGACTCAAGCTACTATCTCCTCACTCAACTAGTACTAGAGTCAACTGGATTTAATTTAACAATTTAACTGCAAGTGCCATTGTAGCTCAAGTGGTAAGCTATAAGATGACTTCCTAGAGGACATGGATTCAAGCCCCAACGGGCACTTAATTTGGATGTGAGACTTGTGAGCATTCTCCATTTAATTAAAACAATATAGCAATTTAATTGATATTTTTGTTAAATTGAGACTCGAATTTAATGGGTTGGGCAACCTCATAATTCAATTTTTGAATGAGCAAATTTGAGAGTTTTAAGTTTGCAAAAGCACATATGATATACAATTTTAAATCATAAGGTTGTAATTTAAATATTTTGAAGGGTGTCTATGAAATTTAGCTTTTTAAGCAACTTTAAATGACAAAAATTACAAGTAGGGAAGACAAGATACTAGTGAGTTAATAATTTAGAATTTATTAGAATCCAATGTGACTAGTAAGTATGTTCTTCTATAATCAATGATCAATCACATCCCTTGAAATCTGTGCATTGTATATGTAATTCAAGATAATGTTTATCATATAAGCAGTACAAAGACACAACAGAAGCAGCATTGGGTGGGATAAGTACAATCCTTCGGTTGTGTGAACAGTCTGGTACGGTAAGGCGTGTAGTGTATACTGGCTCGATTACAGCCGCCTCTCCATTGAAGGAAGACTCCGCTGGCTACAACGACTGTTTCGATGAATCTTGCTGGACCTCACTTGGTGTCTCCTTGCCATGCTTCAGTGATAATTTCAAGGTACCAAAACTTTTCACATGGAAAAGTACTGAATAGTCTATTGTAATATTGCTTTTGGAATTTAATTTAACTTGAAATATTTCATTTTAGGAAAACAATCAATTAAAATGTAATTAGTTATGCAATATATTGCATTTAATGACATGACATGGCTAGTTTTGTGAAGTTTTTGTTCGAGATTGGTTCCAGAAACTCTGTATTGGTTAAAATATATATTTGTTGTATTTACAGAAAATGTCAAATCAATGGTAACTATTCAAGGTGATTTTCTTAAATTGTGGAATATTATTTATCATAAAAGAAATACATATCGACTTATGATACCCTACATTCAGGTTTACACAAGGTCAAAAACCCTGTCCGAGAAAGAAATTCTGATGTACAACAGCAAAGAAGGAAACAGAAAATTTGAGGTAGTGAGCTTAACCTGTGGCTTAGTCGGCGGTGATACGATCCTTCCATATGCTTCAGAGAGTATGCATATGATCATTTCACCACTGAGTGGAATAGAAGTTTTCCACAATGGATTGAAGGCTATACACGCATTATTCGCCTCAATACCTTTGGTTCATGTTGAAGATGTTTGCGAGGCCCATGTATTTTGCATAGAACGGCCAGTCATGGCAGGCCGGTTTTTTTGTGCAACTGATTATCCGACAATGAAACATTTTGTGGACTATTTTGCAAAAGAATTTCCAGAGCTCAAGCTGATCAAAGAGTAAGACCACTGACATTGATATTGTTGTAATTATGGTTTCTCTTTTCCAAAATTAAAAAAATTCTCAATCCTTTTCCAAAATTTAATCATTAAGGTATTATTTATATACAATGATATAATATTTCAGGGTTGAAGGAAAGGGGAAGAGTTTGAAGGCTAGTTCAAGCAAATTGGTTGATTCGGGGTTCAAGTACAAATATAGTGTGGATGAAGTATTAAGTGAGACTGTGAAATGTTGTAAGAGACTAGGCACCCTTTGAATCCTTCTATAGTTATATCTTTTGTCTAATAAATTGAGATAAAAAATAATATTTTTGTTGCATTTCCAACTCTTCAAGTACTTGTTGTTTTTATTGCCTCGAGCAAACAATAGCTTTCCTTTACCCCCAACTTTAGAAATCAAAATAACAATAGCTTTCCTTTAAAAAAATATTCTAAATAACAATGGAATATCACGGAATAGATATATCAAATTTGTAAAATAGTTATATGCTAAAAATTCTCTGTGCTGGGAGAGTGAGGGCAGGATCCATATCCTCCCCGGTACCGTAAAAGATTCCCTTCACTTTACGGTTTGAGATTAACTCTCAGCCGGTTTGGGATTCGGGCTGACAGAGGGGGCAGTATTATTGGGCTTTAAGATTCGTGCCAAGTTAAAAAGAATGGTCCAGATCAAGTAATTGTAAAAGATTCCCTATTATGGTACCGGGGTGATGTGAATTCAGTGGGGGCAACCACCCAAGGACTCTCAGGACGAAGAGCCTAAAACTGTCAAGTCCGGTCCGCGGTTGTTGTGGTTAAGGCACACAATCTCGACCATCCGATTCGGATTGAATGCTCATGATACGATGTGACGTTTTAAGGGGTAGTTTTATTTCCTGCGAGATTTTTTATTGACGATTTAAATCGTGTGATTTTCTGATAGAAAAATTACGGCGGCTGATGTGAATTCTAAAATAACCGACGCGGGAAAAAAATAAAAAAGGATAAAACTGGACGGCGTAATTATTTAGGGCCTCCGCTGCAGAGTTTAGAATCAATAGATTACATAAAAACAAATATATATCATATCACAAAAATCAGAGTGGCGCAGCGGAAGCGTGGTGGGCCCATAACCCACAGGTCCCAGGATCGAAACCTGGCTCTGATAACAGAGTTAGCTTCCATCGCACTATTTTTTGTACCGTCCGATCAGAATCCGGCCCATACGGGGTCCCTAAAATTCGTGTTAGTATGTAACGAACGGATCCGATCTAAACTCAAACGGTGCGTTAATGCAGAGTATACTAGTTCCTCCTCCGTCGCCCTTCTTGTTTCCTATCCCATTCCTCTTGCATGTTTTTCTGACCGTCCGATCAAAATCGGGCCCTTTAATGTTCGTGCTACTATGTAATGGACGGATCGGATCTAAACTCAAACGGTGCGTTAATGCAGAGGTTACGTGTTCCTCCTCCGTCGCCCTTCTTGTTTCCTATCCCATGATTCCCATCCCTCTTGCATGTTTTTCAACTCCCAAGTCCCAATCGGGAGAAATCTAAAGAAAAGTCTGAGGAATTGTTGTGACGGCACTGGAATGGAGACCGAGTTCAATCGTTCATGCACCAAAATCTGAATCTCTCTCCAGGCTTTAAGTTCCTGTCACGGCTAGGGCACTTGTCGTCGTCTAATCAGATCAACGGTTTTAGAAATTAGAACATTACCGTGAGATCTCAACATATCGTGAAAAGCATGTCTGAGGTGCTTGGGGGCAACGATAGCATGATGAGAAATCTTATTCTGACACCATTTTAGAGTCTACGAGTTCAGAATTTCTCACTGCTTCTCGCATTTTAAAATTCCTTTGATACCATATTTTGGTTCAATAGAGCGGATTGATTTGAATAGGATTTAATGTAATACCATCAGTTCTATGTAACCCTGAATACTGGTGTTTCTGATTTTACATTAAAACAGACTTTGATTTCTGCCTGTACAGGAATATGTCCTAAAGAAATTCAATTTTAGTGGTATATAAAAAAAAATTAGTCCCAGACTATGGTCTTCATTTGTAGTATACTGGATATGTGCATTATAATAAATTTTTATTAGGATTTGCATTTCTGTGAAAAAACAAAAATGAATTAAATGAACAGCAAAGGCTCATCCATAGAGATAGAAGGCCAATAACAATAGTTTTCATGCTATACGTATGGTGAAACAACAATAATCAAAATTGATCCTGCAACCTTTTCTTTATTTTAATAGGCTCAGTGGATTTTATTTGTTCCAATTAACCCTTGATGTTTATAATTTGGTTCAATCAAATGCCCCTTTGCTACAGCGTTATGGAGGGTGCTGTGAGCAACACTCAATCTGGCGCAACCTACAGCTTACCGAGATGTATCTGACATGTGGGGGCATTAGAGCGTCATAGGGGGTCCATCCAGGCAGGTAAGGCACAAATGAGGAATGTATATGGCATGAATCCCCTCTTAATTTGGGATATTAGTCTGATGTTGCTGGCAAATTTGTTTGATGCTAGATGCATTTTTTAATTTGGGATATAATGCATTGTAAACTGTACCATCGTGTAATTTGTAATTTGTAACTTTGACTAAAACTTCCCTACAGAAAATAATTCCATTAACTAATTAGATGGTGATTTGGCTAAGGTGTGACCTTCTTAATCGCCTCTTACTGTGAATTTCTTCTATTCTAAACTCATCCCTCCCTCAATTTGTGTTGCTTCTTTCTTTAACCTGGGTTCTTTTTTTTTTTTGTTGTGCCTGTTTTTCGACTTCTACGAACATTGACCAACCACAGACAAGTCAATATCTATTGCATACAACCATTAGCTGTTCTTGTAGCAGAAGGGCTTTAGTGAACAAATCTTAAAGATTAGGGGCTTTATTTAGACCATAAAAACAATATAATTATGAAGTTCAGGGGATTTAGGCCAAATCAGACCAAACATAAATACAAAGGATCATTTTCTTCCTATGAATATAAATAAGAAATGCTATATGTTACTTCAAGTGTATTTAAATGAAAAGGCGCAACCTATATTGTCTTCTTTGCTGGGCTATCAAGGCATCGTCAGAATGCCATTGTCTGAGTATTTCACAATATTGTTATTAAGTTTCTCAGTCTAACTATTTGAGCGTGTTTTTTTAATCAACTTTTTAAGATACACTTTCCAACTAATTTAAGCTTGGGATAACAATTGATATCATTTGAGTTAACTGGCAAAGTACTCGGCTGCTGGTGAAACTTTAACTTGGGTGTCTCTAAGTTACATGCAGATCTTGATGTATTGTGAATGAAATTTCAAATTGCGAATGTTCCACTTTGAAGTTTATTTCATATTTTTAGTTCACTGTTATTACTATTTTTCTTGTTTGTTATTACCTTAACTGTTAGCGAATGTTTTATGCGTAACCTTTCTATTCTGGTTCTGCATTAATTTAGTTTAGTTATTCCATATCCTTGTGTGAGTTAATTGATATAGATTTAGACGTGTTATAGAAAGAAAATAAGATAGATGATTACTGGATTAAGTACATCTGGACCCAGAGTTTTCTTTTATATTTTTCCAGTCTGACCTGATCTGAACCTTTGAATAACTGATGTTACTGATATCTGCTTGAACCCTCCAATCGGATCAAAATTCAGGGGAGGGGTTAAATGGCTGAATCTACGTCGTAAGCACGTAGAAATTTCTAAAGAAAAGGGATGACTGCTTAATAAGATGGGAAATTATGTATGACACAAAAGAATGGATTTGTGTGCCATCACAAAAAAAATAGGGAAAAAAAAGAGATGACTTTCAAGTTTCAATGGAATTTGTTGAATGAACAGAATTAACCTTAGAGATTCTGTCTGATAAAAGATCAAAAGTAATCAACAATGGAAGAGGTAACATTCTATAATTCACATGATGAAATTTAGCTACATGATGTAGATGCATACATGATACATAAACAGATCGATTATGCACAAATTATGTAGTTTGAGTACCCCAATTTCGCGGGAGAATATCTCATATTCTTTACGTGCATACACTATAAATTACGGAGGGGCGAAATTAAAAATGGTCCTGCTTGATAGATAGAAGGAATTGTTTTTGTTGCATTTCCACTAGCTGAGGCTCAGGTCACATAACTGATGCCTAATGGGGTTAAATGACTTTTCAGTTTTCACTCTTGATGAAATAAAACATGCAATATTTAGTTCAGGGGCTGACAAAGCGAGTCCGGCTACTAAATAACACCACATCTTAAACCATTGGATCTACTTTAATATTCGTGCAAGACACTGGTGTCATTCCAGCCTTATCTTGTGCACGAATATTAAAGTAGATCAAATGGTTTAAGATGTGATGTTATTTAGTTTGAAATGACACTAGTGTTAAAGTAGTCAGACTCTGACAAAGCCCATGGAATGATGGCAGGCTATTTTTCTATTCTACCAGACTTATTGGCATCTATTCTTTAACCGAAATAATGAATATATAAAGGCTTTAGCTGTATCTCAATAAAAGTTGACAACAAAGATGAAGGTGACGGTCGACCTAAAGAGTTTAATTGGGCTCCAAAGAAGTTTAATGGGCCTAATAGAAACTTGCGGTCAGAGAGGATGCTGAGAGAGTTTTCATTATTATATAACCAAATTATTATGTTAACAAAATCAAAGTGGCGCAGCGGAAGCGTGGTGGGCCCATAACCCACAGGTCCCAGGATCGAAACCTGGCTCTGATATCAGAGTTGGCTTCCATTGTACACTTTTTTTATTTTTTTTTGATAATTTTATCTCTTTTTCTTTTTAATTTTGTGCCTTATTTCGTCGCAGATTTATTTCCATTTCTTTCTTAATTTTGTGCCCTTTTGTTTTTAAATTTTGAGCCTTAGTTCTCCGCAGATTAATTTTCCTATCTTCTTTAATTTTGTGCCTTGTTCGTGGCAGGTTAATTTCCATTTCTTTCTCGCCCTTTTTGATTTTTTTGGTATTTCTCCGTTGAAATCTACCCGTCTTATTCCTTTCTTTTAATTCTCTTTAATTTTCACTTTCCTGCCATCTCCGTCTTGTTTTACACTTTCTTTTCTTTTTTGTAGAGATACCTTCGGATAAATTGAGTTGCGCTCTTCCGAGAAGTTTCTGGACTGCTGTTGCAACTATGACGGAGGTTGTAAACGATTGATTGTTGAGCCACCCGATTCTCTCTTCAAACCATGTATTACAGCCAGGTGGAAGACACTTCTCCCTTCTGTTCAGTCCTTTTGCCTAATAATTTCTTACTTTTTTTCAGTATTATGTCCACTTTTGTAAACAAAAGTTGATCAATTGATCTACTGATGTTCAGTTGTACAAGGCCAATATAACAGTGCTTATGTGATTTGATCCTGTAAAACAATGGCTTGATAGCCTTCAAGGGTATAGCCAAATCCAAATTTGATGCAAGTCAGATATTTACCCGATAACCTTTTGTGTCAGTATAATCAGGGTCCTGAACTTCTATTAGGTTCAAATTCATTTATAAGTCCTTCAACTTTTGGATTCAGCACAATCAAGCCCTTCCAGTAACTGGTTAAAAGTTAAAAACTGTAGAAAAAGAGATGTAACTGAAACCTGCAAGTGTTAGTAGGGAGATCAATGAAGTCAAACATCCACCTTAGAGCTTACCTAGTTATTATTTAAGTATCATTAACTTATTACAGCAGCATTATTTTCTGAAAGGAATAATTCCACGACATGCATTGAACAGCCACAACCAAGTTGGCCCGTATCTTTAGAAATATTTCCCAAAGACTAGTTTCATTAAACAAAATCCAAAAGTAACATGGGTTTAATTGAACCAAGTAAAAGTCTAGGACAAAATTGAAACATCAAGAACCATTATCAGATGTCCCTCGAAGTACACCGTAGCACAAGTAAACAAAGAAACGGTGCCTACAGTTTTCTTGTATTGCTTTATAAATATCAGAAATGAAATTTCTCATTTCTTTTATTAGTCTATAATTTGATGCAATTAATGATTGGCTCTATTAAACCATTGTTGATGTTTTTATAGGTCACTGTAGAAAAAAAATGCTTTTGACTCCTCAGCAATAGAAATGACTAGGGACATAAGCTTATTATGTTAGATCAAGGTTCTAAATAGCGTTTATAGCGTCGTAGCGGGAAGGCTAAAAAAAAAGCTATAGCGAATAGCGTCGCTATAGCGGAAGCTATTCCAAATAGTGTTTTTTTTTTTACATTTCGTATATTCAATATTTGTACTAAATATCAACATTATCTAAAGTCTCATAGAACAATAAATAACACCAAAGTAATTAAGAAATTATAATATTCATATTGAACCAGTACAAAGTTCAAATTGCGGTTTAAAATATCCATAGTAATATCATAAACTATCGATTTTTCCTATTAAAAATATCTTAAGCATCATGATTCATGACATAATTTTTTTTTTCTATTCAAATTTTATTTTCGATTTGGACTTTTTTTCTATTCAAATTTCAATTTCTATTCCCAATTTCAAATTGATTTATCTGTAGCAAGTAGCAACAAATTCAATTTCGGTTTGAGATTTTTTTTATCTTTATTTAAAACCCATATAAATTTCTTTAAAAAAAAAACCCATATTGTATAGCGCAAATAGCGCGAATAGCGGACCGCTATAGCGCTGTAGCGGTCGCTATAGCGGCCGTAGCGCAAATAGCGCATTTTGATGTCATAGCGTAGCGTTTGGGGTCCAAAAACGCTATAGCGGCGCTATAGCGCGCTATTTAGAACACTGTGTTAGATACATTTTATACTTTTATTTTGAGGATTGCATTTTGATTTGCTGTAATTCTACATGTGAATGGATGAGGATAAGATGGTGAATTTTGACCTTAAAAAAAAAGATGGTGAATTTTGAGATAAAATTGAGCACCTGAGTAACCCAGATGTAGAGGGACCATGATTTTGTCAGAACGCCCTTCTTTGAGTTTACCAGGATTTTTAAGTGGCTTGGCAGCAGTAATACCAGTACATAGTCTTTTCCTGCCAGTCTATTTTCTTTGTACTTTTGACCTATTAGACTTAATATTGTCTTTCTTTTTCTTCCCTTCTTCTTTCCATTTTTTTTTTTTGTGGCTATGGTTTCATTGGTTTCTAGGATTGCAAATTTGCAGTTTTCACTATGTGAGTCAACTGTTGAGTTCTTGATCCACGGGAAAAAGGAACTGCAAATATTGGCATGTACTTGTCACTCACATGATAATTAATACCTTCAAAGGCAGAAATAAGAAAAAAATTATGCGTGCAAATATTCATCATACGTGTTATATAAACAAACAAGAACACATTGGTCATAAGAACTTCGTGTTTTCTTTCTTGCAAATGTACAGCTAGAGAAGACAGCAAGTCTTTTCTAACTATTTTACTTTTTTACTTTGTCTTTCTTTCTTTCATTCTTTTTTGAAAACAAAAAGAGTGATACACAGAGTACTACAAGTTTCTGTTATTAGAAACTATCAAAAAGGAATAAATTATCTACTTTAAAGTCCAGAACTAATTATCCAAATCTTTGGTAATAACCTGTAAAAACTTGTTTTTAACATCAGGGGTAAATTATCCACTTTAAGTGGCCCATGTTGCTGTGCAGAAAAAGAGGTGTGTAACGAATTCATTTTCCCTAAAAACCTACAACATGCCGGGTCAGTTTCTGGTATCCTTGCATTCATGTCCTAGGATGTGGGTAAAGCATTGTACAGAAATCTCCAGAAAAAGGTATGTACCAGTGGTAACAACCCTTTTGAATCCCATATATACTGAGCATGGGAGGTCATGGTAAGAACCTGGTACTCATTCCATGGATGTTGTGTGTCCCTCTTTTAGATTTAACCCAGATCAACCTATCTGGTACCAAAGGATCCGGTACAAGACATCGTGTAGAGAACACTTGCCTAGTATTCTTGCGAATGTATAACTAGAGAAGAAAGTGACTCTTATCTTTTTTACTATTTTACTTTGTCTTTAAAAAGAAAAAGAAAAGGAGTGGTACACAGGGTACCACATATTTCGGTTATTAGAAACACCCAAGTATTACATCCAGATACCAAAAAGGAAAATTATCCACTAATCTTTGGTAATAACCTGTAAAGCTCGTTTAACATTCAGGGGTAATTATCCACTTTAAGTGGGACTGGTGATGCATACCAAGTGGCCCATATTGCTATGCAAAAGAAGAGAAGGTGTGTAACGAATTCATTTTCCCTAATAACTTACAACATGCCGGTTTCTGGTATCCTTGCATGCATGTCCTAGGATGTGGGTAAAGCGTTGTATAGAAATCTCCATAAAAAGGTATGTACCAGTGGTAACAACCCTTTTGAATCCCATATCTACTGAGCATGTGCGGTCGTGGTACTAACCTGGTACCCAAGGATCGGTACAGGACATCGTGTAGAGGTCTCTTGCCCGGGATTCTAGCCCAAATGAAAAGGGCATTTTACAACATGTGTGGACAAGAATGGGATTGTACCTGGTTTTCTAGAGGAATAAATCTGAACCATTTGATTTAGATATTTATGGAACAACCATAATTGCCTAGCATCTTGCTCTATTGATTGGCATTAGTGTGTGATTGTATACTATCATACATCGTACTCATTATGCATGATTTGATTTTACTTGGTAAAGATTAGATTAAGAAAATATTTTCTAATAATTAAGATTAGAAAAGATACTTATTGTCAAAACGCTTAGACCTAAGCTATTTTGAGCTTGAGGTAATTTTGGGAGAAGGTTGGGCCCGAAAACCAACAGTTGACCATATTTCTTAACCCAACCCATTTACATATCAATCTTGGGACAAACCCTTTTTCGGCCTTAATCTATAAGTTGTTTAATTCATGCAGAATTATTATCTTTGAACATGCAAGATCCAAGATTTAGATCCTCAATAAAACTAACATTGGGAAAACGGAAATAAAAGACCATTAAAATAAGACCTCTGATTTATCAACGTGACACATTTGCACAATTACTCATTACAGGATCTAAAGCAAAAGGCACTAAAATCAAACTACAACCTCAGTACTCCACATCCGTCTACATTGGTTAGCAGACAAATCATGATACAGTACAATAGAAAGATAAAAAAAAAAAAAAGGAAAGAAGAAGAAAAATGAAGAGCCCTCTCAATCTGGCTAATAATTGTTGGGTGTGAATTTGTATTCTTGGCCTTACTTGAAGGCATGTGGCAAGGTTGTTCAAAATCGAAATCATTGGTTGCCGAGGTTCCAGAACAAGGCACCCGTATTACATCATTGAGCTCGGAATCTGACCCATGAAAACTTGAAACCCCTGCAAAGTCACCACCAAATGCCGAAAAATAATTTGAGTCAGAAACACCCGAAGACCCACATCCTGATGAAAGTGACCCTCCAAAACTGGTACTGGAAGAAGAGATGATGGGGCCTTGTTCGTCGTGACCTGATTCGTGAGTCTCGACTGGGAAACTAGGGTTGGTGAAGTCTAACATGAATTGTTTATCGGATTCATTTTGCGTAGGAATGATTAGTTGATGTCCAAGTGACTGAGTTAAGCTAGTTTGAGCAGCATGTTGTGTGCAAATGTGCTCGCCTTGATATGTGACATCAAAGATTGTCGGGTCTTCATCGGAGCGCTGCACCTGCTTTAAAGCCTGACAATTTTGGGTCTTTTGAAAGGTGCAACGGTAATAAGACCTATAATACGAACAAAATTCTGTCACTATTTACTATTGCCATAGTGTCAAACATACAGGTCAAAGTCAACAATTAAAATATTTGACCTTCTTTATTGTTCTAGGTCAATAGGGAGCATTTCCAGGTCAAAATGTCAAATGAACAAATAAAAGAACAGTCAAGGTCAGAGAGAATTACGGATCACTAATGAATAAAGATTCTATTAAACCACCAAAGTGGCTTTTTTTTATATTCTTTACTGATTATGATTCGCAATTAAAAGATCCTACAGTTGAAAAAGTGCAACAGATTGTCTGTCATTGCCTTCTTTTTACCACTAACTAAGTTTATATAAATCATATATTTCTATCTATCAATCTTTCTTACTTGCTTCTACAGAACTTAGGTTGAAAGGACTGGAAGGCTCAGTCATGGAATCTTTTTTCAAAACTGAATGGATTCGGTCTTATACATATGCGAGAAGGTAATTTAAAAAAAAAAAAAAAGTAGATCAGTTCTATATAGAAAGCATGATATGGTGGTTATCCAGAACAGTAAGAATAGTAATCCTTTGCTTTCAGTGATGATTGTAATATTTTATGGAACCAGTGACAAGATTCTGGCCAAATTGTCACTTTGTCAATCCTGTGGGTCAACATAAGAATTACAGTAGTAACTTGGTTTATATAGAACCTTATCCACTGATGTGCTGTTAAGAATTATAGTTGTTTATATGACAAACAATATCAATTTTTTTTCCTAATATCAGTAGTAATTTGATTTATTTACGAGCCTTTTCATGATCTTTTACTTTTATTATTTCCTAAACAGACTGTATTTGTATTGGTGAGAAAAGAATAAACATAGAAATTGCTATTTTTCTTTTCATTTTTTCCTTTTGATAGAAGAAAACTATAATAGAAAAATATACAATACCTTGGATGTGTTGCATTGAGGATTTTTTTCTGTCCATACTTCCTCCAGCTATATCCATCATCAGGCGCTGAGGCTGCATCCAACGGTCCACCATTTGGAACTGTACATTGTACTTTAATTGTTCTCTTTACCGTTCCCTTTCTGAAGTAAAATTGTAAAAAATAAGGTAAGAATTTATGCCTCAATGTAGGATGTACTGTAACATATTCCAAGCCTGAGTGTTTGTTTCCCTGCCGCTTTTGCAGGTGATGTGATATGATGATAAACAAGAGAGAAAAGGAGAAAAAGAAAGAGAGAGGGAATACAAGGCTCCAAAAGTATGGTTTAAAATAAATTAAAAATTTTGTTTATGAACTTTTATCTTCCAATTGTAAGCCAACCAAAACTGGCTCAATTTTATTATTAGTTTGTTTACCAACAGTGCCTTAATTTTATTGTACTCTCATATTAGTGTTGAAAGGAATACCTAACTAGTTTAAATTCAGGTAAACGTTTTAAGTGAGCAATTTCTGAAATCTTGAAAGAAATACTCATATACCATTGCACATGTATTATATCTAGAAAAAAAGTGTTGCAATCAAGGTAATTATTCATCTGATTTGCATGTAGCATAAAACATAGGTGCCAATTAGCAAAGGAAAATGCTCCTCTACAATATAGTTAAGTTGGAAATTATAAATTTTCTTGTCTCAGCAAGCTAGTTTGGCAAGACCAACATTTAAACTGGACATAAATGCAAAATTAACACATTCAAACTATGTATAATAATTTCATCACCATACCTCTTCTTAGTTGTGCGCTCTGATCCCTCACTCCTTGGACTGCCACTGCCAGATTGTCCCGGCGAACCAGACACCAGCATCTGCTGCATGCCGGTAACCTCCATGGAACTCACAATGTCAATAGCCCGGCTGAATTTGTTTTGGACTTGTATGGCAGCGGCTTGTAGCGGCTCATTCAAATTCAAAGATAGGCACCTCATTTCTTCTTCCCCTTCTGATAAGATGTGCAGGAGACGACTCATATCCATGCTTTTGTTATCGTTCATGGTTCCATTCTCCATTTTTAAAGATCTAGAAAATGTGCTGTGGTTTTCTATGGGTCTTTGAAGAAGGCTTTCTTTATTTTCAGAGGAAATTCCAGAATGAGTTTCAGTGATTGGAAATGTGCAAAAGAGGAAATGATGCAGTAGTTGTGTTTTGCAAGAGAATTATGGGAAATTCATGTTTGATAAAACAGAGCGCTCTATTTTACAGAATAAACTTGCAACATTGAGAACTAATTTTCTGCATAGCTTAGTAAACAGAGCTCATGTCTGAAATGTGAGAAATGGATATATCAGAAACAGAATGCTCTGTTTTACAAAATACGAGAGGAAGCAAAACCGCGTAAACAGATCTTATCTTTCGTATGATATCATGGTAGCAACATGATAGTGTGATTAAACTGGGGATTACATAGACAAACTGTGAACTTGGTATCTGTGACAAAAGGTAGAGAGTGAAAGAGAGAGAGAGAGATGAGCGGAAATGGGCTTGAGCTTGAGGTTGAGGTGGAAGAGAGAGGGAGAATGAAAGAAGCGGTGTTAATATAGCATAATACATGGTTAACCTATATTTCAAGGTGTTTACTCTGTTAAGTGTTGAGTCTGTTGACCAAAGAAAAGCGAGTTTTGAATTCCGTAGGTTTTACACATGTACCCTTGGGCAATTCAAAATTATTTATTCCAAAGAAGGATTGAAATGAGCAAAATCTCGGTATATTAATCATGAGTGTTGTACAACATAAAAAAGCAGTATGGTACGCAATCAGGAGTGTAGGTAAAAATTTACTAGTACGATTAGCGGGTTGCGAACTACTATGAATTAATTAATTCAGTATGTAGACTGTTCAGGAGTAAGTTAAATTTTCTTCGGAAATGGACAACCCGATTATACACAACCTATATCTGATTTTTAAAATTTAGGAATAGATTGTTGGTTCAATGTAGCTCTGCCACTATACGCAATAAATTAATATAAATCACTCATTTTGTATTATAAGTTACGAAATATGTAATTTTCATTAGTGCCCGAAATAAAAAATAAATATTTCTTAGAACTAATGAAGAAACTTTAATGGAATCTGAAGGTTAGACCTTCACATTTCTTTGTCAAAAATAAAGGACTTTTGATAAACAATTAAGATAAAGATATGATATTGTAGAAACTAAAGCAAGCTATAGAGAAAAAAAAGAAAAAATAGTTAAGTGCACACGACTTCAATTGATTAATTTTAGTTGTGAGTTTCTACTTTAGAAAAGAGATATTTTTTTTGTCCTTCTTTGTGAGTTTCTACTTTAGAAAAGAGATATTTATTCTAAATACCGTTTTTGTCCTACTTTAATGAAAAATATCTCTTTGCTTTCAAGGCATAATTTGAGTTATTGAAAGCAAAGAGATATTTTTCTTCTAAATACCGTTTTTGTCCTTCTTAAAACCTTAATTATTTTGTCCTTCTAATTAAATGCTGCAATAATAAAAAAATTAAATAGGCAAGTAATTTATTTATAAGCAAGCAGTGTAGCATATAAGGAAACGTTCAATACAATGGCTGTATTTACATGTTTGGAAATATAAAGTTCGTTGTTATTTAAAAATATATTTGACATGATGTTTTATTTTCTATGTGATATGTATTTCACCATTAAGATTTTTTCTCCTCTTTTATTTATTTTTTGGTCATAATTAATTATGTGCAGTTATAATTACGTATTAAATTTATCTACACAGAGAAACAAATTAGCATCAATTAAATCATTTTTATACATAAAGTTAAAAAATCAACATCAATATAATGATATAATTTTACTTTACTAAAAAAATAATGATATAATTTTGCATATTAGGCTTAAATATATTTTATCTTCATATATTTACAAAAAGACAATAAACTCATTTTTAGAGATTAATTCATCATATTTTGATTTTAAAATACTTGAACGTGTTTGTGGGAAGAATTCAAATATCAACATCAATATCATGTCATTTTACTTTTCTAAAAAAATAATGATATAATTTTACATATTAGGATTAAATATATTTATCTTCAAATATTTATACAGAAAACATAAACTCGTTTTTACAAAATACATGAAAATCACATAATTTCTCTATATTTTGATTCATTTTAGTTCTTGTTTACAAAGAGAAACAATAAACTAAAACCATAAGAAGATTTAGATCAAGAAAGAAAGGCAACATAGGATATTGAAATAAACAAATTAAGAATAAAATTTATATTTTCAATGGGCTAGCAATTTTTTTCAACTTATAACCGGTTATTATTTTTTCTAATTATAGCAGGAATTAATTAGAACCAAAGAATAAGAAAGTTTTCAAGAAGGACAATTATGGTACATTGAAGAAAAAGCTCCTCTCTGCTCTCAATAAATGAATTTCTGCCTTCAAAATAGCAGTCCCCAATACTAAAACATAGGTGGGTATATGTGAAAAGTGCTATCCCTGTGTAAGTAATTGCATTGAGTTTTCGAGTAGTTCCCTTGACGTGTCAGCTATAAGACTGGTCTTTGGTCATATTAGATGTAGAATGGAGAAGAGATAGAAATCCGTTGACCGTTAAATATACATGCAAAAGTTTTCCGTGTACCTGGTACACCAATAAATAGATGCACCAGGCTATCATTTTACTAGCAAGATATATGGCTTGTTGTTGAGAATCTTGAGATGCATGGGTCTTGATTTCACAAGAATCATATGTTTAATTTCACTTCAATTTTTATTTTTGAAAATATAACGTTTCATCGTTTGATGTTATGTGATAATTCGAGTTATACTAACGTATTAAATTAAAAAAAAATTATTTTAGATATTTTAAAAAGAAAAAAAGGTCTGAGATATCAATATGTCATGGTTTTTCTTTTGTTCTACAATCTAATGCTTCCTAATTACCATTAAAATTTCTGGTCAAATTATTTAAAAATTCCAATTTTTAAATTTATTTCCTATGAAAAAACAACAGTGACTAATTATCTATGAGGAATATCTTGTTAAAAAAACAAATCAGATACTTAATTTCGGAGAAGAACAAATTGCTATGATAATTAAGATCTAATTTCTACAACTATTTTGTCACAAATCAAAATAATTAAGTTTTTTATTTATTTTATAGTTAATTGGTCTAGCAATTGACAGAAAACCGAGTCTAATTGAAAAGTCACTTTACATACAAAACACTAAACAGAGAATTGCTCCATTGATGTTTTTGGTAGGAGAGAAAATGCGCAAAAGGAAGGTCAAAGAGGAAAGAAGTGAGAATTGACCAGGAACTTTCAAACCTACTTGCGCGTTAATCGAATCATGATATCTGTTTTACATAATGAACATAAAGCATGTATAAATATTCCGACACGTGGACCCCAATAGAAAGCTATCAGAAAAGGGACCTCGCTGTCAGTGATGCTATATTCGATTGTTTACAGAGAAAGGAGACAGAGGATCTGGACTTGATTTAGAGATTAAAGGAGCTGCTTCCTCTAGAATAGTATTGCATAGTGTGGAGGTAAAATCCAGGTGAGAAATCATTCCCCTATTTTTGGAGAGATTATTAACAATCACTAAAAAAATAAAATAATCTACTTTTGATATTATAAAACTTGACATTATAAGTATGATTTATATTTCATTCTGTATCAACAAATAATACTAAAATTTGATTGATACTCTTTGTGTATATGTCCAACAACATATCTAAATTTTTTTTTAATCAAATTGATTTAAAAAGGTACTTCCAAAATTTTATTATATTTTGTTTTGCTTCCGTGAAATATAAATGTTGTAGTTTTAATGTTTGAGCCATTATATTTGAAGAAAAAGATATTCGCATTTGGTCATATAATAAAAAAGATTTTAACCTAATTCTATATGAGAAATTCTAGAGAAGATCAGGGAGAGGAACTAGTGATGCAACCAACAAAATCTTTGCTGACGTAGTGACTTTCCTTGGGAATTCAGATCCAGTGCATTAACCCAATTTTTGAGTTTTGATCCAAACCGTCCAAGATGCTCTAACACGAATCTTAAAGATCCTGGACCCCACAAATAATACTGGCCCCTGCGCTACCACCGAATAGGCACCGTACACGTCTAAACTCAAAATTGGGTTACTTTAGGGGATCCGGACTCCTTTCCTTGGTCGGTTTTTCCGCGAAAAATGACAACAATCGGAATAAATTAATTCACACCTATGGTCAGATTTATTTTATATTATTATTGGTTAACTGGGATTTGGGCTTCTCCTGTGATGGTTACAGAATGCGTTCCTAGGAAATTTAACAACAACTTTGGCGATTCTGATCAACTTCAGAACACAACCGTGGAAGCATCATGCATGCGCGTGCTGTCGCTTGTCTTTCATTAAATTTAATAGAAGTTGCTCAAATTCAGTTGTCAACAGATACTTGTGTTTTCAGCAAGAGAACGGAGTAGGTCCGATGCCTATCGGACTTACTTTTAGGTTCAACGAGCATCATGACCGTCTGATCTAATTTAAAATTTGTGCGCACGAACATTGAAACAGATACGCAATAAGGTTAAAGCGTTCTGCACTAATCTTAAAGCAAATTGATGGTGATTAAACCCATCAAACCAGAGTAGGTCCGATGCCCATCGGACCTTCTCTCAAGTATTTCATCAAAGGTTTAAATAGCGTTTATCGCGTCATAGCGGAACGGTTAAAAAAACGACGCTATTGTCATATTGCACCGCTATAGTGTCAATAGTGCTATAGTTTTTATGATCCGAAAACGCTATAACGCGCTAATTAGAGCTTTGGTTTTCAAAAATGATAGTGATTTTTAAGTATTAAAAAAAAATTGAAGACAAGGGTCTCATATATTTATCAAAACACCTGTTGTATTTTTAAAACTAAATAAATATTATTTTATATATTTTCTAAATAGACACAAATACCTTCTTCCATTTAATTTTTCGTTAAGAAACTGGAAATTTTCAATCATAACCTCTTTCTATTAAAATATAAACATAACTATTTTTTTTAATTGAAAGTAATTGCTGCTATTAGTACTTTATTGCTAATTAGCTAGCAAAAATCAATACTATTTATATAGCTCTAACATTAAGAATAAAACTATTATTACATTGAACTCGTCACATCAAATTGGACTTATATGTGACCATTATATCGTATTTCTATTACATTGAATTCGTCACATCAAATTGGACTTATATGTGACCATTATATTTTATGGGGGAATTCAGAGTAGGTCCGAAGCCCATAGACCTAATTTAATTTGATGGGTTTAATCACCGTCCAATCAACATTAAGATACGTACGCTCTGTATTATAATCCACATGCATCTGCTTTTTCCGTGCGCACAGATCTTCATACTGATCGGACGGTGTTGGAACTAATTGGACTCAAAAGTAGATCCGATACTCATTGGACCTACTCCTATCTCTTTATGGGGTCCTTGCACTTTTATAAAAAATAAAAATAAATAATGCATCAAACGGAGGTATATTGAAGTAATTTATGGTAGAGTAAGTTAAAAACACCTCTAGATGCAAAGTAAGTTAAAGCATTAATTTATTGAAATGATGACATATTTTTATCCTTACTATTCGAGTTGTTAATATAGTAGATGAGCATTATTTTTTTTAATTAATATTACTAATTTACTACTATTAAGTTCTAATGCTTTAAAATGATTAGTATCCACTTTGCTTTAATTTTATTTTTATTGTGAAATGCAAGGAACGTATATAAGTTGTAAAAATATATTAAAGAATATTGGAGATTAAATCCTCACTTGCTTTCGGATTAAATGAAGCTAATCAATTTTATTTGTCTACTGGCTACCTCCAAAAATAAAGAATATTCTTCTTTACCGAACAGAGTTGAAAACTTGAAATAAATATGAAAAGAATTTTTTATTCTATATTCCTTACTTATGGCAAACTTACATCAAGATTATGGCATCAGCTATTACCATAAAACATAATTGTATTACAATACAATAATATTTGCAACCCAACAAAAACATTGATTACATCTCTGGTACTATTAGAGTTTCTAATATAATGTGACAGTTTCTAATTCATTTTCAGAAATATGAGAGAGTTTCTTATTTAGAAACTATGCAGTAAAGTTTCTTATTAAGAAATTGTTTATAAACTCCATACTAATCAAATAATTTGCTCAAATTATTTCTCCTTTTTAATTTGCTGTTGATGTGGCTTAATAGAAATTTTAAATTTAATTTCAAGAATGTGAGAGTTAGAAACTTTAGAGGTCTTAATTTATAAAAAGTGATTAATGTTCTTTAGAAATTTATTTGAGTTGCTGGGATATAGATTAGATACCTTCTCTTTTTTTTTAAGTTACAAAAATCTACTCACTGTTCAGGAGGTAGCACTTGTCACCGTATTTTTTTTTTAAATATATGTTTATATTACTGTACCTTTTTCTGAAAAAGTTGTACATATACTCTTGTTGTTTACATAATTATAAAATTATACTTCATCCTAAAAATTTGGTTACATTTTATCATAGTTTCCTTCTCCGTCCCTAAATGTGGATATCAATATATTTCTTTAGCTAGTCATTTAAAATAATTCTCCACCTTTCATCAAATGAGGTTTGAAATTGCATGTCATACAATTACAGACATTTGTTGTATTGCAAACATGGAAAAAGTAGTGCACAATTTAGAACAACAGCTCATCCAAATGTAAAACTCAACCCGGCCATAATTATCAGGGATCAACCGCCAATTATGAGCTAAATTGACATCTAGCGTCAACAGTCATATAGCCCGGCCCAATACTCCAATGTATAGATGAATTCGTATCGCCTAAGGTAACAGAATATTTTAGTTTGGATCTTGACCGTTCAATCAGAATCCGCCGGTCCTGTGCATTTCATCTCGGACTAGATTGGCTCCAATTCTGATCTCACGGCTATGATCCAAACATAATATTCTGTATAGACTCGTACAACTGTATTATTGACAACATTAGCAAATAGCATGTGATTTTGCTCTTAAAAAAAACAATTAGAAAGTGGTTATGTTAATTAAATGCCAGTTTCATTGAGCCGCTTGTCACCCGTTTTCATAGCGATAAATTTAAAATAAAAAATAATTTGACGGGATCTAAATTTTAAATTTTTAATACAATTCAAATTTAATATAAATATAATGTATAATTTATAAATTTATAATTTGACGAGAATGATTAGTTTTCAAGGAGATTTCAAATACCTCATGTCTTTCACGCCTCATAGTGTCTCACAGCTTTTGTTTTCAAAGTTCAAATAGTCGATATGAATTGCTTAATATGATCTCCATATTAAAATTTGCTTACAGACCAAATTTTAAATTTTTTAGAAATATTTTACTTTTTTTCAAAAAGATACAAAATTATTGTTCCTGGATCTTATTGAAAAGGGGGAATTTCACTTATACCCCTCACAAACTTCAAAATTACGTATTTCCCCCTCTAAACTTCAAAAACTCACAAATTTACCCATTTTATTATCTTTTATATTAAAACACATTCTAAATTTATATAACACCCATTTTACCCTTTCATTAAAAGCATAAAACGCCCATCAGACTCAAATTCCTCTACTGTCCGAACTGCTTTAAGATTCATACCCGCTAGATCAGCATGAATCTTGAAGCGAACATGCACGGATATTGAAGCAATGTGCACATATTTTAATGTGAAGCGCGTGGATCGGAATTGCTTTAAGATTTGTGCGTGTTAGATCAGCACATATCTTGAAGCGGATCTGTACAAATATTGAAGCGATGTGCACAGATCTTAATGATATGCGCGCGGATCGGACAATAGAGGAACTCTTCATATTCAAATTTGAGTCCAATAGGGCATTTTATGCTTTTAATAAAAGGTAAAATGAGTATTTTATAAATTTAGAATGAGTTTTAATATAAAAGAAAATAAAATAGATAAATTTGTGAGTTTTTGAAATTTAGAGGGGGAAATACGTAATTTCAAAGTTTAGAGGGGAAATAAGTAATTTTGAAGTTTTTGTGGGGTATACGTGAAATTCCCCCTATTTAAAATAATAGTAAAAAATTTCAAAAATAATAAAATTTGGTGTCTAAGCACATTTTATTATGAAGATTGTATTAAGCGGTTCAAATTGACTATTTAAACTTTGAAAATGGAGATAAAAAAAATATAAGACACAATGAAACATGAAAGACATGAGGCAATTTATATATAAGAAATTTTTTTTAGTTAGCATTTGGAATAAAAAATATGGAGTTGATATGGATTTTAAATTAAATTTCAATTGCACTCGGTACGTACGATTTAAGTTTGATATGCGGATATTATTTGCGCACCATCCAACAAGAGCACTCTTGTAGTACGCATACTTTACTAATTTCTCAATGGTACTCAGATAATATTTGCGTACCGAGTGTAATTGAATTTTTTTCAAACTCATTTCAACTTCCTATGTTATTTTAATTTTTTTAAATGGTAACTAAAAACATTTCGGCAAGATCATCAACTCATACACACTCCGCTCACATACCTTTTCAAATTAAACTTGGATTTAATTTCTATAAAAGTTTGTTCAAATTTGTATGATAAAGGAAAAGAAATTTGGACTTGTTTTTCTCGCTCGTGATACCTCATCAATTTCAATTTTTATACATTGTATTATCACCCATTCGGCCGAGATTTTTATTAATATCCAAAGTTTAATAGAAATTAATATTTATGCCCAGAATTCTGAGTTTTCACCAAAAAAATTCAAACCGGCCATTTTATGGCCGGCTTACTTTTTTTTTTTTTTTTTTTTGACACTATGAAGAGCAAGATAATGAAATATAACAATGAAAATTTGAATTTTTTTGTTTAAATTATTTGTTATATTGCTTCTTTTGATATATAAGCATATTTATACTAAAACACGCTAAATTACTTGAAATTATGTTGAATTACACTATATTAATTTAAATTACACTAAATTACATTACATTACGCTAAAATACGGTAAATTACGCTAAATTACATATGAATAGGGACGATATCTTCACTGAAAAGGCGAAAAACAATGACGAAACTTCAAACAGTCATAAAACGGCGCTCGAGTGTTCGATTTCAGCAAATGACCACTTTTCAAAAAGCCTGCGAAAAGACGCATGCGTCCGTGCTCGCTATGCTGGATTTCAAAATTCAGAATTGCCAAAAAAACTAAGGAAAAAGCCTCAAAACTTGAGGTGAAGTTTCCGATTAAGATTTTTATTTCTATTATTCAATTTAAGTAGCTCAGTAAATTAGTTACATAATGAACTTGTAGAATACCAATTTTTACTATTTTCTGAATTTTTTTACTATTTTTTATAATTCATGAAAGATGACACAAAATCGGTCTACTTTAGCGTAATCTTGCGTAATTTAACGTAATTTACTGTATTTCAGCATAATTAGCGAAGTTATTGTAATTTAACGTAATTTAGTGTAATTCAATATAATTTATTGTAATATAGTGTAATTTCAAGTAATCTAGTGTATTTTAGTATAAATATGCAATTATAAATCAAAAGAAGTAATCTAACAAATAATTTAAACAAAAAATTTAAATTTTCAGTGTTAGATTTCATTATTTTGCTCTTCATAGTGTCTCTCTAAAAAAAAAAAGGAGTAAGCCGGCCATTTTATTGCCAGTTTGAACATTTTTAGCGAAAGTCAGAAATTCTGAACATAAATATTAATTTCTAATTAACTTTGGATATTAATCAAATCTCGGCCCATTCGGAGACCTGATGTAGCACACAGGCACTGTCACACCCCAAACCAGGATTTCCGGATTAGGGTGTGAACAGTCCCCGCCTCGTGTCAATTAATCGAAATGACACGCAAGGCTAAACAATATAATAATCAAACAACAGCGGAAGCAATATAATACAAACAAGCAATAGTCATAAATATCAAATAAATATAAATATACACATATCATCAATACAAATTCCCACCGGGATCAAATATACATAATCTAGTCAAAGGGATACATAATCTATCGAGTCCAATGTGTATAACAAAAACATCGGACTCGCAAAACCCTAAACAAAATATCCTAAACACTACATCAAACGGCGTGGCCCTCGGGAACAACTCCTGACGTCTTCTGCTGCGGGCCACCAAATCCTGTACCTGGCCATCAGGGAAAGCTCCTGACATCTCATGCTGCGCACCGTCAGGCTCGGTACCTGCCCACATCCATAAAAAGGAGGGGATGAGCGAATGATCGCCCAGTATGTGACCCAGTATTATCCCTTCAGGGATCCTCTTAAGTCAAAGCACATTTTTAATTTGAAATCTACGTAAAGTCGGTAATTCACTTTTAATGCATATGCTGCGAAAATTAAACCTAACATAGTACTACAAAAGAAAGATATACATATAATAGATGACATGATGTGATTTTCCTATTATGCCAAAATGATGAAATTTCCCAAAATAAAATATGAGGATCAATATTATACAAAACCGGAGTCCAGTACAATAGGTACCGTGTGTACAAATAGATATAGTAATAATACGGATAATTTTGTCACCCCGTGCCGTGCCAAATTCAATCAAATTGAATTTATATCTCAAAGGTGACATAACACAAGGACTGCGATCAGGGGAGCAAAGATACCCGATGCCTAACAGCATCGAGCTTTGCCCCAAAGACTTCAACCCGTAGGCTGGTGCACGCTAGCCGATGGTTATATCTAAAATTTGTGTATTTTCCTTACTCTAAGACGATTCATCATCCAAACATATAAAATAGGAGAAAACTACAAGCAAGTCGTAAAAATAAGTCAATCTCTTCCCTCATGAGCAGGAGAGAACTCTACCGTCCGGCCAGACTAATAGGAACACCACACATGGATTCTACCCAAACCGGTGCTGGAACCCCGTACAGGATTCTACCCAAGACTCGCCGGTCTTGGAACCCCGCACAAGATTCTACCCAACACTACCCGGCTTGGAATCCCAACACCACACATGGATTCTACCCAAACCGGTGCTGGAACCCCGTACAAGATTCTACCCAAGACTCGCCGGTCTTGGAACCTCGCACAAGATTCTACCCAACACTACCCGGCTTGGAATCCCGTTCTAGGCAAAGTAGCTCCTAATGTAGGGGGGATAACTCCCGAATCGTCTCCATGCCTCTGGACACGCAGCCCGCATGTAATGGTAAAATGAACGAAAATGATATAATAACAGCTCAATGCATATAATAATAATAATCCTAATAAGACCTCTAAGGGATCAAGTGATCCCTCAGCCCAATGACCCACGAACCGCCTCGCATCCCATACTACGAGAACGGAAAGCGATCATTCGGTCTTCTATCTCACGCTCACCAATGCACATGCTTAACTACAATAATATGTTGTCCTCTACGAGAAGAGGACAACTAATATCCTAATATATTATTAATTAAATTACACTACTCCTAAGAAAGCATTAAATTTTCAATTTAGAAGGGGTTGTGCAAATCCTAAATTACAGTTCAGAAAGGATTAAACATGCTCTAATGCAACTACAAAATTTAAAGTGCGGATGTCAGGTCAAGTGGTCGACTGGTAAGAGTACGCCACGAAAGAATAATGCAGATATCCCACACCTGATGACTGTAGGGGTAGAACGTGCTAATAATCTCCGGGATCCACGTAATCCTCGCCTGCTCCTGTACAAGCGTCAGCGGAATCGGTCCACGGATCGAACTCGGTGTAGGTCGACTGACCTGTAATTTAGTCGTAACTTAATTAGAGTCTAAACTAAGTATTCGTAACCCTTATTACCCAGTTTGATTATTTTTACTAAGTGTTGGTATTTAGTTAATTAATTAACTAAGGTCCGAATCTAATTAAATTAATCTAATGTACTTAAATCATTTGTTATACTTTAATTTGAAGATGAACTGTTTAACTAAAGTCGTATCTTTTAACTTAAGGTTATTACATATTTTTACGATAAAAATACTTAAGGTATAATCCACGTAATTTAATTTGCTATTATTAATTCCCTATTTAATCACTTGTAAAATAACGTGTTTTTCCTAACTAATTCAGCTACAATTAATTTTAAATCCTAAGTACGTAGTTTATAAATGTAATCTATTTAATGATAATGTTCTTAAGGTCGTACGAATTATTTTTAATAATTTGTACAAGTCAATTAATTTATAGATGTAAAACAACACGTGACTATCTAATTATCCTACTTAACGAAATTTGAAATCGAATGATTCGAAAATATTAATATTATTAATTAACAACATATTTTAATTGAAAGTCAATTTCTTAAATTTACAATTTCTTACTTATTTAATTTATAAGGTTCTAATTACCTAATCTATTAATTCTAAATAATTAAGGTGTGTAATTAATTTATTTTAAATCCTTTCTCTTTTAAAATTCGATTTGAGTCAAGTCTATTTAAATTACCAAAGCCAAATTTGGATTTCCATAACCATTAGATTAATTAGCTTATTTTCGGATTGGGCTTAGAACCAAATTATAAAAAGTCAATTCTAAGGCCGAGCATCATTTGCAAAAACAAAGCCTCTTTTTATTAGAAAGTCAATGGCCCATCATCATTTATTTAAATTACTTATGGCCCAATTAAAATACAATAGGTCCATCAGATTTCAAGTTAATTCGGCCGAACCCCATCTCTTATTAATTATTTCCATTTTAATATTAGGCCCCTCAAATTAAGGAAATTTACCCCAAGTCAAGAATTTGTAATTTCACACCCCTTAATCTTATGGAATTTACGAAATGGTCCCTGTCAGTTCAAACCGTACCAGCAGTATCACTGGGCTGTACCAACTGGTATAGCACCTTCTAAACAGCAACAACAAACAACATAGATAGCAATCCCAATAAGGTAAGGCAAGGCAAACCCTCAAATCAAAATCAAGCGACAGCAACAACAAGGGGTTTGTACCAGCAACATAATCAATTCAAAACCCCACAAGGCACGATGGCCACAATCACAGAAAAAGGCACCAGCCACATAGGCACGAAGGCCGCAATTCAGCCACAAGGCAAAACCAACAGAAAAATAAGCTTAGGGTTACCCGGGTAGAGCAATCGCAATAGAAATCGAAGCTCGGCAGTCACTACGGCCTTCCAACAGGCAATCGGCAAGCACACGAAAACAGTCACTCGGCAAGCAGGCAATCGGCTACAGGCAACAGGAAATCAGCAAGCACACGAAAACAGACAACAGGCAACGGCAACAGGCAATCGGCAATCACACGAAAACAGGCAACAAGCAATCGACAGTAACGGGATTAGGTTATTGATTCTCGGTTTAGGAGTGAAGGGAAAAGAGGGAAGGTGGTGCGGCAGTAGGAGTGGAGAGGTAGAGAGCCAAAGAGAGAGAGAGAGAGAGAGCAAAAGAGAGAGAGTGTACTGGAGAGGGTGAGAGAGAGGAGAGGCGATATCGGCAGAGAGGTTAAAACAAATCAGCGAAAAAAAACAAAGGGAATCTGACTCTCGCTGGAAGGAGGAAGGGTGAGTTGGCGCAGAGGGAGAAGGAAAGAAAGAAAGGTCACGGCTCCGTCTGGACTCAGCGAAGAAAACAAAGAAAGGAGTTCAAATAAATGGTTCGGCTTTGAGATTCGTGCAGATCTAAAATGAATGTCTGATATTTCCACTAACAAGAATAACAAAACATTATGCTGCTTTGAGATTCGTGCAGAACAAAATTGCATGGTTTAGATTTGTCTCAAGATAGAAAGGAGATTAATTTGATGAACCTTTAACTCGAAATTTGTTCGAATCCCTAATTTGATTTCGTTAGTCAATTCGTAATTAATTGAATTTGAAACTTATCTATTTTTAAAAACTTCGGTTTGTACTATTTCATTTAACTTAATAAGTTTTATTAATCTACTTCGTTAATAATTTATTTATCCATCATTTGACTAGTTAAATTATTTAGAAACAAAATTTAATTAGGTCAAAAATCTACTTAATTAGTCTAATTAATTACACTAAATTTTTCGGGTTATAACAGGCACCAAGTTCATTTTATCTAACAATTGAGATGCACCTTCCTTTCTCCAATGAATGCTTTTAATTTTATTTGTGTGATATGATTTGTTAATTAAAAAAACTGTACATTCAAGTTCAAAAAATGTATTTTATCGTTTATTGGATCCCAAAATTGAGTTCTTACAAAAACCGTTCAGTTCTTCCCAACTTGCAAAACTAATTAATTTTCTGAATATTTATTCATACGTTGACCGGATGGTTTGAATCTTATATATTCATCCATCCAGACTCATGACCAATCTGACAATTTGGCAAGTCACATTATCACATTATCAGGCCTGGCCCATCCTGATTCTGCCAAAGATTGACATGTCTTACTTAACCCGTCCGTCTGAAAGAGTGAGCCTATGGTGCTATGCATAGCACGGATGAGGTCCGTGCTACGGCTTAAAATTTGACTTTTCAAAATTCTAACGGTACGATCGATCCAACCGTTCAATGTGATAATCATATGAATATGTACTTGCAAACTAAATTTTATATTTTTTCGAATTTTTTTACTATTTTTTTAGATAGGTAGAAAAATCAGTGTTTTCTGAAAATTCTGGACCATCAAAATTCTACCTATCTAAAAAAATAGTAAAAAAATTCGAAAAAATATAAAATTTAGTTTGCAAGTACATATTCATATGGTTATCACATTGAACGGTTGGATCGACCGTTAGAATTTTGAAAAGTCAAATTTTGAGCCGTAGCACGGATCCCATCCGTGCTATACATAGCACCATAGGCTCACTCCCGTCTGAAATTACCGAAATTAATTAAAGACTTTATACTGGGTCCCGTGATTTTTGTATTTGTCAATCTTTTTTTGGTTTTTATTCTCTGGTTTTTTTATTTTTTTTTCTTTCTGTTTTGGTTTTCTCCTTTTCTTTTACTCAAATAAGGATTCATGATTTGAGTTTTTGGTTTACAGTCTCAGGCTATTATGTGATGCTGGTTTGTAGATAATTTTTTAGAGGATCTCTTAGTGACGCCACTCTAGTATGAATGATGCTCGCAAATCTTTCGGGGCGTAACTAAGACACCGACCGATAACCTGAACGAGGTACTGGCACAACTGCAGCTCCTGAAGAAGGCCTGAACTGAACCAAGAAGATTAGAGTAGCATAGACGCGAATTGACAGAAGGTACAGGTAGGGTTGTGTAAATTGCTCATAACTCGTAACTCGCTTATAACTCGCTCGCTAAATGCTCATTAACAACTCGCTCATTATTAACTCGCTATAACTCGCTCATTAACTTAATGAACCGAGCATAAACATACCTCAACTCGCTCATTAAGAACTGAGTTACATAAATCCTACCACATCTAATCCACTTCTCTAATAGCTGTTAATATATCCAGAAAAATAATATTAAGAATTTATAAATTTTCCTAAAACAATCAGAATTATAATTCCCATTCAATGCACTATTTCTTAATTTTTTTTGGTTTCAGGCCATACTCATCAATACACTAGTCTCAAAATATAACCCAAAATTTGATCATTAATGCACCGTTCTGGATTTGTACAGTTCTGAATTTGTATATTTCTAAATTCTACATTTTTTTATTGTTTTGATAATGCAAATTTGTAGGTATGTGATAAGGATATAACTTTGAGTATGTGATATGTAGGGCCGTGAGAACGACAAAAAGATAATTGTTTGATTTTGTTAAATTTGTATATGGATAATTTTTTGTTAAATTATGTACTGTTTAATTATGTTGGATTATGACAATTTGTTAAATTCTATAAATGAAAATTAGTTTTTGAATAATGTATTTTAAACAACTCGGCAACTCGCTCATTATCAACATGCTCATTAACAACTCGCTCATTAAGCTAATGAGCCGAGCATGAGCATACCCCAACTTGCTCATGCTCGCTCATTAATCACCCCTACAGGGCAAACCAGGGAAGCATCAGTGCCAAGTAGAGTGGGAAACATGGCACGGCGGAGCCGGCTCCGTCACGGAACGGCACGGCACGCATGTCAGTTACGTGCCGTGACTCGCGTGTCCCGTGCTGTTACCATTCGCGTGCCATGCTCATCTTTTGAAACTTTGGCACGGCACGTAGTCACGCGAGTCACGTGTAATTAGGACCATTAGATATTGATTTAATGGTGGATCTTGAATAAATGAACCTAAATTATAATTAAATGGTCACGCGAGGTACGTATAGTCACGGCACGGCGTGACCATTCGCGTGCTGTGACCACCCCTTGACATTTTGGTCACGGCACGGCACGTGAAAAATTAACTTGGTCACGGCACGGCACGAGACCAAAATCACGGCGTGTTAGTCACGACAATTAATCTCACGGTACAACCGAACACTCAATTCAACACGTTCCCATAATAGATCCTGTCCGTATCCGTATTCGTGGGTTTCTACTTTTTCAAAAGTGAGTTGTCATTCCCGTCAAATTTCATCCCGTGTAATCCCGTAACATCCGAACAGACCTTCAGTGACACATCACACTCTAGTTTTGCTTTGATAGTACATCTAGACCTATATCTAGGGGCGAGAGAATTTTTTATTCATAGAAATAAATAAAATATAAGAAAGATAAATTGAAAGAGTATCTCTATTCTTATGCTCATAGAAAGATCTGAATAATTGTTCCGATTCATTCAAACTTTAAATCGGAAACCGTGGCTCCGATCCAAACTGATTTGATTTTCTTATTCCGTTGGTCAGATTTTTTTTTTTTTATAGACCATGAACCCACGTTCCTTGTTCACCACTTTAACAAAATTTCTCACAAGAAACATTTGCTGAAATTTTAACACGTGTCCCTTTGTAGAGTGCACAGTGGAAGCCCTAAGCATTAATTGATAATTTTAAAACATTTTTTTTTATTATATATTGTTGATAGGAAGGCATGAAGCAAGCATGATACCAATTCCTGTATGAAGTGAGTGAGCACAGAGCCGCATAATCAGCAAATGAATAAAAAGTTCTCCGATCTGGATATAATTATAAAAAATGTTCAATATACAATATAAAAAAATGAATATAAAAAAATATCAGCAAATGAATATAAGAAAATGTTTCTACTTCTATATTTTTTTCATAAAAATATATATAGATATATAAAGAGCAAAACTAGAGTGTGATGTGCTCACCAAGAGGGATTGGTGAGCACACCTCTAAAAGACTAAAGTACATGAATTTCAACAGTTTGAATTCATAGTTCGAAATCAATCCGATAGTTTTTTGGAGGTGTGCTCACCAATCCCTCTTGGTGAGCACATCACAAAATAGTTTTGCTCATATATATATATATATATAGAGCTTGGCTACTATGCTTATATAAGCAAAAGCCCACATATGCTTATAACTCATTTTTGCGTTTCCAATGTTCAAATGGTCGATCCGACCGTTCATCTTGTTCTCCATATTAATATGTGCTTGGAGACTAAATTTTACATTTTTCGGAATTTTTTTACTATTTATTAAGCCACTTTGAAAATTGCTGATCTGGTGGTCCAGAATTTTGGAAACATTGTTTTTACTGTTCACCCAGATCAGCAATTTTCAAAGTGGCTTAATAAATAGTAAACAAATTCAGAAAAATGTAAAATTTAGTTCCCAAGCACATATTAATATGGAGAACAAGATGAACGGTCGGATCGACCATTTGAACATTGGAAACGCAAAAATAAGTTATAAGCATATGGGAGCTTTTGCTTATATAAGCATAGTAGCCAAGCTCTATATATATATATATATTTAATATACAATATAATTATAAAATTGTCTCTCAACCGGCTAAATATTTTGACTCCGTCCGTATCATATGAGTTGTCAATGGATATTTTTAATTCATTACAGTCATCAATAAAGTTCAAACAATCCAGCAAAGTTACGTTACAAAGCGTTGAAATTCATTTACTTCATGAGTGATGTATGTATATGAAATTTTTAAGAAGTTCCAAATTTATTTAGTACAAAATCAAGCGGTCAATAAAATTAATATTTCATAAGTCATTTATAAGTTGTTTTATTTATTCATTTTTTATTATTTTTTTGACCGTTTGATTTTGTACTAAATGAATTTGAAACTTTCAAAATTTTACATATACATGCATCACTAATGAAGTAGATAAATTTCGTCGTTTGAAACCAATTCAATATATTTTTGAAGTTATATCCACCAATCCCACATCATAGCTTTGCTCATGTATTTCATCGTTTATTGGATCCCAAAAATGAGTTCTTATATGAACCGTTCCGTTGGTCCCAACTTGCAAAAATAATTAATTTTCTGAAAATTCATTCATACATTGACCGGATGGTTTGAATCTTATCCATCCATATATTACATGTCAGACACTCCAGGTCCAGGGAATCCAGACTCATTGACCAACCTGAAAATATGGCATCACATTATCAGGCCTGGCCCATCTTCATTCTGCCAATGATGTACATGTCTTGTTTAACCTCTCCATCTGAAATGTCTTAATTAAATTAAGGATCCGACTCTGCTGTTGTTTTAGAAAAAAAATAAAATTCTGCTTTTCCAATTTCAATTATTTAAAATTTTTCATTCACGTATTTCGATAAAAAAAAATTTTCATGTACAAATCATTCAAAACATAGCCTTGATTTTGTCTATGTTTTCAATAAATTTGATTTTGTGTTCATCGCTATAAGAATGAGACAGTATCCGCGAGGGTAAAAAGTGACTATCCGCGAGAATAAAAAGTGACTATCTGTCAGGGTATACTGACTAGAAAAATATTTTTTCTATTAGCGCTCCGCGAGGGTATACTGACAGTATACCTCGTGTAGTGCATGTTTTCAATCGTAATGAAGTTTGTGATTTGGTTGATGAGATTTAAAATTCATTATTCAGATAATGATACGGATACAATCCGAAAATAATTTGTTGTTTTATAATTATATAAAAAAATACTTAAAGAGCATCTGAAATATAATATTTGTAATAATATATTGTCCGTACAATTTGGCAAACTCAAAAATAATTTAAAAACACACTGAAAAAGAATATAAAGATATAATGCATATATTATTCCGGCCCTTGTTAATTCTGCTCATCATCCAAGTTAAACACACAGATGGGATTGATTCAGAGATTCATATATTATCTAGTAAGGTACCCTACTGTTTAGAATGAGAAATATGTACCGTATATTTTAACCTGCACGAATCTCAAATAACTTGGTACGAATCTTAAAGATTTTTTACTTCTCGTGCATCTATGATTGGTCTAAAAAACCATCGCTACACTGAGATTGCGTACAGTGATGTGATTCAGTCCCACTATATATCCAGTAAAAAAACTATGTCATTCTTTTCACTTGCAGTAAAAAGAAAGTTACAACTTACATGATAGTAATTACAAGATGTAAAAGTGGATCTCTAAGGAAAGTGTCTAAATGAAAAAAAAAAAAAAAATTGACAAAGGTATAAACTATAAATGAAATTGCAACTTACATGGAGTTAAAAAAACAATGTCATGTTAAAAAAACAATGTCATCCGGACGGTCAGTGGGCAGAGACTATAAGACTTTTATATCGGGTGACATCCTCAAACACCTGGCAAGCAAACTCCCCGCATGCTTCTTTCTCAAAGATATAGCACTACTCCTACCGCTATACACATGCTCAGTGAAACTGGTGGACGATGAACTAACGTACCTGGAGATGGAGCGCAAACAGTCTGTTCACGTGCTCATCTGCTTACAAACTGATACATAATACAAGAGTGGAAATCGACTACCACCGACCGCAGTGGAAACTCAGAATACCAATGAAGATAAAGATTTTCATATGGTTGCTAATGGTTAACAAGCTACTCACACAGGAAATCCTCTACATGAGAGCTTGCCTGGTAGATATAGGATGCCTATTTTGTAACAGCAATGAGGTGGAAACTCGGGTCCATATCTTATGGGATTGTGACTATGCAAGAACCTTTTGGCAGGGGCTATGTGCACAAATGAATATGCAGAGGACGTACACAGACAGAAAACATTTGTGATGTCTGGTTGAACAAACGGGAGGGTTTAGGACCGTCAACAAGGAGGTTGTGGAATACAACGTGGGCGACTGGCGTCTGAGCGTTATGGAAAGAAAGAAACAAACGAACTTTCTTGAGAGCTACCAAATCTTTTGTCATTCTAATCAACGAGACGGCAACTGATATCCATAATTGGAACCTCCTTGCATAATAAAATGTATATAGGACTGGGGATGAGCTATGTAACATATCTAAGTCATTAGCTTAAGGGTAGTCAGAAGGAGTGAATGTGGTGACAATGTAAATAGTTTTATAGAACCTGTAAATTGTTAAGTTTTTTTTTATCAATACAAATATTGTACCTCAAAAAAAAAAAAAAAAAAAATCAAGGGACATATATAGGTCTAAAAATAGAGAGCAGCTTGGGTCCGATGCCCATTGTGTTGGATCATATATCCAACGTTGAGCATATATGTAATATAATTATGAATTGTATACTGTCAATATGATTGTCACAATTAAAGTGATCTAATATGGAATTAAGACATTAGACAATCTATGTATTCAATAGGATGTGGTCCATAAATGTGTAGAACAATTTTAGGCAAAGATCAAATCATTGATGGACTGATTCTGAGATTTGCAAATACAGAAAACTGCTTTCAGAAACCTGAGTGCGGACGCACTGAGCCCCAGTGCGGACGCACTCAGTACTTAGCCAATTTTTGGGACCTATAGTGCAGAAACTGGAAAAGTCCGAGCGCAGTGCGGACGCACTGAGCCCCAGTGCGGACGCACTCAGGACTTAGCCAAATTTGGAGACTGCAGTGAAGAAAATGGAAATAGTCTGAGCCCAGTGCGGACGCACTGAGGACTTAGCCAATTTTCTGAAGTCCAGTGTAAAAGCTGGAGAGAAAGTCCGAGGCTAATGCGGACGCACTGAGACCCAGTGCGGACGCACTCAGGACTTAACCAAAATTCGGGGCTGAAAGAAAAGCAGTTATTTGGACGCGTCTCAACCTAGTGCGGACGCACTGAGTCCCAGTGCAACCCAGTGCACCCGCACTCGCGGCGCCAGATGTGAAATACTATATAAGGAAGGGTCCCCAAGGCACAGGATAACTAACTAACTCATATTTCTGGAAAGAGGTTATTCTTAGACAGAATTTTGAGTGCCTTCTCCCTTCTTTCTCCATTAAAGAATTGAGAGGAGAGATCCATAAGGAAATTGGAGAGGATTTCTCAAGGGCGTATCTTGTTGCTTTGGAAGATCTAATCCACAACCCAACCACAAAGGCGAGAAGGACTTCTTGCCGTTAAAGACTTGTCTCGCGCTCACGGAGACGGCTTGCTCAAGATTTTGGATATTCCATGGCAAACGGCATGGAATCAGGTATAATTCCGCACTTAAGATTATGTTTTCGGGTATCTTTGGCATAGGACGGTCCTTAGGTTTAAGGTGGGGATTGTTTCTTCTTCCCCGGGGTGTAAGTGTTTGACCCATAGATGAGATATAATTGTTTGATCTCTAGATAAGGCGTAATTGTTTGGCCTTTAAGATTCCCCAACAAGTGGTATCAGAGCCTTCCTATGCCGAAGGATTAGGTCTTTTAGGATCTAGAGAGAATTAGGAATTGATGATTTTTCCGTTGATTTTTTATTGATTCTTGATTTTCTGGATATGAAAATTTAAGTTTGGAGAGCACAAAAGTTTTAGGGGCAATTGGTTATATACCCATCAAAACTTTTGAAATTGGGTATATACCCATATCCCATTCAAAAATCCACTCAAATTTGAATGGGATATGGGTATATACCCAATTTCAAAAGTTTTGATGGGTATATACCCAATTATGCCAAAGTTTTATATGAGATCATGATTGCCTAAAAGTTAAATTATTAATTTGATTAGGGTTTGCTCGAAGATTTCAACTTGAAATCGCAATATTCTGATCAAATAATGTTGGATTCTGAAAAATTTCTGTTTCTTGGGCAGTTATGAAATTAGGGTTTTGGGAAATTTATTTTTTATAAATTTTCTGAAACAACAATTTACAAATTTAGAATAATTTCTAAATTTGAAAGGCTATTTAAGGTGCTTCCAATCTTTTATTAAAATCTCTCTGGATCGTGTCTTAATTCAGCATAATAAATGCAGTTTTTCAGTTACTCAGACAAAGATACGGCCGCACGGATTTTGATGCGATCGCACGGTTTTTGATGCATATGCACAAAATACCTTTTTTAATTTGGCAGACCGCATAAAATTCCGTGGGGGCCGCACAACTCTCTGAAAAGTTAGAGAATAATTTATCAGATTAAAAATGCAGTTATTATGATGCAATTATATATATATTTATTTAATTGCACTTTTATTTTATGGCATAAGTATAGATTATGATTCTTTTAAAAGGCATTAAAGTTATATATATCTTGAATTAAATTAATTGAGTCATTATTGTACCCTCCGGTGCCTCTTTTGACAAAGTTAATTTAGATTCATTATATAAAAGAAAATTAAGTGTACATTTAAATTGAAGCAATCATATATCGGCCCTCCGAAGATTATGGTTGTTAAAGTTTTATGTACAATTGAGTGATATTAAAGTGTGAAGATGATTATTATGCTTTATACATATGTCATAATGTCGGCCCTCCGGAAGGCATGTTGTCGATATGTTAATGAATCATCAATACTTTATTATTGCGACAAAGTATCATAAGAAATTAATTGTTGCCCTCCGGTAATCAATTAATGGAAACTGATACTTTGGTAATAATGGAAATGTTTAGCCTTTATTTGAATATAATTTATAAATTCAGATTTTTTTGCTAAATCGTGTTTGTTTTGTGTGTCTTTTGTTCGAATTTTTTCAGCTAGCATTACTACTGGCCTAAAGACATTCCGATGTTAAATGGTACCAATTTCAAGTATTGGCAGGAGAGTGTTATGATAACTCTCAGTGTCATGGATTTAGACTTGGCATTCAGAACTGACTGTCCCAAAATTACTGCTACCTCAACTCCTGAAGAAAAGAGAGTTGAGGAAAAGTGGGACAGATCTAATAGAGTGAGTCTAATGATTATGAAAATGTCCATTCCAGAGGCATTTAGAGGCTCGATTTCTGATAAGATTACTAATGCTAAGGAATTTTTAGCCAAAGTTGAGACAAGGTTTGTCAAGAATGAAAAGTCTGAAATTGGTACACTCTTGACCAAACTTGTCTCAATGAAATATAAAGATAAGGGAAGTATTATGGAGTACATCATGGAGATGTCTAATGTTGTTTCACAACTAAGGGCACTTAAGTTGGAGATTTCTGATGATCTCTTAGTGCATTTAGCATTGATATCCCTTCCTGCACACTTTGGACAGTTTAGGGTGAGCTATAATTGTCAAAAAGGACAAATGGCCACTCAATGAACTCATCTCCCATTGTGTTGAAGAAGAGGAAAGATTGAAACAACAGAAGACAGAAAGTGCCCATTTTGCTACAACTTCCAAATTTAAAGCATCGGCTAAGCGTAAGAAATCAAATCAGAATAAGGATAATAAGGATGCTGCAATGAACACCAACAAGAAACAAGATAAGGGCAAATCAGTTGCCGCATCGGAAAGTGCCTGTTACTTCTGTGGTGCAGTTGGACACAAGAAGATGCATTGCCAGAATTATCATGCTTGGCGTGTTAAGAAAGGTACATCTCTTGTTATGGTTTGTACGGAAGTTAATTTATCTTCTGTATCTAGATATACTTGGTGGATAGATTCAGGTGCAACTACTCACATAAGTATATCTTTGCAGGGCTGCCTAAATTGCCGGAAGCCAAGTGATGATGAAAGATTCATCTTTGTGGGCGATGGCAATAAAGTTGAGGTGGAAGCTATTGGGACTTATAGATTATTGTTAAAATCAGGATTTTATTTGAATTTGTATGAGACTTTTATTGTACCGTCTTTTAGACGTAACTTAATTTCAATTTCTGCATTAGATAAGTATGGATTTACTTGTGCTTTTGGAAATGGAAATTTCAGTTTGTTTCATGATTCAAAACAAGTTGGTTCTGGTTTTCTTTCTGTTTATGATAATCTATATTCTTCGGATGTCAATAGTTCTTATATTGAAGCTTTGCATGTGGATACAAATAGTAAGAAAAGAAAATTAACAAATGAAAAGTCAGCTTCATTATGGCACAAGCGATTAGGTCACATTTCTCAACTGCAGAATTCGAACGACTTGTGTCTAATGAAATTCTTGAACCCTTAAATTTTTCAGATCTTAATGATTGTATAAATTGCATAAAAGGGAAACAAACCAATTTAAGAAAATATGAAGCCAAAAGGTGTTCGGAAGTCTTGGAATTAATTCATACCGATATCTGTGGTCCGTTTCCAACGGCCACAAGAAATGGTCAACGGTATTTTATTAGTTTCATAGATGACTATTCAAGATATGGCTACATCTATTTGATTAAGGAAATGGCTCAAGCCCTTGACATGTTCAAAAATTTCAAAGCGGAAGTTGAGTTACAACTTAACAAACGCATTAAGGCCATTCGATCTGACCGTGGTGGTGAATATTACGGCAGATATGATGGATCAGGTGAACAATGTAAAGGGCCTTTTGCACATTTCATAGATGAATGCGGCATTGTGCCTCAGTATACATTGCCCGGTTCACCGGCAATGAATGGTGTTTCTGAGAGGCGCAATCGAACGCTTAAGGACATGGTAAGAAGTATGATGAGTCGCACTTCTTTACCAACTAATCTATGGGGTGAAGCCTTAAAGACAGCAGCACATATCCTAAATAGAGTGCCCACTAAAGCAACTAACAAAACCCCATACGAAATTTGGAATGGGCGAAAGCCCAATTTAAAACATTTGCGTGTGTGGGGTTGTCCAGCTGAAGCAAAGCCTTATAGGCCGCATGAAAAGAAATTGGATGAAAGAACTGTTAGTTGTTATTTTATTGGGTATCCCGAGCGATCAAGGGGTTATAAGTTTTATAATCCTACAGAACATTCAGTTTTTGAGACGGGAAATGCAAAATTTTTTGAGGATGTTGAGTTTGCGGGGAGAGATACAATAATGGATGAATTCGAAGAGGAGTATGCAAATATTCCCACAGGTGTTGAGAGTTTTGTGGATATTGAACCCATTTTAACTCAAAATACAATTGTCGAAAATCAAACCATTATTGAAGACCAAACTCAACAAGATCAAACAGTACAAAGTGAAATTCCAGAAATTCTGGAGAATGCTGTTGTTGGCCAGATTGTTGTTGACAACAATGCTGGAAACCCTCAAGAAAATTCAGAAGTGCCAATAAGAAGATCCACTAGAGAGAAAAGGTCTGCAATATCTTCGGATTATGTAGTTTACCTTCAAGAACATGAGTTTGATGTTGGTATGTTAGAAAATGACCCCATAAATTTTCAACAAGCCATGCAAGACTCTAATTCTAGCAAGTGGATCGATGCCATGAATGAGGAAATAAAATCTATGGCTGACAATGACGTTTGGGAAATTGTCCCATTACCTAAAGGAGCGAGACCCATTGGTTCAAAATGGATATTTAAGACCAAGAGGGATTCGAAAGGTAATGTGGAGAAATATAAGGCTCGTCTTGTCGCTAAGGGTTTTACACAAAAGGAAGACATCGATTACAAAGAGACTTTCTCTCCAGTTTCATTGAAAGACTCTTTAAGGATTATATTGGCATTGGTTGCGCATTTCGATTTAGAGCTTCATCATATGGATGTTAAGACTGCGTTTCTCAATGGTGACATTGAGGAAACAATCTATATGGTGCAACCAGAAAACTATGTGTCAGGAGACGCAAAGTCTATGGTGTGCAAACTTAAGAAATCCATCTATGGGCTAAAGCAAGCGTCTCGTCAATGGTACTACAAATTCCACAATGTGATTATCTCATTTGGTTTTGAGTCAAATCTTGTGGATGAGTGTATATACCTCAAGTTCTGTGGGAGTAAGTTTGTGTTCCTGGTTTTATATGTAGATGACATATTGCTTGCCAGCAATGATATAAATATGTTGCATGAGACTAAGAAATTTCTGATGAAGAATTTTGAGATGAAAGATCTTGGTGATGCATCATTTGTCCTAGGGATTGAAATACTGAGGAATAGAACCCAAGGTATGTTAGGTTTATCCCAAAGAAATTATATCGAAAAGGTCCTAAAAAGGTATGGCATGCAAGACAGTAAACCAGGAAATACCCCTGTGGCAAAAGGAGACAAATTTAGTCTCAGCCAATGCCCAAAGAATTCTTTAGAAAAAGAAGTAATGCAAAAGTATCCATATGCCTCAGTTGTTGGGAGCATCATGTATGCGCAAGTGTGTACGCGTCCGGATATTGCGTTCATCACTGGCATGTTGGGCCGATACTTATCAAATCCAGGTCTAGATCATTGGAAAGCAGCCAAACGGGTCTTGAGGTACCTGAAGCGAACAAAAGACCACATGCTCACGTATCGGAGATCGGACAAGCTAGAGGTCATTGGGTATACCGACTCTGATTTTGGAGGATGTCAAGATAGCATGAAATCTACATCCGGCTACATTTTCATGTTAGCTGGAGGGGCTATTTCATGGGAGAGTGCTAAACAGTCACTTATAGCATCTTCCACAATGGCCGCATAATTTGTAGCATGTCACGAGGCATCGAATCATGGTGTATGGCTACGTAATTTTGTCACTAGGCTGCGTATAATGGAGTCTATTGAGAGACCACTAAAATTGTATTGTGACAATAATTCAGCCATACTTTACGCAAATAACAACCGAAGTTCGTCAAAGTCCAAGTACATTGACATCAAGTTCTTGGTTGTAAATGAGAGAGTGCAGAAGGGTCAGTTATCCATAGAACATATATGGACAGACTCCATGTTAGCGAATCCACTTACTAAAGGATTACCACCCAATAAGTTTGAAGAGCATGTTGCTCATATGGGTGTAATTTCTGTTAGGGAAATTCAGTTTTAGTGGGAGTCTGTTGGTTGTTTATTTCAATGTTCTAGTTACTTATTGTAATTTTGGATATGAAACTTGTGACAGAAAACAAGTTATTTATGTTGTATGCATGGTATTGCAAAAGGATTGTTATATGCATTCTATCTCTAAATTTTTGTTTTGACCTTACAATTGAGTATGTAATCTGCGAATTGTTTGTTTGAATTTTGCATTTTACAACAAGTTTATGAAATTTAGTTTCAAGTTTTAAGTAGGAGACCCAGTTAGAAATTTGCACAGTAAGATCACAATTGCGTGTAATTTCTATGCTACACATCCACATCATGATTCATGTCATTTGGTTATGTGGGTACTGAGATTATTGATGGTCTAGTCATGACTAATATAAATGTGACGAAAGCCGCTTTAGTCCTTTGCTAATGTAATTGATGGACGGAATTGGTTTGGGAATACATAAAGATGACAGAAAAGTATGTGCGCACATAAGGTTAACAATACATAATTAAAAGAGTATGACATATTGCTCAAGTGGGAGATTGTTGGATCATATATCCAACGTTGAGCATATATGTAAAATAATTATGAATTGTATACTGTCAATATGATTGTCAAAATTAAAGTGATCTAATATGGAATTAAGACATTGGACAATCTATGTATTCAATAGGATGTGGTCCATAAATGTGTAGAACAATTTGGGCAAAGATCAAATCATTAATGGACTGATTCTGAGATTTGCAAATACAGAAAACTGCCTTTAGAACCCTGAGTGCGGACGCACTGAGCCCTAGTGCGGACGCATTCAGTACTTAGCCAATTTTTAGGAACTGCAGTGCAGAAACTGGAAAAGTCCGAGCCCAGTGCGGACGCACTGAGCCCCAGTGCGGACGCACTCAGGACTTAGCCAAATTTTAGGAACTGCAGTGCATAAAACTGGAAAAGTCCGAGCCCAGTGCGGACGCACTGAAAACCAGTGCGGACGCACTCAGGACTTAGACGATTTTCTGAAGTCCAGTGTAAAAACTGGAAAGAAAGTCCGAGCCCAGTGCGGACGCACTGAGCACCAGTGCGGACGCACTCAGGACTTAGAAAAAATTCAGGGCTAAAAGAAAAGCAGTTATTTGGACGCGTCTCAACCCAGTGCGGACGCACTGAGTCCCAGTGCGACCCAGTGCACCCGCACTCGCGGCGCCAGATGTGTAAAACTATATAAGGATGGGTCCCCAAGGCACAAGATAACTAACTCAACTCATATTTCTGGAAAGAGGTTATTCTTAGACAGAATTTTGAGTGCCTTCTCCCTTCTTCCTCCATTAAAGAATTGAGAGGAGAGATCCATAAGGAAATTGGAGAGGATTTCTCAAGGGCGTATCTTGTTGCTTTGGAAGATCTAATCCACAACCCAACCACAAAGGCGAGAAGGACTTCTTGCCGTTAAAGACTTGTCTCGCGCTCACGGAGACGGCTTGTTCAAGATTTTGGATATTCCATGGCAAACGGCATGGAATCAGGTATAATTCCGCACTTAAGATTATGTTTTCGGGTATCTTTGGCATAGGACGGTCCTTAGGTTTAAGGTGGGGATTGTTTCTTCTTCCCCGGGGTGTAAGTGTTTGACCCCTAGATGAGATGTAATTGTTTGATCTCTAGATAAGGCGTAATTGTTTGGCCTTTTATGATCCCCAACATAGTATGCATGCCAAAGAAGCTCGGCGGATTGGGAATAAAGGATCTCAAAGCTTTCAATGATGCAATGCTTGCCAAGTGGTGTTGGCAATGGGCGAAACCGGAACAGCGATTATGGAAATCCATTTTCAATGTGACATATGGCAATCACAACCTGGTACCAAGCTCTTCTTTCTTTAATTCAACTCTAAAAAGCACTACGGGTTTCTTCCAATTTTCAGTAGTTAGAATACCAGGCATTGGGACCACTATACTATTCTGGTATCATAATTGGGGGAGGGGAATTTTGAAAAATCAATATGAGGTGTTGTTCTCCTTTGCAACAGATGCAGATATTACCTTGGCACAAGCAATGGCTACCAGGATATAAGCCAACTATTCAGACAAGCTTTGTCGTAACAGGCATCAGAGCAGCTTAGCGAGTTTTTAAATGATATCCGATCAGACCCGGGAAGACTGACAACTCAACCCGATAAAGCAACATGGAGATGGGAGGCAACGGGTGAATTCACAGTCAGGTCGGCGTATTTCGCAATAAAAAATAGGCCTTCAACACGCTATGATACACACAGGATATGGAAGTTAAAGGTGCCTTCAAGAATGCGGGTCTTTGCATGGCTGATGGTACTAAATAAGCTCCTAACGGTTGACAACTTAATGAGGCGGGGATGGAGCATGGTGAATCGATGCGTTTTGTGCAAGGACAGCTCAGAATCGGTACTGCACTTATTTGAACAATGTCCGGTATCCGCCCAGGTGTACACTCAGACAGCACAAACCTTCCACGCGGCAATTTGTTATGTGGCGCGAGCAATGCGCGAGAATCTTTAGAGACACAGCAAAACAAACGGAGCAATTGGTACATGAGATAGTCACTGAATACCAACTTCAGGAGAGAAGACATGACCAGGAAGAATATCATTTACTGGCAACGTAGATGCACACTGCAGCTTCAGCTTTTTCACTATTTTTCTACAGTTTCAGTTTTTTTTCACTTTTTTCTTCCATTTCTTTTTTATTTTTATCTAGTTTTTTTACCTTAATTTTTACTTCTGACTCAATGCTTCATTGAGTTTATTTTATTTCTGAAGTTACATAACTGCACTTGAGAGTAGGTCCGACTCTAGTTCGATGGGTTTAATCACCGTCGATTTTGCTTTAATATTCGTGCATAATGCTTTAAAATTCGTGCATGTTTGTTTCAATGTTCGTGCGCACAAATTTTAAATTAGATCGGACAGTCATCGTGCTCGTTGAACCTAAAAGTAGATCCGATGGGCATCGGACCTACTCCATTCTCACATAACTGATGATGTAACCGTACTTTTATCAATATATAAATAGGGACTTGATTCCTATTTTTCATCCCAAAAAAAAATTTAATGCAACTTTACAAGGGAAAAGTTACCCTGTGATCGGAAACAAAATAAGTAAGAAAATAATAGAAAAGAATAGAATGGACGTGATTTTAAATTGAAATTTTAAGATCGGCTAAACTATTTTCTCAGAACGAATTCATTCTCAGTAATCTTATAATTATCCTTAAACTTCTTTCAATTTACAAATAATGCCATTAACATCTAGCTTTTAGGGTTTAATTTGATAAGAGAAAGGAAACCAAAAGAATTTTTTTAACAGTGGATAGGAAGAAGAACGGAGGAGAAGTACAAACACATTTTGTCGGAGCAAATGAGAAAGCGACTCGTAGTCAGATCATCAATCGGAGCAAACGGGGAAGGAAGGGGTTTTGCGTCACTTCACACGGTTCTGTACAATTCTTGCCAAATACCTTCGTTTTAGCGTGGTTTTTCCGACGGGATTTCAAAGGAGAAAAGTCGCGCAAATTCCTCTCGTTTTCTTCGTCGCCTCCGCTTCCGATCAGATACGTGACACGAATTCCGATTCTATTTCTTATTTTACGCGACTTCACTCCTTTCCGATCAGAGGGTTAATGTTTATATGTTTTGTGTTATGAGATGAGGGTCAGAATCTGTTAATAATTGTTAATGTCAAGCTTATAATTTTATATCGAAAGTAATTAATACAAATGGACGTGGTTCTTGGTTGTAATTATTATTATCTGACATGAGAATTGATTATATGTTTGGGTCAATTTTACAAATATTTTGGGCCAATACAACCACACAAACTGTCTATTATCTCGCTCTTTCCCAAATAATCAACTTGTACCAAAGGGTTAAACCAAATCAAAATCAAATATACAAGGACTTGCACTATATAACTATGTTTTTGGCAATATTCGCTGATGATGACACCATAGAAAACGGCATATCTTGAGCAGATGTACCCAATTTCCTTTCTTTCAGAGTCAAGAGAAGATAACCTTAAGAATCTAAATATATATCTTTCCAATTGGATTTACCAACGAAGAAAACGACATTCCCACCTATGATCTTCACTTGTATTTGGAATTGGGTTTTGTCCAATATATTTTGGACAAATTTTATCCACAGTTGGATCCAAACCGTTCGATCTATAATGAGATTCGTACGAACAATTTAGAACTTAATGAACTTAAACAGCTCCGTAAATCTAAACCTTTCACATAAATTTTAGCACCGATCGGATGGTTTTGTGTTGAGATTCGTGCAAAAAATTTGGAACTTAATAAATTTCAAGGACATCTTGAATCTAAATTGTTTGTGTAAATTTTAGTACTGATTGACGGTTTAGATTCAGCTTTGGATATAATTTTATCCAGTCTTTTGCACCAAAACCCTACCCCTTGATTTTTTTTTTAATATATATTTTTAGGTGACCAAAACCAAGATAAGCTTTGATCATGATTCATGGGTTAAGATGGCGCTAGAAATATCATATGCCAAGTCACCTTCACTCAAAGTGTGGGGCCACTTTAACACCTGTTTGCTTCTCAGCTTCTCCCATTTTATCTCCTCATTATATCTAATTCCTTCTGTCATTTAAACTTTTTTATCCATCACTCTCCAAGTGGAAGAAGAAAATAAATCATGGTGCAGTTGTGTTTTGAATTTTGATCCTGAATTCCAAAAGAAATTGTTTTGATGGACATAAAGGGATTTAGTATATAGCATATATAGGCATATGTTTCTGAATAAATACGTGCACATGCCACATCATGATGTTGGTCCATCAATTTGCTATTATTCTCTCTCAAAAATAGTATAATCTGATTTTTTTTTCCTTCCAAATTGTGCAGTTCGACTTAAAACGAACAGCTTAAATCAATACAAAAAATATTCTGAATAAAATTGATTCATTCTAAAATTAAGATTATCTAACAATTTGATTTAGAAAACATAATTCTATTTTTATGCCGAAGCGGAGTACTGAACCAAAGATCTTTTACACAATTTTTTTTTTACCTTAACCATCTATGCTATAAGTGATTATCTAAAAATACTAATTCGTTGTGAACTTTGAAGGGCCACAAAAATAAAATAAATTCCCAAACATTTAATTTGAACAGGACATGCGATTAAATAAACTCCGAGGTTAAAAAATCTATAATTGTATTCTCTCAATAAAATCTATAACAGTGCCACCAGTCAATTAATCACACATGTTCAGGAAATTTACAGATATAAAGGATTTTATGGACTTGAATAAATAAAATCAGAAATTAAAAAGAAAAAAAAGTTTGAGATGACGACTGAAGATGATGTGGTGCTAATCCTTCTTCCAAGTTCTAATCTGAGAAGCAAAATCAAAACTTTCCCCTTCATATAGAAAAGAATCTTTAAATTGCAATCCTCGCCCAAAAACTGTGACAAATTGCAATATAGTCTGACACTGACAACCTTGGAAGGTTATCTTCTTCAAACCTACATCCATCCAGTCATCAACATGACATCGACCGTTTAATATTTTATATTCACACGTGTCGCCGTCTTAACAGAGACAGTGACCCATTGGATCTGAACCGTTCGTCTGCTTTGAAAATTCGTGCAAGAACGCATTTCAGTCAAGATAAAAGGGGGAGATGTTTTATTTTGGTTCAGCAAATTGTTGACTAATTTGTATGTCCAACAGTTTAGCTGAGGGGGTTTGGTTTTTTTGCTGTTTGGAGCAGTTCCAAGTTATGTGGATTTGGTGACTTCTCCGTTGATTTAATTCCAAATAGCTTTCTGTTGTATGAAATTAATTAAAGTTTATGTCAAAGTCAATTTCTGCTAAATGTATAAAAAAATTCTATACCGTTTCCCAACCATCATGCCTTATTCTTATTTATAAAAGAATAAATCTAACGTACATTCAAGTTTTATGATATATCAAATTCTATTTAATAAATATTATTTAAATTAAAAATTATAATATAGATGGGTCTCAATTATTTAGATAGGGTGTGTAGCAATTTTGAGTCAATTTGAAATTTGATTGATCTTTGATCATAAAGTCATTAAAACTTCACTGTTAATTTTTTCTTTCCATTTTTTGCCCATAGAAAAGGAATGAAAGGCTGGTCGACTATCAGTCTATCATCGCTTTTTTCTAACATTAATATGAAAATATGCCAACGGTCAAAGCAATGGGAATGAAAGAGAATAAAAAATTCGCAATGCACTCTCATCCTTCCTAGGAATAGGATTAAGACATGCTTGCAAGAAAAACATACTAAGCAAAAAAAAAAATAATAACAAAATTAGGTAGAGAATGAAAATATTGATTTTTATGTAATAGATTTACAATTGTTCTTTATAGACCAATGAAACTCAAATGTTCAGTAACCTCGCCTCTGTACATGTTTCTATCTAATAAATATCTAATAAAAAGATACAGATAACAAAAATAAAACAAACAAATTTACCCCGCTACAGAAAAAGAAAAAAGAGAAACAACTGACAAATCAGAACACTATAAACAACTAAATCGTATGGAAAATTACAAAAATAAAAAATACAAAACAGAGAAAAATATTTTACTCATGAGCTTGTGGTGGCTATCGGGTTACTAGACTCGGTTGTCTCCGGTGCTCCGAGCCCTAATTCGATATCATCACCTCCAGTTCTAGGATTACAAGAATTTCCAGTCATAATTCCCCTGCTTCCCCTCATTAGAAGCCTACTAAATGAACGAACCTTTGTTGGGGTAAGCAATTTCGTCTCATCCACCGATGGCGATGCCGCTGATGTAATCACCGGATTCTCGGCCGGCGGTCTTGGGATTTCCACGATGGAAATTTCTCCCAGTCTTGGCAACCGTGGTGCGACCCCGCTTCTGATTTGGTCTTGTGAACCCCAAAAGAGAACGTTTGTGGGGAAATTTGGTACCGACTCGGCTGTGTCGGCGCTATTGACCATGCTGGCATAATCCGGCCGGGATGGCACCACACCATCGACCACCGGGCATCGGCACAACGGGCATGTAGAGTGGGAAAAGAACCACATGTCTATGCAGTCCAAATGAAATCCATGATTGCACTTGGGTAGAATTCTTGCCTTCTCTCCATTGCAAACCTCTGACAAACACACCGCGCAATCAATTCCTCTGTTTTTAAAATCTTCAGGTTTGAAAACTATGAAGGGGAGCGATTCTATAGACTTAGGGTCAAGGCCACATGGTGGCGCTGTTGCTTCCACACTTCTCTCCGGTTCAGACGAAGGGAAAATAAGTCGGGCCCCGACCCGGCTGAAAATTGGTATCGCGCCTGGGTACCGCCTCGCATAGAGGTACAAAAATACCAACAAGAGAAATAGTATAAAGATGAATATTAATACTCCAACCAGTAATTCAGCTATTTTCGTGACCGACGACACCGTTTGGATTGAGGTCGACATGATTGATAGTTGTTCTCTTTTCCGAGCTTATGCTTTAGGAGGTGAAATTGGGTATTTGTGTTTTTTCCTTTGGGATTGTTGGTTTTGGTAGTTTATTCAGGTTTGAAAGAAGGAGAGAGGCTGATAAGTATTTAACAGAGAATTGGAATTGGGGAAGAGAGAGCATAGTGGGCAAAGGGGGTTGAGCGACTTGAGAGTGAGAGATCGTGACGGTTAATAGGGTATGTATGTTCATAGACCCAGAGCATGAACCGAACAATTAACTATATTAACCTATTAACCATATTATCAATGATTTCATATTATTATAACAATTTTTTTATATTCAATGGCCGAATCTTTAACTTCATCTTTCTCTATTGGATGGATTTTACAAGATTGAATGATCATGAGACACATGAGGCAATCGTAATGAACTAAATAAGTTATTTACTTCTTCATCTTTGACCAATCAGGGTCTAATATATGAAAATACAGAATAGATTGACGGGGTGGTGAACCAGGTGTATGAGAAAGAATGTGGGAGGGGTAAAAGGGACAGGAAGGAGTGTGTAGGTGCAACAAGGAGAGCGAAATGCGATGAGGTGGAGAGATTTGGGCATCTGCGGTTGAATTCTATGATTTTATGGATCAGCTGATGAAGCTCAAGTGGCTGTGAAAAAAATTCGCGGGGTCTTTCTTGGTGGTCGGCTAGCCGACTACCCGTGACATCACAGCCGCCGCAATCGTATCACAGATGTCGTTTTTTGACCTGAGACTGTGTGTTTTGGGCAACGGACACTAATTATTATAGGGGTGAACGGATACGGATCGATTAGTGGTAAAATTTTATCTGTATTCGCTCTTATTTTTAGACACGGATATAGATATAAATATGAATCGAATATTAAACGGATACAAAAACGAATTGGATATTAACAGATACAAATACGAATACGAATATCATTCAGATACATAATTTGAATATGGTAATAAAATTAACTTATTATTAAATAACTTTTTTCTCAAACAAAAATAATCCATAAACATTATTACAATTATCCGTCCCTCATACAGTAATTACATTATCATATCCGATTCTATTCAAACTTTGGATTTGATTTCTCTTCTTTGTTTTGGAAAATATTAGAATCATTTATATTAATTCATGTACATGATTATAATAATAATGTCATAAGAAATTATTTTTTATGGTTAATGCATTAGAAATATTAATTTCATAAATATTATTTTGAGCCCGTACGTAGTCACTTATCGCAAGAAAAAAGAATGTAGAATAGCAAGCTGGTGAGGTCTTATTTGCATAGATGAAGTATCAGACCTCAAACAAATCATTAACAGTTTCTAAAATTTCCAAGGATACTCAGTACTTCAGTAGCATGCAGTTTTGTATCCAAGGGGCTGTTGTTATAGCTTTTATTATCTTATGCGTGAGGATTTTCTTTTTGTTGTTGTTTAATCTACAAAAAAAAGGGAGAATATGTAAGAATATCACGTACAAATTTTATAATCTAAATCTCAATTTTATGCCAACGTTTTCGCGAAGCTTCTCAAGGCTTTTGTGAAAAGAAATATATTTGTCCTTGTCTGTTTTTAAAGAAAGATCAATAGATCATGCACTATAACGCATCGCTAAAAGGTCGAAGTTTTGAAATTCACTTTGAAGCTTTTGATGTTTCGCAACTTTCGTCGCGAATCGCTAATCTAGAGATTTTGAGAGAAATAAGATAGAGAAGTCGGAGAGACGAAGAGTTAGGGGGTGAAAACGGTATGAATAATATCCGATCCGTATCCGATCTATATTTGAAAAATTAAATGTGGATATCTTATATCTAAATATCTGTGTAGATATGAATACTGATATGGTTTTATATTTCAATTATTTGTATCTGAATAGTAGATATATATCATATATTTTAATATATATTATGAAAAAATATTGTTATTCACCATTAAAAATTAGATAAATATTATGAACTTTGTTATTTTTTAATATTATTTTAATAAATATCCGATCCGATCCGTATCCGTATATGTATTCGGCTGATATCCGATCCATATCCGTATCTAGAAAATTAAAAAGGGATATGGATGTAGTTTTACCACTATCTGCTCCGTATTCGCTCTGTTTTCACCCCTACGAAGAGTCCAGAAAAAAAAGAATAAAAAACACGGATCGGTAGGGGATAGCAGAATGATTTTTTTCGGAGGGTTAATGGATATTCAAAATCTAAAAAATTACGGATCCGGATAATTATCGTATTTGTATGTGTATCTGTATCTGCTTTTGAAATTAAAACCATATCCGTATCCGTATCCGCATTTGTATCCGTAAATAATATGTAACTGAATATCCGAATCCACAAAAATTCGAATAGGATTCGGATCTGGATGGATAATATGAGATCCGTTTGCACCCCTACTAATTAATCATGGACAATCAAAAAAATATACCATAATCAATCACATAATCCACAACAAATATTTAATTAAAAATATTTTTACATTAATCTCACCACAATCACACTAAAAGGTAAACAAAAAATTGTCTAAGATTTAATGTTGGCAAAAAACAGTGTGGTTATATTTTTATGGCTAAAGCTAAGACGGATGAAAACCACACATAATACAATTGCTACACGCTTAGCTACAGAAGAACTCGCTGAAAGCATAGCTACATCTGAACCGCTGATTGTTGCATCGGAGGATCACAAACACATACTGGTTTCTCACCAAATGAGATCCATCCACGTTTAACTCGCGCCAAGTCCTACTTGTTTTTCCTACGCTTATACCTAAAAAACACTATGCTACACGGTCGATTGTGAAGCAGAATTATCACAAGATAAAATAAAATATGTATTATATATGAACCGTTAGATTGAAAAATTGGACACTACGTAATCCATCCGGCTGTCCAATGGTCGAAATTTTTAAATATACCATTTTCTGAAAAGAAAAAAAACAAACCAAAACACTCTGAAATTTGGGTTATTTTGATTCTACCCAGGCCGCAGAACACTCATGCGACCCCATTTAATTGGATCCGCACTATGCCAATGCGGCCCCAGCTTGGGGTCCGCACTATGCCGATTCGATCCACGGGTCCGCACTATGCCAATGCGGCCCCAGCTTGGATATATAAGTGGGCCGCTGGTCCTAAAAAGCAAGGTGGTATGGGGATTTTAGATTTGAACTTAATGAATACTGCCTTATTGGGAAATGGAGATGGAAATTTAAAGATCCTTGCTGTTTCTATTTGTGGAAAGCAGCGATTTCTCTCAACTGTTTTTCAGATCAACCTCTACCTTCCTTTTCTCCTTTTTGGCAAGCAGTAACTGCTCAAACTTCTCTTTATGACAGGAGGATTATATATCATGCAGGGGCTCGAAGTCCTATTCAGTTTTGGCATGATATATGGATGGGAGAATGTTCTTTGGCTACCATCTATCCATTTTTGTTTGCATTATGTAGTAATCCTAACATTTCTTTACCAACAGTTATCGCATCTCAGAAACAGTGTGTCACCTTCTTTGGAACACTTACAGGAGTTGTTAAATTTGAATGGCTTGAAGTTTTACAAATCATCTCCAATTTGCCTCGGACAACCCTCAAGAACATATCAAGTGGTTATGGGAATCGAATGGGAAGTTTTATGTTAAATCTCTTTACCAACTAAGTTTTGGAGGCTATCAAGAGTTCCATACCATGGAATGGTGGCAGTTGCCAGTTCCACCAAAAATCCGAATTTTTATGTGGTTGGTCCAACATAACAAAATTTTGACTAAAGATAATTTAGCTGCTAAGGGTTGGTCTGGTGACCAAAGGTGTCATTTCTGCCCATAACACGAATCTGTAGACCATTTGTTTCTTCTTTGCTCCAAAGCTCGCCAGGTTCTCTTTTGGCTTGGTGACTGCCAACATCTTCTCTCTAAATGGTCTTCCTTTCAGGAAGTTTTACACTTTGGTTTTGCCTTACCTCCAAAAACAAAACAGTTCTTTTTTATTTCCATTAGTGCATTTACTTGGATTATATGGAACTTACGGAATAACATTTGCTTTAACCACTCCTCACCTGATTCTATCAGATCCATCGTGACTAATATTGTGCATCTCATTCTCTATTGGACAGGGGCCATGGAGAAGATTTCTGCTCAGGAGCGCGCTGCTTGGATGCCGCAGTCCATGGAAGATGTCCCCTTACAGGAACTGGACCCTTCTTCTGAGAACCAGCTGGTGTCCCGCTCTACATGAAGAACTTCAATACTCTCTTTTGTTGGCTTATATTTCATGTTCCTTGATCTCTTAGAATGTTTTGTTATGCCTTGTGTGGCTTTATAGTTTTTCATATAAGTGCCTTTTACTTCCTATTTTTGCTTTAGGCTTCACAGTGTTGGGGGCTCTTTATGAGCTTGTTTTATGTTCTTGTTGTAAGTTGCTTTGGTTTCTATATGAAACGGGCCTTGAGTCTTATATTCAAAAAAAAAGAGGGCCGCTGGTTTCATTTTTGGTGTCCATTCAAAGAAGCTGTCAATCCCTTTGAGCTCGAATAAGTTTTCTTCTTCTTTTCTAGTTTTAATTTTTAGTTTAGAGTAGTAATTAAGTTTTCTTCTTCAATCCATTCAAAGAACGCTTGATGCTACCAGCTGCACTACTTATTTTGATATGCGTTACCAAAAAGGAGAAGATAAACATTGTGAAAGATTTGGAGTCTTCAAAAGAGACTAGAGGCTAAAGCCATCTGTTTTGCAATTCGCACATGAATCTTTCTATAAAGACTGCTGAGAAATTGACAATACATATCATCCCGCTGAGACAATTCTCAGCAGTCTTCAAAAGAGAAGGAATTTATAACTGTTCAATTTTTAATCAGACAGAATAAATCAGATCTAACTTCTTTTATCAGTAGAACAACAGTAATTTGATCATATTTAGGCCTACAAGCTTAATTGCAAAACAAAAACAAAAACATTGATTAGATTTAATGTCAACCTTTTTGATTTGAAATGCACAATGTGTATCTGTTTGAAACCATTGCACTCTAATCGGAAAGGAGCTAAATCGCGTAAAACACAAACAGAAATATAATTTCAGCATGAAGCTTGATTGAAAGCGGAGACAACAAAGAAGAATTCAATTTGTACGACTTTTCTCCCTCCAAAACGCATTGCAAAATCCCTGTCAAAATAAAAAAAAATTAACGATCACACAGAAGTAATGAAATCGAGTGAAAAGATGTGACAACCCTTCTTTCTTCATATTTGACCCTTTTGCCTTTATACTCTTACACTGCGTGGTAAGGTGATAAAACATTTATCTTTTCTTCGACAAACTCACAATTTTATTACTATTCATTTGTAAATTTCTGTTTTTGATATTTTTGTTGGTGGTATGTGCCACTAATTTCAAAACTTATCGGATAGACTTCCAGTGATGATTCCAAACCGTTCAATCCGAACTACTTTATGAGTGACGCGTTTACATGCAAAGTTTATAATTTTTTGAATTATTTTATTACTAAGTCAAACGGTCAACAATGATGAAAAATGAATATATTAAATAACTTAAAAATACTCCTACATTTGACCGCTTGAGTTGATGATAAATAATATCGAAAAATTATAATAATTTTAATATAAACACATCACATATGAAGTAGATCGGTGTGAACGATTTGGATTCGTCATTGAAAATCGATTTGATAGATTTTGAAGTTGATAATATTTAGCAAAAACTAGAATCCTAAATTGATGGTGAAATCGGTGGGGATACCCACTATTGTAAAAAAAAAAAGATAGTGGTAAAATCATAAATTGAACGAATTTTTAGAAACTATTTTCTTCAATATTTTGTTCATTCCGATTAAATAAATTCAATTTCAAATCAACTCTTTTCTTTATTTTTTAGGAAAAAATCAACTCTTTTCATGCTTTATTTATTGAATTGAATTCCATTCTCGTTGATTTTTGTTTTCCGAAATCAATGCGTTTAATGAGATCGTCCAATTAGAAAAGAAATCAACTCTAGACTTCTGTTGTAGAGACCAGAGAAGAATAAGACTATAAGAGGTACACATGGAGCCCTGAGGATAGGTGAATCTGGTAATAACTTATATTTGGTATACGTGGAGTGTGTATTTTGGGTAAGGGTAGGTAACTGGGTTTTGGCCGTTTACTTCTAAGAAATAAGAATTGTTTTGACACGTGTACATATTATATACTAGAACGTGTCAAAGACCGACTCTGGTTCCAATAAGAAACTAGATACTGCAAAGACCAAAGAGGGTCATGAATTTGGTGGATCGTTGCAACTTCCAACTTCCAAGCAACCATTCAAGATACTTCGATTGTTTATATTTAGAAAGACAGTCAGATAACTAATGCGTAGATATCTTATCAACCCTTTTAATTATAAGGATTCATTATTGGAATGTTCTATTTTTTTCCGGGGATGGGATGATTTATCTGAGGCACTTTGATTTAGACCATTCATTTCCTTCGAGTTCGAGGAAGGATCTCATTTCACTGCGAATTAAGATCCAGTGCAATACCTGACCGTGTAGAATGCAGGGACGGAACCAAGGCCTGGGCTCTGGCCTCACCTTGACCCATAAAAATATACAGAGCTCTTTAATAAAAAAAAAAACTAGCAACTCATATATCGTTTATGGGTCCTTGGCCCCTCTGTTTCTTTTCACTCTCTCCTCTTTTTTTTCTAGACTAAAAGAGATGACACTCTGGCGACTGGGCTCCGCGACGAGGTGACTAGTTAGGTCCCCTACCGATCATTTCTGGTTCCACCACTGGTAAAATGAGATATGAATTAGAATTATCCGCTTCAATATGACACAAATTTCAAAATGAACCCCTAGAATATGCACCGAATTAATTTTGATTCAACTATAAGTATTCTACCTCCTCAATTATCTGGGAGAATATGGATTCTTTCACTGCTCATTTACTCTCACAGATTGGGTATTCGCATTAGTTCAGTGTGCAATTTGCAATAGTTAAGTATATATTTGAAGAATATAAAAAGTTTGAAAATTTAAGACAATTATTAGAAGCTAGTAAAATATCTTTTGACTTATTTAAAATGTGTGGCAACTATCGGCAGTTAACTCAAGTAATCAAACGTGCATATACTAGATTGATGAGCGGAAGTATGTATTGGGAAACTGGAGCTAAGCCCCCTCTGTAAATTTTTATTTTTATTTTTATTTTATCTTTTAAAATTTTAATTTTACAAAAATTATTACTATATAAAATGAAATTACATGACACTTATTCATCTAGTTTTTTCTATTTCAATTTTTCTAGTTCCGTCACTGACTAGGCCATCTGAATAAATTAATGCATTGGGATTATTTGAGCGAGTTCATTATATTTGTTCATTATATTGATAAAAGAAATATTATTCCAAGTTTCCAACCCTATGACTTCATCTCTAATTTACTAAATCAACTGTTTGTAACCAGCTTCATAATTAAGTGTGTTATGCAATCACTGTGTGTATTTTCGAAATTTATTTTAGGGGTTATCGGACCATCGAGTGTAGGGCTGTAAATGAGCCGAGTTTGAGCGAGTTACCCCCAACTCGTGCTCAGCTCATTAAATAAATGAGCGAGTCAACTCGAGTTGGGATAGTAATAACGAGTTGTAGAGCAAATTCGAACTCAGCTCGCTATCAATTCGAGTTAACTCACAACTCGTTTATAACTCGTTTAATCAGTTAATTATATACTACTAGTAAAAGATTTTATCAGTATCTAACAATTTTTTTATACAACATAGTACATAAGCGCCAATAATTTTTCATACAATAATTTAGCACCAGCAATTGAGTTTAGTTATTTAGAAGGGTCTGGGTTTCTGGGATTTATTGTGGCCAATGCTATATAACTCGAGTTATAAATGAGCGAGTTGGGGTAAGCTCAAACTCAGCTCATTTATTAAACGAGTCAGCCAACTCGAGTTGGAGCTGACTCGAGTTGTAAATTGAGCGAGTTATGAACGAGTTACGAGTTTGAGCAATTTTGCCCAGCCCTAATCAAGTGTTCAAAGTAACAAGCATGTATTTGTTAAGTGTACATTGTATTATATTCAAGTGTATTTTAAGATGAGGGTCCGATGATTAGTTTGAAAGATTTAAAATAGTTGTTAACAACTGTCAAAAAAATATGTTTTGGCTTGAATGAAAATATGTGACAACTATTAATAGATGAGTCGAAACTAAAATGAACAATCGTATTCTACAATAGCTAGATTTGAATTTTTCTATAATCAAGTATGCACTTAAAAATATATAAAGAAGTTAATGAGAAATATTTAAGAGGTGAATTGAAGTATTTTTTGAATCAATTTGTTATTAATAAAATTAAGAACTAACTTCTAATATAAATATGGACGATTGAAAAAAAATTAAATAATTGAGATGAAAAAAAGCAAATTCCTGCTTTTCTGAGTATCAAATTTGATTTCGTTATGAGCCTTGAGGAGACCCCTAAAGAACAAAGATCCTCATAATAACCTCATCAACTGACTCGTTACACTGTGACAACAAGCACTCTCTCAACGATCCTATAGTCCGTGACACGGTATTTTTTTTTTTTTTGGAAAAAAATGAAGGTCAAGCTTTCAAGTTCCATATTCTTATTATAACAATAAAAAAATTACTTCATTCGAGTTTCAAACTCATGAACTCCCACATCAGAGGACGTGTTTTGTCATTAGACTAAAAACGGGTCATGTGACATAATATTTTTAAAATAAGAGGTTTTTTAATACAGATATTTTTTGAATATTGTTTTAAATATATCAAACATGGAACTCATTAAGGAGAAGCGAGATCAAACAAAATTAATAACCAAACAAACGCGCAATTTTAATTATTCCCATAATCAGAACAATAATATCCTTCAATCACTTCGAATTCATCAAAATCAATGAGAAGGGTACAAAAATCTCTATGTATTATGTTTTCATTGTGCCAACGTGCCTCCATCTTTAAAATTTGATAATTTAAAATTAAATTAAATGTTAAAATAATATTGTTACATATGATCCATATCATTTTTCCATACACATATTAAAATTATGATATTTTAATTTTGTTTCAATTGTTATAAAAAGATGATGGTTTTTCAACCTAACAGTTTTATTTGACGTATAATTTTTTAAAAATGTATATATAAAAAAGTTAGAAAATAAAAGTAATAAAGACATTTAAATCCTCTTTCAAATATATTTATTTTTTAAATAAATTTATTGTCAAAAGAGACAACATAAGTTAGGCGCATGACCCGATCGACGAGGATTTAACATTTATATCACGTGCTGTATAGTGAAAGTAAATGTCTCGCAATTTGCACGATTGGCCGATTGTGTACATGCCTATCCGTTTTCCTTTTTAACCTTTTTTTTTTATCACACATATTTCCGTTGTGTACGGAATGAGCCGATATGACCAAACCAAAGGATGCCATGTTCTCCCCTTGATTGCATCTTAGACATTGGAGAGCGACATAAAGCGCGTTTGTTCTATGAATACGAATTTTGCTTTCTTATCTAGAACTTAAACAGAACTATCTACTTCGGATTTACGCCTTAAACCAGAGAGAGGGAATCGTAGACGGTTTGATGGGCATTAATGCTCGGTCAGAGTTATCAGATTCACATTAAGAGTCGCGTAAACAACTTTAAGATTCGCATAAATCAAATGTGCACAAATTTTTATATTAATTGAACAGCTCCGGCCAGCATCAGATCGAATTTGGTCTAATGCCTATCACCATCAAACCGTCTCAACTCCAGAGAGAGAAATAAACAAAGGAAAATCTTCAATATCATTGATTATGCAATAAAAAATATTACTGAAATATATATGTCCGAGATAGAGCCAGATCTTTAAATTATGAAGGTCAATTATACAAAATTTTCATATTGAAAATAAAATCAAATTTACAGTACCTATGACATTTTACTCTAAATTATATCCATATATACAAAATTAAAAAAAATAAGAGCAATTGACCTCATTCAATCTGCATGTCTCCGCACAAAATCATTGTATATGAATTAAATGTCATATATATTTTGGTTCATGAATGTTCATACCAGTGTTGTAAAAAACGGCCGTTTAGACCAATTAGTCGTTGGCGGCAATCAAACCGTTATGAATTTTTCAAACTAATCGGTCAATTATTTCCAATTATGATCGATTATTTCTGATTATTTCTGATTAATCACTTAACAGTATTCTATCCGTCCGACGAGCGCCAACCATTATTTACAACACTGATTCATACGTATAAGATAAATCTTAGTGCAAAAATATCGCCAACTACATTTACAATATGTCGTATTTGTCTGTTCAAGTAAAATTATGACATATATAAATAATTTTGTAAACTTTTAAAACTTATACAACAAAAAAAACATAATTAATTGCATGAAAGTTCCAACAAATAAATTTTGACAGGATTGATTTCTTACATAAGAAGAGAAAATACGAGAATATATGAGTATTTTGATCATAATAAATAAAAAATATTATTAAAATTATACGAATGAAGTTGTTGATAAGATTACAGAGAGAACAAAATTTTAAGTTCTAATCTTTCAGGGCATGTTCGTTTGTTACAGGATTACACGGAATGAGATTTGACAGAGATGAGAATCCACTTTTGAAAAGTGAGAACCCATGAATACAAAAATACACTGAATAGATTAGGCAAATGTACTGAAATGAGTGTTCAGTTGTAACGTAAAATTAGTAAAATCTTGATTTATATTAAAAAGATATGTTTCTCATATATTTAATTTAATATAAAAATATGGAAAAAAAATTAAAACAATAATGAATTGTCTCATCTATTTTAAAAAAATTACTCATGTCCGGATTCACGAGTCCGGTTAGTTCCACAATGTTCAACAAAGTATAGTTAACGTGCATATATGTAACTGCTTAGAGTTGACGACGTAATGGATGGATGAGAGAAGATGGAACGGTTTCTAAGGAAGGAGAGAGAACAGTTGGGAAAAAAATTCCGTCGATTTCGTTTTTTTTTTTCTTTCAGCAAAATATACTCATATGGGAATTGAGTTAGGAACAAACAAGTGAAACGGGATGGAAAAGAAAAGAGTCATCTGAAAATTCCCGTGGGTCCAGATTCTCTCAATTCGCATTGAGAAAAAGGATGTCGGAACAATGAAAAAAAAATGTCGGAACAGATCCTTATGAGTATAGACCTAACAAGTGGCATCACCTAACTAGAGAAGGCAGCAGCATCTTAAATTGTTGCTAGCCGAACTCCATGAGTCGGTATGTTTGAAGTGGGGCTGTACCGGTCACCTCAGTTGACTACAGTGTGACCTAGTGGGTCCTTTTTAGGCAAAACTAATCTTCTGGCATATGTAATTAAGCATTTGAATTGACTCCTCCGTATGAATATCCAGCGGTAATAGTTAAATAAAAAAAATCAATTCAACGTAGAAATTCAACGTAGAAATTTGTTTTATTACATCAAAATCAATTGATTTGATAAAATGGAGGAATTAGACATGTTTAATATTTAAATAAAAAAACAGAGGGAATAAAGGTAGGAATTTTTACAACAAGAGAGTCGGATATTTGTAATAATTACTCGAACTGAAAGTGCTGCATTTACTTGGAGGAATACTTTTCTGGTAAAAAAGAGAGAGTAAAATATAAATAGTAATTAGAAAATTGATGGATAAAACATAACAACTGCTAACGGTTTAACATAATCAGTTTTTCGTCTAGTGGGAAAAACAATACTCTTAGGAGATCGCAGGTTTGAAATCCGAAAGTAACAATCCTTTGTAAATATTAAATAGTTAGGTGGTTTGATCTCCAATCTTTTTTACTAGAAAAACAGCTGCTAACGGGTGAAATCAAGAGAACAGTTTCAGGAGTGATTTAAATTTAAAAAAAATATTACCCTCCGTGTGGGAGGTTGTAAGTTTAAATCCAAATAGAAAAATCCATTGTGAATATTAAATAGTTGGGTGGCTTGACATCCAATGTTTACTTAAAAAAATATATAAAAATATCAAAAGGTGATTTAAAGTTTTTAAAACACAAGAAGAAAATACTTTGAGTGTTTTAAAATAGAGAAAATGTTTGGCCCTGGCCCCCCACGCTTGCTTCTCCCAATCTGCCTTCCAGTTAAAAAAAAAAAGAAAATTTTCATTTCACCAACTCTTTTTATGTTCTTCTGATTAATCTCGTTTATTTTTCCGACGATTTGCGAAATTTTTTGCGAATTTAAAACTACAAACGTTTTTTACTCAGTTTTCACTTTTAAATGAGATCCACAATGAAATATTTTTGAGCAATATTCATGTCATTGTGTTTTTTTCTTGGTATGATATGATATGTATAAAAACTTGATATACTAGATTTAAAAACTTCATATGTTAGGTTTAAAAGACTTTATATGCTATGTATAAAGACTTTATATGTTATGTATAAAAACTGCACTTTAAATTTTTTAAAGACTTAATATTTTAGGTATAAAGTCTTACAGCTATCAATAAAAGTTTAAAATCAGTGGATATTTTAATAGGTTGCACTACTTTTGATACAAAGTATTTACGAAAGATTCTATTCAAATTAAAAGCACAACTAGTGTCAGTTGTCACGTCTTTATAAAGAGTTGATATGTCGAATATTTATAAAGACTTAGTATGTTTGGTATAAATACTTGATATATTATCTATAAAGACTTGCACGCGTAGGTTTCACGAATTGCATGCGTCAATTAGCGTCAACCGTAAATACAGTAGCAACCTTTTAGAATGTGGTTCTAATTTAAAAATCACTAGTTAGAAAATTTGATCGGAAATTAAATCTGAGACGTTACATTAAAATAATATAATGTAAAGTTAAAACATTTCCATATGGAGGTGCTTTAAAATTAAAATTAAACTTTCAACCTTTGTCATCATTTAGTATACTCCTTCACTTTCTAATATAATATATATATGAGCAATGTGATTTTATAGTCAACGGTACTTCAACAATTTACTTAACTTATATTAAACAACTACTTTAAAACGAATTAATATGTATTTCGTTTTTTTAATTTTATTTCATTTGTCAAACACGTGCACACGTGCTTAACTAAAATTATTTATAACTTATTCTTTTTAAAGTTGGGTGGCGATTACCAAATGAAATATTAATATTATTTTACTTTAATTGAAATCAAATGAAAAATTTAACGAGGAGATCCAATTTTGGGGATAAAGATATTGATATTCTTTTGATTCGCGCACGGACCATATATTTTTTATTTTAATTTTATTATTTGTGTGTTACATAAAATGATAACATGCGCTGTAATTGTCTTTATCCTTTCAGTCCCAAAAACATTCTTTATATTTATTTCTTAAATTATTACACGGAGTTCCAGAAGACATATTTTCCTTTCTTTCTTAAATCATATCAACATCCAAATTACGAAAGAAAGAGATCATCGAAGTTATCGTGCAAGTAAAGATCATAATTATTAAGGTCTAAGAACTGTCGCACCAGCTTCTTTCTTATTTGAGTCTTGGCAACTGCAAAAGATTGATGGAGATGTTGTCATTTACATATACACACACACACAATTGATTAAATATTCATGAAATCGCTTTCCTTGCTAATACCGACATTTTTATTAATATCCAAAGTTTAATACAAAATTATTATTTATGCCCAGAATCCCATCTGATTTTCGAAAAATGCCCAAGCCGGCCAGAAAATGGCCGGCTTACTCGTTATCTGGCCGACCCCCCCTAAGCCGGCCATTTTCTGGCCGGCTTACTGTTTTTTTTTTTTAGAGACACTATGAAGAGCTGAAAATCTAACACTGAAAATTTAATTTTTTGTTTAAATTATTTGTTAGATTACTTCTTTTGATTTATAATTAGCATATTTATACTAAAATACACTAGATTACTTGAAATTATGTTGAATTACACTATATTGCAATAAATTATGTTGAATTACACTAAATTACGTTAAATGACGCTAAATTACAATAACTTCGCTAATTACGCTGAAATACGGTAAATTACGCTAAAATAGACTGATTCTGTGCCATCTTTCATGAATCATAAAAAATAGTAAAAAAAATTCTGAAAATAGTAAAAATTGGTATTCTACAAGTTCATTATGTAACTAATTTACTGAGCTACTTGGATTGAATAATAGAAATGAAAATCTTAATCGGAAACTTCAACTCAAGTTTTGAGGCTCTTCCCTTTGTTTTTTGGCGATTCTGAATTTTGGAATCCGGTATCGTAGGCACGGACGCATGTGCATTTTCGCAAGCTTTCCAAAAAGTGGTCATTTGCTGAAATCGGACACTCGAGCGTCGTTTTATGACCATTTGAAGTTTCATCGTCGTTTTTCACATTTTCAATGAAGATATCGTCTCTTCATATGTAATTTACCGTAATTTATCATATTTTAGAGCAATTAATCTTAATATAGTATCATAATTTCAAGTAATTTAACGTATTTTAGTATAAATATACTAATTATATATCAAAAGAAGTAATCTAACAAATAATTTAAACAAAACATTTAAATTTTCAGTGTTAGATTTCATTATTTTGCTATTCATAATGTCTCTTAAAAAAAAAACGAGTAAGCCGGCCAGAAAATAGCCGGCTTACTCCTACCCCTAAGCCGGCCATTTTCTGGCCGGCTTGGGCATTTTTCGAAATCAGATGAGATTCTGGGCATAAATAATAATTTGTATTAAACTTTGGATATTAATAAAAATGTCGGTTGCTAATATATGTGTTCATGCCGATATTTTTATTAATACCAAAAAAAAACAAATTATCAAATCTGCCCCCACCCCAAACTTATTTTTAAATCTACCCCAACCGCCCGTCGGCTGGGCGGTCCACTTTCCGGACCTGACCGCCCAGCAGGCGGGCGGTCCACTACCCTTATCTGACCGCCTAGCAGCTGGGCGGTCCGCTATAAAACCCCTATAAAAGGGGTTTTTCTCTCTCCTGATGAGCACAATATTCATTCCAAGTTTCCAACAAATTTTCAGAACCGAATGAGAGAAAGAGAGGCGATTTTGAGGTATGGACAGTAACAAACGAGGTAAGAAAGCGAGCAACCGAGATCGTGGCGTAGCGAGAGGAGGGTCAATTAGTGATCGAGGTAAAAATGAGGAAAAAAAGTACAAGTGTCAAATATGTCGTGATTTTTTTAATTGTGAGACATGTAAGCTGGAGGAATGGAGGAGACGACATGTTCAGTATGAAATTTCAGACGATGACTTTGTGGAAAACCCCTACGGCTTTGGTTTGAAAAAGAAGAAAGTTGATCCAGAGCCTCCAGCATCGGACGATGAGTTTGTTCCGTGTACTGGTAAGGCTACCACTTCGCCTGCTGTGACTGATCCAGATCAGGCAAACTCTGATGATGACTTTGTGCCATGCACTTTCAAGGCTCGTTGTAAGAAGTAGATTTTTTAGGAATTTATGTTGTAGAATTTTTAGGAATTTATGTCGTAGACTTTATTTCATTAGTTTTGTGTTTGATTATATTTTATGTTATTAGTTTTTGTATACGTAATTAAGTAATAAAAGTAACAAAAAATGAAGCATATAAAATAATCGAGGCAATAAAATATTGCATAGTTCACAAACTACCAATTAAACTAGTTCACAATATACATCTAAAATAGTTCATAACATAATTTAACAAAACTTGATAATCAGCGACGGTGGCCGAACAAACTCAAAATACGACGTCTGGGTCTGGGTGCAGCTGGTTGTGCGGCACTACCGGATGTCTCTCCATGGCTACTACCGGTTCCTGGGCTTTCATGAGTGCGGTGGCTACTACCGGTTCCTGAGCTTTCATGAGTGCGGTGGCTACTACCGGTAGCCTCAGCAACAACTCTAGCATTTTCTCTTTCGTTGGCTTCGTTAATGGCATCTGCATTGCATTCCAGTTGAAATAAAATCAAAATAAAATATAAGTAAACAAATAAAACATAAGTAAATAAATAAAATATAAGTAAATAAATAAAATCAACCGTACCTGCTCGCTGCCTGTCAGTTGTTGAACGGCGGGCCTGATGTCCCATTTGCCTACCTTTCATCTCGTCCATGGTCATTACTTGACGCTTGTGGGGTCTTCTTCCTTTTCTGATCCACCCGCTTGCGGGACAGACTCTATCACCAACATAGGGCGGCCACTGATACTGGTTGGGATAAGGATGGAAATATGCACCCCAAGTACTCGCAAGGTAATCGGTACGGTACATGTCTGCGACATAATCATCCTCAAAGAAGTTTCTCTCTCAGCACACCGCCATAACATGAGAACAAGGTATGTGGGCCAACTGGATTCCTTGGCAAGTGCATGTTACAGTATTGTCAGGTGCAAAAATAACAACATACTTGAACATCCTTTTCACAAACTCCATAGTCCCATCCGGTCTACGGCCGGTTGGAGCAAACTCATCTGGACAGTGCACTTCGAATTCCAATTGGTTATCCCCGTACGGGACAACTCTCATAGCTGCACCTTTCTCCCTATGTTTCCTTAGTTTCCCCTCCACCCTTGTTGAAAACGTTTGATTCCTGGACAGTAATTCAGAAAATATAAGTCAACAAATAAGAATATACATACCTTGTCAAAATCTCTGAATAAAAATATACATACCTGGACAGTAATTCGAGGGCTTTAACACGCCGTGCAACAAAACCATGCATTTAACTTGTAGAAGGTGTCCTCCACAATTGCTGCCACGGGCAACTGCCGGCTCTGCTTGAAAACAACATTCAAGGACTCAGATCCATTTGTGGTCATAATTCCCCATTGAAAACCTCTATCACGGGCTTGCAATATCTTCTCATATGCGGGTGGCTCAGCAAGATCGGCGGGATTATTTTTTCCCACTTTGAGTAAGTACAAATTTGCCTTTGGACGGTACTGCAAAAAAAAAAAAAAAATTTAGATGAGAAAATTTAAGTAAATAATCAGAAAATATAAGTCAACAAATAAAAATATACATATCTTGGCAAAATCTTTGAACATCTCTTCCACCCTTCTCGGCTTCTTCTTCTTGCAACCAATTCTGAATGTATCTGCAACCCATTTTTCAGATCCGCAGTTCTTGTGTAGGTTGTCTGTAACATGTTGCATACACAGCCTGTGCACACAATCGCCGTTCGCTGTCGACCACCCAAAATCTGGGCGATCAAAAACATATTTGATTCCTTTGTGCTGGTCTGATATGACACAAAAGAACCGGTCGCCAACCACTTGTCTTCTTACGAACCTCATGAAAAATCTCCAGTTTTCCCCGTCCTCCTTCTCAACAATTGCAAAGGCCAAAGGCAACAACTGGTTTTCAGCATCATATGCACATGCGATCAGCAGTCTCCCATAGTAACGGCCAGACAAGAAGCATGCATCTACACTGATGACCGGTTTAATGTATGGCACAGCTTGAATACATTGACCGAACGCCCATGCTATGGCCTTGAATTGCAACGCGTTGTCAACAGTCGGTACGCTTATATTCCAACATTCAAAGACAGTGCCGGAATTTGTACTTGCTATGGCCTGCAGCAATGGTGCAAACAAGTTGTATGAACCATGCCAGCTACCGAACATTCGGCAAATCGCAAGTTCACGCCCTCTCCACAACCTGTTGTATTTTGGGACGACATGCTTGTAAACGCGTCTGACATGTCTAGCGACCTCCTTAAGGCTCATCGATGGGTCCTCCTTAACGTCATTCTCAATTACATCGGCAATAAGTGAAGCCGTAAGATTTGCATGGTCTTTCATTGATGACGCAGCCTTGCATGTGTGAGGTGGTTCACATTTCTTAATAATCTATGCCTCGCCCTTACCCACAGGGGTTGCATATAGACGGAAGTGGCAATGCAGTTCGTCGGCACAAACAATTACTAACCTTCTTCGGTCCCTTTTTTCAATTCTGCACTCCCAGTTGCCGTGAACATGGACTTCATATATTTTCTTCACAAGTTCATCTATGTTGGTGTAAACCTGCTGCGGAGCAAGCTCTTGACTGTACCTGACACGCGGCCCAAAAAATGAGATGTCTGCCTCTTCAAAAGCAGTGGTATCGTGAATGTGGGGCACGGATGCCTATCTGTCCGACCTCTAATCGGAAATCTGTCTTCCTTAGGTAAATAATCTCCATCACCTTCTGACAGGTGATCAGAATCCCAATCCCCTTCCCATTCGTCACCTATTTCCAAATTTCCTTTTGGTACGGCATCGAGCTCAGCATCAAGGTCAAGGTCTCTCCGGATAGCAACGGGTGACACTATAGGTATTGATGGTGGTACAGATGGAAATCTGGGTTGGATTGGGGTTTCAGGAGGAGGTGGTGGTGGTGGTAGATCGGTGGTAAAATCAGGTACATAATTCTCATAAACGGGTGATACGGGCGGTTCATAACTCGAGTGGCGGGGGTTGTCATACCTCGAGGGGCCGGGGTTGTCATAACTATAGTGGCGGGGGTTGTCATAATTGGAGTGGCGGGGGTTGTCATACCTCGAGTGCTCATGACCCGAGTTGTCATAACCCGAGTGCTCATAACTCGAGCTGTCATAACTCGAGTGACGCGGGTTGTCATAACCCGAGTGATCATAACCTCTACTTTTTCTAGATGTTCCAACCCCGGGTTCACGCTGAACTCTCCTGGAATATAAGTCAATTACCATTACCCCCTGTGACTCAAAAGTGTTGTAAACACTCCTCCATAACGACTCATCTGTTATTGGATACCTGGTATAGTAAGGTCTACCACCACTTACTGTGTTAATCCGAGTAGCTAAATCTATATCACACCGGTTGGGGTTCACACTAATTTTTTCATACACTATTCCCTTCAGTTCAACAAATGAGGTATTTTCATTTACCTCGAAGCCGTAGGCTGCTTCCTTAGTGTACTGTGCTCCCTCCGCACCCCGGGTAAACTTTCCGCCCACATACAGTGCAACCAACATATTTCCGTTCTGGAATTACTGTTCTGGAAATACTGTTCACCATCACCTCAAAATCGCCTCTCTTTCTCTCATTCGGTTTTGGAAATTTGTTGGAAACTTGAAATTAATACTGTGCTCATCAGGAGAGAGAAAAATCCCTTTTATAGGAGTTTTATAGCGGACCGCCCAGCCAACGGGCGGTTGGAGTAGATTTAAAAATAAGTTTGGGGTGGGGGCAGATTTGATAATTTTGTTTTTTTTGGAGGTACTAATAAAAATATCGGGTGTTCATGACTTAGCTGCTTTTTGTGAAATTCAAAACAAGCTCAAAATCAACCAGTCAAATTGCGCCTTTTCGTCCCTTTTATTGGATTCATTTCTCCATTTTTTATTTTCCATCTCAGCTATGATAAGAGATTGAAACAATCCATTTTTAAAATACTGTCGTGCTCATCATTTTGACAAAGGACATGATGCAGCCGATGGCGGAGCCACATGGGCTCAAGGTAAGACATTTGTCAGCCTCTTTACTTAAATTATTTTTAAATATGTTTTTTTTTACATGTTTTTTCAGAAAAAAAATATATAGAATTATGCTTGTGATTAAAGTAGTTATATAATTATGTTATTTTTTTTATAAATTTTGTCCTATCCTATTTTATTTCTTGACTACTTCTCTAGAGTAGCAATAAAATTAGCAGATATTAATGAAATTCAAAATCTTTATCTTAGCAATAGTTATATCTAAGAATTTGTTGCATGATCCATCAATTGGTTAATTTTCTTGTTGAAGGATCCACCGTCCACTTGTGACTTGTGCATACTCAAAAGATGGAGTCAAATAAGAAAGAGGCGTACCACAAGGGATGACATTACATTATGACATCAGGACCAAAACAGTTTCAATTTTTCGCACATATATTTTTCAAGTTGGAATCATAGTGACGAAATGCTGATAATTAAATGAAGTTCATAAATTTTAAATGCACACTTTTAGTTTATGGGGGCAATTTCATTTCAATCTTATCTATCTTATCCCTAAGACTATACTTCTGAGCAAAGCGTACGTATAAAAAAAATGAAGGAGAGGCGGAGAAAGTAGGAGTGTTAATGGGCACGATACGGTTCAGGTGGAAGTATTTTCATATCCATACTCTATTCTTATCCATTAAGAATTCGTCTTATTCTATTCTATCCTTATACATTAAAATTATCAGTTAACGAAAAGTAACAGACGGATAACAAATAATATTATTATAATAGTTATAATTAAAAAAAAGATTATCAAAACACATTCTTTCACACATATGCAACACATTACTAATATAAAATCAAAATAGAATTATGATATATTGATACCCTCTCGCATACACGGTTAAGTTTAAAACCTAGCCCACAAATTATTCAAATCTAAATTCTCAAATCACTGTAACTATGCAGAAGGCGGAACTATAAAATTAAGATTGGAGAACTAAATAAGTTAGTACAGTATAATTTTATTTTACAACGGAGGCTAATATATATAAATATTTATCTATATTATAAAACATGAAGAACTAAAGTGTTAATTTCCAATTTATGAGAGTGGCTAAGCTACCCCTAACTAATACTGTGTTCCGCCCCAAACTGTACAACATGTCACCTACCTACGATTACATTGGCAACGCCCCATACAATTGTACGAAAACTATTAATGCTACCAAAGTATCTACACTGTGCATTCTCACCAAAATAGTAAAAATGATGAAGACGATGATGATGACCGCAAGGATGCTATCATACATATATTCAAATGTAAAGTATTTCTTACTTTAGTTTATATTCAATGTGAACAATTTTAAACTTGTGATATAATATTTTGTTATTCAAAAAAAGTATTTTCAACATTTTTTTTATTTTTTTATTTAAGCCCGTAAGCACTCACACAACACACTCAGGCGACTCGAACTCATGTTCTCCCGTGGGAGAACTAATGTCTTATCCATCTGCTCTACACAATGTTGGCAAGTACTTTCGACATCTTACTGATTAGAAGACGCCAAAAAAGTTTCTACATGTTTATGCAGATCTAGACTTGAGAAAGATATGATAATATTTCCAAAGTCACTTTTCTGACATTTAAAACCAACGGCTATTATTCGGAATGTATGCGAAGGCCTAAGAGATATGAAGCACTTTGAAAATTAAATATACGACTAGAATTACTCTAACAACCACAACAGTACTATATATATCACCTTTCGACCAATATTAATTACTACTTGAAATCTAAAATTTGATACTCACACGACCATTCTAAGCTGCTCAATATGATGCACATACCGAATTTTGTAAGGTATACAATGTTTTATATTTCTTGGGAGTTTTTTTTAACTTTTTTAATAGAAAAAATAAACTATTGATTCAAAAAATTCAACAGACGCTAACTCATTTACAAGCAAAATTTATACTTACAAACAATATATTCACGAGGGTCCATCAATAAATGAACTTCTAACCTAACAAAAAATTACCCTAACAAAATAAGCAAAACACTAATAATATCCCTCGTAAAAGCTGGTGCATCTAGAATTCGGATCCTCTGCATTAACTTAAATTTTGAGTTAAGATCTGAGCCTGTCCGATTTAAATCCATGCTATTATTAAAGGATCCTGTGAATTATAAGCGTGGGTCAAATTAATCTAAATTCTGATTGTACAATTCATAAATTAATTCACACAGTATGTTAATGAAGAGGATATGGATTCGGTGCACCTATATGTTGTTTTATCACGTTGGGCCGTTTTTGCTTCCTAATTCATCCATTTTTTCAACCTTAAACCAAGTAATTTGTAAGGATTAACACATCCCGCTGCATTGCGTTATGATTCCGGCCCATCTAATATGTAGAGTGGGTATTGTATCAAATTTGATACAATGTTAAGTTGGGAGTTGTTTAGTATGTATTATGATTCATACGCACTTGATTCGTACAAATTTTTATGTTTTTATACAAATTTTGATGTGTACCAGATGGCTCTGACTTGCCATTGGACCGGCTCAGATTCCTCTAATTAGATCTTACAAGTTGCAATGGCCCAAAAACAGAACAAATTCATATCCTCTGAGGTAACATAATATTTCTGTTTAGATCTGGACCATCCGATCAGAATCAGGGGCCAATCCAGCCCAAGATGGAATGCACGGTCCAATTATTATTCGTGCAGATTCGGATCTAAACAGAAATGATCTGTTACCTCAGGTGATCTGAATTCAAAAGGGGAACAACAGGGACTCTTAAGCCCCAAATCTTCCGTTGTTTGCATAAATACGGGATCTCTGGGCTCGTCCTATTTTGCCCATCAACATTTATTACGACACTTTTCTTCGTCATGAGAGGGGTCCAATGCTCATCGGACGAAAATCAATCCAATGAAATCCCATGCGTTCGATTAACGGGTTTGATAATTGGAACCGTTAATTGAATTGAAACTCGTTAAGGCGTTAACCGGACCAGTTTTCCTGCTTTCCGATATGTTCTTTCCGCTTTTTGCCAAACACAATGTACTTTTTCATCCCTACTGGTAAAGAATTCTTATCACCTAAGTTAACAAAATATTTCTGTTTAGATTTGGACCCGTCCGATCAGAATCCTTACGGAAGGGGCCCGGTGTATTCTACATTTCTACCTCGGGCCGGATTGGCCCGGATTCTGATCTGACGGTGTGGATCTAAACAGAAATATGTTGTTACCTCAGAGGATATGGGCTCACTGGAGATATACTGGATCGGAAGGAAAAATAGAGGGCTCGCACGGCCGCGCTTCGTCGTTTTCCCCAAACGGAGGCAGCCAGAAACCACCGACCACACCTGCTCTCCGTTTTAGTGAGGTAAATACGAAAGAGAAAGGAGAGGAGAGATGGCACAGCAGACAACCCCGGCGCCAGTAGCGTCGCTTCCCCCGCCTCCGCCGATCCCGGAGTCCCGTATCGTCACCACCGACCAGATTCAAAAGGTATCTCTCTCTCTCACTCGATTGAGAATATGTATTTTGAAACCTAGGTTTGGAATTGTTGCTGTGCTGACATAATGCTGTTGGCCATTGTTTTGATTTGGTCCAAATTTTCCCGCATATTATGGTGAATATGTCTCTCATAGGAAAAAAAAAATGATTGACAATTTCGACTTCATGCTATCGAAGAACAGAAAAATAGTAAATCAACCTTCAGAAACTATGACTACACCTCAATTGTCTTTATAGTTGGTATACACTGAATAATCAATCTATTTTTCTGAAGAAATTTTAATCATGTATTGTTTGAGCTGATTGATTTCATGTCTAGTTTAGAGTGATACATTGGATTTAGTTTGATATGCTCCATATTTGAGATAAATTTTACCCTTCTGATACTTGGTTTCACATCCTTGAAACCTTAACTGGTTTTCTAAAATATGCTTTGTGGTTTTTTTATGGTTTAGTACTTGGATGAGAATAAGCAGCTCATCTTGACAATTCTGGACAACCAAAATATGGGAAAGATGTCAGAAAGTGCCCAGTAAGTTTCCTTTTAACTATACTTTAGAAGCAAGGTGTTGGCATCCTTTTATTATCTTTGCAGAGAAAAAAGCTTTGTACTTTCTGCGCTACTTCACTTTGAAGCAATAATAGTTGATCAAATATTGTTTATTTCGGTTGGTTAGACTGTTTGTAGTTCTGAAAGCATAGTGGGCTGATGCAAATACGTACAATTTATGTGGATTAGTACGCAGATACAGATGGGAATAAATATTGGATATGGTAAAAATATGCAGATGCAGATGCTAATTTAGTCCTCAAGTACGGATATGAATATGAATATGGATATCTAGATTTCTATTTCATTGAAAACTCTAATTCTTTTTTTTTTCCTTTTTTGTTGAATGATCCTTATATTTTTACAATTAAGAATCCAAAGGCAAGCAATTGAACTTTACATTTTCATTTCTTTCTTTCCCTAAGCTCCGGGGCGTGCAATCAAGTATTGCGAGATGGGCAAAGTTATTTTGATGCGTGCCCCAATGTGCTTAAGTAACAAACAAGCATAGTCCAAGGAGTCAAGTGTATATTAAACAATTTTCTCCTTTAATTTTAATTTGAAAAGAGATGCTATTACACGCCCCCATATCCTGTGAGGACTAAAGGGCAACTATAGTCATTCACTGTTTATTAGGTTCATTGAATGGAGATGATCCACTATAGTAGAGTGTAACTGCTGTTAATTAGCTAATCTACTACCTTCTCGATTTTATATAGCAGCTCCAGAACTAACATGTGATTTTTTACCAAGTTGAATAGTAAGAATAATGAATGTTCGCTGCGGCATAATAAAGACTGTTACGAATGTTGAGGCAATAAAAAAATGCAACTTCTATATAGGCAGGATGCCAGTAAGCAACTTTATTACTTCAGTGTTTGCATGGCAAAGACACCTGGATGCTCAATTATATGTTCAGAGAATGCTATAAAAGACTGATAAATCATAATTTTCATTCTTCTTTTCATAAAAGAAAAGGTAATATTTTCTGAATTTTGAGTTCCATTTCATTCAGGCACATGCTTTTTAGTGTGCCATGCACATCATGCAATTTTAATCTCTTGAGCTTTGCACCTTTAACTGCTGCGTGCATGCTTATTATCTATTTGTAATTCAAAAGTCATTTGTCATTATTTTTCAAAATGTTCTATTTGTCAAATTTGCTCTTTTTATTAGTATAGATTCCAATATATAACATGTAATTCCGTAATTCTGAAATTTCGAAAAACACAAGGAGAGGCAGGGATCAGCCAAGATTGACATGGGAGGAAGCATTAAAAAGGGATTTGCAGGAAGAGAATGTATCCAAAGAGTTGGCTTTGGACAGGAGCGCGTGGAAGTTAGCGATCCATATACTGGAACCATGACCTAGGAATCATGGTTTAGGGGTAGTGTTATAGGCTTTAGGTCCTAAGGCTTTTGATTCGGGGTCAAGTACGTAGGACTTAGGACTTTGGCCTCTACGATTTACACGATCTATAGTGTAGGCATAATATTGTTAGCATTATTGTTAGCATTATTACTATTATTATTGGTACCATTATTACTATTAGTATTACTACTATTGTTATTATTATTATTATTATTTATTTATTTTTTATTTTTTTTTATTTTTTATTACTCTCTACTGCAGTTTTGTGACTCCGATTGGGTTTCATTTCTAGCCTATCCCAACTTGTTTGGGAGTAAAGGCTTGGTTATTGTTGTTGTTTGTTGTTGTATTTAATATCTGTATTTGTATCCATGTATGTCCAATGCAAAATGGATATGTATGCGATTTTGTATTGTTCACTCCGTATCCACTTTGTTTTTACACCTAGCCTTGTCCCATAATCTAATTCTTTGGTGCTGGTAACATACTATTCAGGTCTAATATCAGTACTTATGGCTGGCGCAATTGTGTACTAGTCAGTAGCATAATAATACATGTCTATACCAACTAAGTTGGAATTTCTGGTTTCAGTAAATCTTGATAAGATATACCTAAAACCTAGCAACAGCTTACTTGGACTGAAGAAACAAAAACTGCAGTTATTCCGTTTTACAAGGCTGAACTAATTTTAAATTTCAGGTTTCAAGCTCAACTTCAGCGAAATCTTCTTTTTTTGGCTGCCCTGGCTGATGCACAACCCCAAACTAAAGCTATTCGAGCACAGGTTTTCACTTATATTTACAAATTCTAAAATTTGGAAGCTCTTATTTTCTGTTTTTGCATGCTTTTTCTTTGCTACAAGATTAAGTCTACTATGAATGAGCTATACTAACTGAAATATGTCTCGACAGTTATTAATACCACAGTAAGTAAGGTTGTAATTAACTGCAAATTTTTATAAAAATAAAAAGTTGGTTGGTCTTGTCTGGTCGCATGCTCATGTATTTCACCTGGAACAGATGATGCCACAAGGGTTGATACCACAAGCTCAGGGCGTGACAGTGGTCCAAGTTCAGCCAATCTCACAGCAAGAACCACAGAATCCTGCATCCACTGATCAACCAGCTGCTCCCACCACAGCTGACACTCCCAAAGCTTCTCCTTCTGCCGAAGCAGATGTGGGTCCTAGCCCCGTACCCGAGTCGCAACCGAAGGACCAAAGTGCAAGTGGTGGAGAAACTAAGGAGGCCTCTTCTGATGTGAGCAAGTCAAAAGAACAGGAGCAAAAATGAGAAGTAATGTTTCTTTTAGATGTATGTTGTAGTTTAGGTTATGATGCTTCTGGGAGTAGGGTTAAGGTTTTAGTATATGTTGTATGTTGTGGTTCAGATTATGGTTGTTGGCCCGAGATGGTCTTAGATAAGGTTACTGATTAAGTGATTATGTATGAATCCTAGCTATACAACTGTTGGGGAAAATAATCAGTGCGCCCAACCATGACTTTGAATTATATAATGCATTCTCTCAGAATTGAAATATCCTAGATGTCTTTTTAAGCAAAAAGTCATGCAAAATGTCCAGAATGACCAACATATCATTGCGTCTTTGACATTGTACCAAAATCATAGTTGAGAAGCTTTTGATTTGGGATAAAGGTGTTGGGATGTCATCATTTAGTAGAATAAGTCAGCAATAGGGGCATTGACATCTTTTGTGGAATTTCACTTTGACAAGGCATCTATGGGAATTTGGTTTGAAAGGTTAAATTGGAAGATTGTGGTTTTTGGAAGAGTATGCTAATTGTTTCTGAGACATTAGAATAGGTATTGATAACATTAGGGTGTTGAGTGCATTTTCTTCTTCTTTTGTTTTTTTTGTAGCTGATGTAAGGGCATTTCAGATGTAGTAGTGCCTTTGGCTTGTCTTTGGTAGTTAAGGTTTTGTGGTAAACTCAAAATGTGTTCCATTTTGTGTTGAATGAGGATAAAGTAGCTATTATCTGTTATAGTAGGAAATGTATGTTTAGCAATACTGCATGTCTTGTTGTACTCTTTGACTTTGGATTTTGAGGCGATAAAGATCATCGAGTAAAACTTCAATTATAATTTGCTGAAATTTTATGTTGGATGTTTTAAGCGTATTTCTTACCTTCAAAATTATTAGTTTCTCAGGTCAATGTGTTTGCAAATTGCAATATCCAACAAAACTAGTGGTTTTTTCAGTATGGGCGACTTTATTGTTGAGAACTAATTGAATGCAATAAATTATCAGTTTGAATTTTGTATACCACTGTTTTATTAATTCATTTCAAAAGGCCAGCTCGTGGTAGTCATTGGTGGATTCATTTTTGAATAAAACAAAACAGAAGGGTTTCCAAATGGCTACAGCTGCTGCTTTTATTAAACATTTTCTAGCACATCAGATAATTTACTTCATGACAAACAATATTGCATTTTTGTAACTTCCCATAAAAGGTAAACATTATAAAATGATACTTTTACTGTTTGTTATCTAAATTCACTATTTTGATGTTGGAACTACCCAACAATGCATGAGTTTTTTACCCGGAACACTAGTTAAAATCAGATTAAAAATACTAAAAGTTTATGATATGTTGTTGTCCATATAAATGAGTTTTGTATCAAATTTCAAACAATTTGAACATTACTTTTCTTCAAATTACATTGAGTGATGACTACTTTTAGAGCATTTATTTTTGTAAGTTTTCAATCTTTATGTTATACAAATATAAACTAAAAAACATAAAAATGTAGAATACAAAACATTTGACTCGTCAAATATATCATGATTAAAAATTATATTTTAAATACGACCCAATGATTATAAAGTTTTAACTGACAAACCTTAGAGTTTAAGTTTGTGCGCTGTAAATTATATTTTGTTAAGGGAAACTTTATATATTTCCCTTTGTTTGAAAATGTTGAAACAAACCATCTCATTCTATAAATTGTCAAACAAAATAATTTTGGGGACCATCTTTTATTCTCCCCTTACCTTTACTTCATGATACCTCATGTTCCTTAAAAGTTATAATCCTTTCCATTATAATTATTGGAAGAGAAAAAAGAATAAGAAGAAAAAAAATATCTCATGTAATACGCTGCAAATATCTGAAAATAAAAGTATACGCTGCAAATATCTGAAAATATCTGAAAATAATGTCGATCTGCACGCATAAAATCACATGTCAGTATCTCACTTGAACTGTAAATTATTTGAATTTTGTTAGGGAAACTTTATATGTTTCCTTTTGTTTGAAAATGTTGAAACAAACTATCTCTTTCTATAAATTAGCAAACACAATATTTTTGTGGACCATCTTTTGCCTGTGATCCATCTCCTTTGCCATTTTAATTTTTAAGATATGAATGTCGACTGTTTTTAGAAATTCAAAAATCATTTTTTTTAGTAAAGGTTGGAGGTCAAGCCATCCAACTATTTAATATTCACAAATGATTCCTCCATCTGATGGATTCGAACCTTCAACCTCCCACACGGAGATTATTGCCTTTGTTACTAGACCAAAGTCTGATTCTTAAAAAATCAAAATTTTTGAAAAAAATATTGATTTTTTTTTTCGTCGAATAATAGTTCCACCAAGAACAAACCGACGGAGATCATTGCCAGTGTTCTAATAGTTTTCGGACAAATCTGTGATCAAGGTGAGATTCAACATCTATAAAATACTTAAACCACACCAATACAGAAACCTGCACATGTAGTGCGGTTCCATCTATTTTTTTTTTAACAATCATTCCCTTTCCTAAGAATTATATTTTAATTTCTAAAAAAATCTCGAATTTGTATCCTTTCATTTTAGAAAATTGAAATTTCTATAAATTAATTAATGATGTAGTTTCATCTATTTTTCAAAGAGAGAAAATAATCGTTCCCTTTTTCCGAAGAATTAGATTTAATTTCTAAGCACAAATCTGGAATCCCGAATTGCAATTCTTATAAATGTTTATCACCTACGCGACACTTGTACAGTTTTAAATTCAAAAAAAGACACTTGTACAGTTTTATCGGAGCATAAATGTAACTTTATTTTTGTCATCATGAGTTTCCGACTGATGTGACCAAAAAAATTGGATTTAAATGCTCTCCTTCCAGCTGTTAATTGTCTTAGAAAATTAATTAAACTATTTTGAAGAACCGACACATGCCACAATTAACACGGCGAGCATATAAAAGAGCTCATTTTATTTAGGAAGCTCATAACAGTACTGGCGCTACATTACTGGCACTGTATCTGCACTATAATTATCATAAATATAAATATCTGAAAAGACCAAAAAAACTGCAAATTTTTTTCTAAAGTATTAATATCTATGCAAGGAAATATTTATACTTATATACAGAAGTATTTACACCTATGAGTTGAACAATTTTTACGTAAATAATTGCCTCTCCAACCAAATCTCCCAAACGTACCCGCACTATAAATATCTGTGGGGTACCACTCAAGCTACATGGGGGACAATACATGTTTTTAGAGGTAATTTTTTTTCTTCGTTAAATCTCGTCCATATTTCTGATGATCTGTGAGAATTTTGCAAATCTAAAACCACGAACGTCTTCTACTCAATTTTCTCTTTCAAATGAGATCTATGATGACGTGCTTTCGGACTCGTCGTTACACAAGTATTTATACCTCGTCGTGCAAGTATCTATACCTATACTTGCAAATATTTTTTACATATGATAGGATGACGTCTGAAAATATTAATATTAAGTACTGCAAGTATTTATACCTATGTAGTCAACTACTTTTATTAGATAAAGGTTGACGCGGAGACGATTGGAGAATGTTGATGCGGTGATACGGGTCCCCACTACTTCATTAGAGGAAGATTGACGCGAGGACGATTGAGGGACTGGAAAATGGATAATTATAACAAGTTACGCATCAAAATATTAATATATTATTTTTCATGTGTTAATATCTTATCTTTCAAGTAATTATATCTATGAATGTTGACGTTGGGACAAGTACGGAGACTGGAAAAATAAGAACCATATAATTAGTGGGGACCATAGAAGAAAAGTGATACAGTGATTTTTAAATAATAATTGTGGGGACCATATAATATCTTTTTAGAATAATAATTAGTAGGACTATATAATTTGTGGGGACCATATAATATATTTTTAGAATAATAATTATTGAAGATAATATAATTAGTGGGGACTATAATACATAATTTCTTTAAATGATATGCGGTAATTTGGGGTACTGGAGTGAGAGTACTCAAATAATTATTCTTTTATTTAATGTCATTAAAACTAGAAAAAGGAAATTTTTTTTTTAGAGTGTAGAATGGCTCTGAAATTATTTAAGGTTAGAGAATTAATTTATATTGCATTTTTCCATTGTCCCAAATAAGTCAACACATATTTTGACGTGCTAGCACGAATTAAATTATGAATTATGTATAAAATTAAATTTATTCAACATATATTGTTACTTATTAAACATAATTAATCATAATACTTTTGTTAAATATAAATCCAGTAGAAGTTTATTTATATAATTATATAATGTGAATTGTATTTGAGAAGGGTTCCAGTGCACTCAAATTTTCTGCTCCCATCTACTTCCAAAAATTTAGACTCTCAGGTCCACGCTAAGATCCGTGCGGATCAAAATGCTGAATCAGAGTTTCAATCACCTCCAGTTCCCTTTCTATCGCTATCCCAACCTTCTCTTTCACTATTACCCCCACTAGAGTGGGAAAAATAGCATGGCGGAGCCGGCTTCTTCACGGAAAGGCACGGTTATGACACGGAACGGTACGGCACGCGTGTCAGTTACGTGCCGTGACTCGCTTGTCCTGTGCCGTGACTCGCGTATTTCATGCGGTGACTCGCGTGTCCCGTGCCGTGCTCATCTTTTGAAACTTTGGCACGACAAGTGAAAGATTTAGTCACGGCACGGCACGACACGTAGTCACGTGAGTCACGTGTAATAGGACCATTAGTGATTGATTTAATGGTGAATCTTAAATAAACTAACCTAAATTATGACTAAATGGTCACACGAGTCACGCGAGTCACGTATGGCCACGGCACGTTTAGGCACGGCGTGACTCACGTGGCGTGACCATTCGCGTGCAGTGACCACCCCTTGACATTTTGATCATGGCACGGCACGGCACGTTTTTTCCACTCTACCTCCCACCCCTCTCGACTACTCGCGACCCAATCACGGCAACCCGCCGACCGACTTTTCCGCTCCCGCAATTCATCCGTCGACCCGACACGCTGCCATCATCTTCGCACCAACTGCCTCTCCCGATCTTCTCAGCCCCCAAACCTCGAAGCCTAATATGTCCGTGCTACTACTCTTTCTCCATGCAACTAGTCTCTCTCTGATTGAATGCCCTCGAGTGTTCCAGCAATTTACTTTTTATGTTCTAAAGAAAAGAGGAACTTGTACATATTCTCTGTATGGTACAGAACTTGTTAACTTATTTTTTCTTCTCACCGTTATTTTGTCGAACACCTTGCATGTGCTTCGGTTTTTTTTTTTCATTCCTCTAGTTTCTCAAGTTATTTTCATGAAGCAACAATGTTAGTCTCCTCAGATTTGCTTGAGCCCTGATCCAGCTTGTAATACAGATTAAGAACACAATTTTATTTCTATGAAATTATTGAGTTTAATTTACTTTTGCTGTTAAGTAGTGAGTTTAATTGCAGCTCCATTGTTTTATTTCTTTCTTTGCAATCAGCTATTGGCTCAATTTGAGTGTATGTATCTGGATAGTTTGACTTGTGTGCTGATGATTAGAATGCTGGTATGAATTGCAGGTTTTTTATTTATACAAGTATATTGTAATTTTTATTTTAGATATCAATTGAAGACAAATATTTTTATTGTGATGGTTATACAAGTTTCTCTTGTATATGTTCCGTTGCTTATAGCCTTAAGTTCCTTTGTCTGATGTTACTATTTTTTATCTGGGTGTTGTAGGTCGTCGTTGAAGAAACCAATAGCCTGTCGCAAGTGCACCTCAAAGGAAATCCATAGCTTTGAAGTTACTGGCAACTATACTTTTTGTAGCTTCAAAGGAAATCCATGTCCAGTGAAAAATTTAATTTGTGATTTTGTGAAATAAAATTCTTTTGTATGAATTTATTTAATTGGTCTTTATTTGTTATTTGATTTTTGATTGAATTAGCAACTATATTTGTTCTAACTTGTTTTTGATAATATACATAGCTTTTGTTAAGTTGAACGGTCAAAGTTTTCTAATTAATAATTAGCACTGGTATAATCAGATTGTTATCCTGATATGCACTTGCATTTCTAATAACATTATTTTGTGGTACATGTGAACTTATCTTCTTGCATATGGGGTAAACCATATGGTATGATCTTCATAAAGACTGTCAGAACAGATCATACAGTTTGAAGTGCTTATCAGGACACAGTAAATATAGTGCTAAACCTGATCATATAAAATTTATCACATTCCTTATTAATTTACAAATTGCATCATATTATGTTACAACAAAAAATGCACACAATTACATTGCCAATCCTCATTGGAATCATATGTACTTTTGCGAAACATTACATTCATAATCAAAATAGCTCTTTTAAAAGAATAAATCTCTTCATTTTTTTTTAAATCTTGACAGTGGTTGTCAAGTTGCTTACAAGAAATTAAAATAAAAAATAAACTACATCCAAAAGACCACAAAAATGTAGTCCTTGCAAAAATTAATTATTCAGCAAAATCTCTTCCAAAAAAAAGCCTCTTGAATTGTGAATTCCGCTAGCACATTAGCATGAACCACCTTCCCTGCCAACAGGATCTTATTCCGTTGCTTCCACAAACTCCAACATGTCGACGAGAAAAACACACTCCATTCATTGTTATTCATACCTTTCGTTAAAGCATGTTGCCGTGAATTTATGAAAATTTGTTGCACTGTCTCGGCCGCTTGCATGATTTGCACCCCCAGCTTAGAGGCCATCCTAGACCACACCTGTAATGTTTCTGGCAATCGAGAAATAGATGAAAGGTTGATTCTACAGCACCTTGATCGCATGTTTTGCATAGGTCACAATTGAAACCCCTACTTTGCATGACATCATGCGTTAGCAATTTATTCTTGAGCAATAGATATAGGAATACCTTCACATTTGGTGGTACCTTGTATCGCCACGTATTTTTGAATACCCAACATATCTTGCCTCCGCCAGTAACGTCCTCATAAACTGATTTAGAGGACTATTTACCACTGGAATTCCAAGGCCAAATGATCTGATCTCTGTTCTGATTGAACTGAACTTGAGCCAGGGAGCTCATACCTGCTATTGTGCCTCCTTGATTGAATGCTTCAAATAGGAACAAGTACCTTTGATCAGGATTTATAACTGGAAAACATCAAAATTCTCAAAGCATTGATAGTCCATATCCATATCCATATCCTCCCACAATAGAGCTTAAATAAATTAATAAAAAAATTATCAAATTGACAATGGAAAAGGACCGAAATTATTTTTTAGCATTTAAAAAAAAAATAAACAAAAACACTTCTGTTTCTGGAGAATTCAATTTGTACCTAACCGCTCCGGTGTTTTGCGGCCTCAAACACTGAAGTCCGCACAATACCGATGCGGCCCCAGCCTAGGGGTCGCTCAATGCCGTTGTAGCCCCTTGGCTATATAAAGGGGCCGCTGGTTCCAATTTTAGTATCCATTCAAGCAAGCTTTCATTCCCTTCGAGCTCGGATAAATTTTTTTCTTCTTTTCTAGTTTCAATTTTTAGTTTAGAGTAGTAATTAGGTTTAGGATTTAGGTTTAGGGTTTAGATTTAGGATTAAGGTTTAGGATTTAGGATTTAAGATTTAGAATTAAATATTAATTTAGAACCAAAATTTAAATAGAATAGTACCAAAATTTAATTAGAATATGACCAAAATTAATTGTTTGAGCACCAAAATTAAATTAGACCAATACAAAAATGTAATTAGATTTATTTTACCAAAATTAATTGTTTGAGCACCAAAATTAAATTAGACCAATACTAAAATGTAATTAGAGTTATTTTACCAAAATTATCATATTTTAAGCACCAAAATAAATTAGACCAATACCAAAATGTTATTAGATTTATTTAACCAAAATTAATTGTTTGAGCACCAAAATTAAATTAGACCAATACCAAAATTATCATATTTGACTGAAATTGGTATCAATACTAATAGCAAAAAATTATCAAATACAGCATGACATCTAGTAGAGATATACCGTCATCCAGTATGGATATACCATCTTCCAGTAGAAGTACACAACATGACCCTATAGCCACTCCGTACGAGATGTTCTAGTACATTGACGGCGTGTTGGCAGATGTTTCGGGTATCTGGAGTTGCACTGACAGGGTCAATAATTTTTTGTGGTACCCGAACGCGGAGCACCGGATTCTAGAGGCTGCCACTGGGGTAAGTTCTAAATTAGTCATATTATAGAAAAAAAAACTAATAACATTATTTTTTCTATGAATATTGAATGAACTTGACCTGAATTTTTAATTAAATGCAGGATTTGGATGCGGTTACGGTTCGTCACAACCCCATGAGGCTAAAGTACCAGTCGGCATACGGAGGGACATTGCGTGCAATGAGACTGTTTCAGCTATCTCATATGGCCGAGGAGAACCATGACGAGGATTTATCTTCCGGACTTATTGAGCGATGGCATCCTAAATGCACACCTTTCATCTCTCCCATGCTGAGATGACAATCACCCTACAGGACGTCAGCTGTCTGTGGGGTATGACTATTATTGGGGAGCCTGTAACGGGCGTCAGCTGTCCAAGCGGAGGACGACGACTCTCCAGACTCAATAGATACTGACGAGACGCCACTCTCCAGGCGGGGTCGGGGGTTCAGGAAGAAGAAGCAGAAGACGGTATTTAGTCCTGACCCGTAGGTTTTGGTTTGTACTTTGTTAGATGTTTTGTCAGATATTGAGATTTATTTGTTAGATACTGTCACTTATTTATTTTGTTGCTTTGTTATTTATTTTATTTGTTGTTTTGGTATTTATTTATTTTGTTCATTATATCATTATTTCTTCGTACACAAAAATATTTCAAACAAACGACATTCCAAAATATTTGATCCGACAAATAAAAAATATTTTTAAAAGATACGACATTTAAAACAAAAATCAAAATAAATAAAACAATTTTGAAAACAAAAACCAAAACAAATAAAAACATTTCTGATAAAAAGAAAGGGGGGTCGCAGGGGCATTGTGCAGCCCCTGGGACCAGCATCGGCATTGAGCGACCTCTAGATTGGGGCCACATGGGCATTGTGCGGACTTCAATCTTTGGAGCCGTATAATACCAGAGCAGCCTGAGTAGAAGTCGAATTTCCCAGAAACATGAGTGTTTTGGTTTTTTTTTTTTAAGAAAATACTAAAAATAAAAATTTCAGGGAAAACCGGAAAAGTAAGAAAATAAGCTTCTAACTTAAATGTTTTCATGTTCGAACTATGTTATGATAAAATTTGGTAAAACAAATATATGTTTGTCAATTTGGATGCAATTCAACACATCCCTCGTATATCTGTTAATTCGCATTTGAAACCCAAATCAAGGTTCTCAATTGCAAGTAATTAAGCATATTCAAGCTGAGAGATGGTGAGAGTGGTGGAAGGCAAGGGATTCCATGCAAACACAACAGCTGATTTTGTCTCCTTTTTCTATGCAAAAACGAGGACTAGAATTAGAATTTTGTAATGGAGGTTGTCCAAATCAATGAAAAGGAATATAACTGATGAATTGCGAGAAAGAAAAAGAAGTCAGCCAGTTGAACGAAGGAAGAAAGGTAGTCACGTCGCCCCCTCTTAACGCAGTGCGAATGACAACTCTGATCGCTGGTCAGGTCGCGCGGTTGGGTCGGTGGGTCATGAGTGGCAGTCGATGCGAAGAGGAGAACAGTGCATTAGGTTAGCATATGAATCGTGAGAGCAGAGAAATTAGATTGGCGGATTGTTGTGGTCAAATCGCGAGCAGTGACTGAGAGGGATGATGGGGAGCAGTGATCGAGTAGGATTGTGGGAGTAATAAGCCATCACAATCGTTCTCACGTTAATCTTTCTCTAAAATAGTTGACCACATAGGTATAAATACTTCAATGCATAGATATAAATACTTGCAGTACCTAATATTAATAATACTTTCAGACGTTATTCAGTGTTCTATGTAAAAAATACTTGCAAGTATAGGTATAAATACTTGTACGACGAGATATAAATATTTGTGTGACGACGAGTCCGAAAGTACGTCATCATAGATATCATTTGAAAGAGAAAATTACGTAAAAGACATTCGTAGTTTTAGATTCACAATTCTCACAGATCGTCAGAAATATAGACAAGATTAAACGGAGAAAAAAAAACCACCTCTAAAAACGTATATGGTCCCTCATGTAGTTTGAGTGATTCCCCACAGGTATTTATGATGTAGGTACGTTTGGGAGATTTGGTTGGGAAGATAATTATTTACGTAATAATTTCAACTCAAAGGTATAAATATTTTTGTTGCATAGGTTTCCTTGCATAGATATTAATACTTTAGAAAAAAATTCAGTACTAGAGTTTTTGCGGTCCTCCCAGGTAGCTATGGTAGTTATGGTGTGGTAGTGTAGTGCGGGTACTGTTATCACCTTCCTTTATAAATAGTGAAGGAAAAATATGATGTGATGTAACTAACAAGTCGCAATTTGATCATGTCACAACACACGACCAATTTTTTTTCACGTAACGTGACTAAAATAGTAAAAGATAGTTGCATCACGCGAATGATCACGCAACGTATTGTCACGATGTGACTACACGTGACGTAACTAAATGTGACTTGACCGATCACGTTTAATTATTATTTTTTTAGATTATTCCTTCATAGAATAAAAAAATACTACAAAATAAAAAATAATATAAAAATAAAAATTTGACACATAACGTGTCACATAAAGTGACCACGTCAGTTTGCTTAACATGTTGTCACATGTCATTTTCGATTATCAAAAGAGAACAAATCACGCAATACGTGTCACGTGACTAACACACATGTTATATTTAACATGTACATGAAACCGCTGGCAATGCCACTAATTTTCTTTCGCTCTTTCTAAATACTCAGTTAGTTACAGCGGGAGCCGACAATTTTATTAATATCCAAAGTTAATTAGAAATTAATATTTATGCCTAGAATTTCTGACTTTCGCCAAAAATGTCCAAGCCGGCCATAAAATGGCCGGTTTACTCGTATTTTGTGGCCGACTTACTTCTTTTTTTTTTTTTTTTGAGACACTATGAAGAGCAAGATAATAAAATCTAATACTAAAAATTTTAATTTTGTTTAAATTATTTGTTAGATTACTTCTTTTGATATATAATTAGCATATTTATACTAAAATACGCTAAATTACTTGAAATTATGTTGAATTACACTATATTAATTTAAATTACACTAAATTACATTACATTACGCTAAATACGGTAAATTACGGTAAATTACATATGAATAGGAACGATATCTTCACTGAAAAGGCGAAAACCGACGATGAAACTTCAAACGGTCATAAAATGGCACTCGAGTGTCCGATTTCAGCAAATAACCACTTTTCGGAAAGCTTGCGAAAATACGCATGCATCTGTGCCTGCTATGCCGAATTTTGAAATTCAGAATTGCCAAAAAATAAAGAGAAAAGCCTCAAAACTTGAGTTGAAGTTTTCAATTAAGATTTTCATTTCTATTATTCAATCCAAGTAGCTCAGTAAATTAGTTACATAATGAACTTGTAGAATACCAATTTTTACTATTTTTTGAATTTTTTTACTATATTTTTACTATTTTATGAAGATGAGACAAAATCGGTCTACTTTAGCGTAATTTTGCGTAGTTTAGCGTAATTTACCGTATTTAGCACAATTAGCGAAGTTATTGTAATTTAACGTAATTTAGTGTAATTCAACATAATTTCAAGTAATCTAGTGTATTTTAGTATAAATATGCTAATTATAAATCAAAAGAAGTAATCTAACAAATAATTTAAACAAAAAATTCAAATTTTTAGTGTTAAATTTTATTATTTTGCTCTTCATAGTGTCTCTATAAAAAAAAAAAAAAAAAGGAGTAAGCCAACTACAAAATAGTCGGTTTACGTAAGCCAGCTATTTTGTGACCAGCTTGAACATTTTTGACAAAAATCAGAAAATCTGGACATAAATAATAATCTCTGTTAAACTTTGGATATTAATAACAATGTCGGCAGCGGGAGCACCACAAGAAATTAGGAGAAGATATAAAACGTTATTTTGATTCTGTAGGGGGGGACAAAGTATGTTTATAGCTTGAATGAGATGCCTTTGCTTTTGATTGTACGAACAATAAATTAGTGTAAATCACAGTTGTGTGTTGCGTGTCCCATCGTGGGCCCTATCACAAATAAGTCTCGTTCAACGAGAACGAATAAATGATAACCCAGCAAATGAAAAAGATACTGGGATTGCGTACATCCGTTCAAACAAAAAGGACTAGGATTGTCTAGTGCTAATTCTACCCGCTGTAATCACAGTGACAAATTAAAAGTTTGGATTCAGTTCAGCAAGGTCAAAAGTTCGTGATTCAGATATAATTTGAATATAATTTGGAAATAATTCGGTACAACAATGAGACAAAAAAAAAAAACCCCAAAAAAAGCGTAAAAAAAAAAATTCATAAAAAAAATTTTGGTGTTTTTTTCAAGTTTTATCGCGAATAATTCGTAACTCGCATTTTATACGCGTTTTATTCGCGAATAAAACGTATTATATGTTTTTTCCGCGTATTAAACGGAGTTTGGTTCGGTTATGTATAAAAAACGAATTATAAGCGAATTATACGCGTATAATTCGCGAGTTATGTCACTATGGCTGTAATGAGGATCCGTATCCCTCGGGTATCCGAGGATAGAGAAAGAACGATTTAATCCAAGCAGAGTTACAAGAATATAGTGTCTATTTTAAATATAGGTCGATTTAAAGTTTTTGTCAGAGTTATCGGATTTTGTCAGAGTTTAAAGAAGGATGCTTATATTTTTCTCCATCTATCTTTCCCTCATTTCATTCTCCAACTAACTAACTTTATCTTCTAACTATAATTATAAATTCTAATTACCTAATGGTCCCTACAAATTAATTAGCAAATTTTCTCTCTTTATTTTTTTTCTTCACTCTCCATCCCTCTTCCATCTCCGCCTCCGCATCTACCCGTCTCTCCCACCTCTACCTCTCCGCCTCTGCCTCCCACCTCCGCCTCCCACCTCCGCTTCCGTCACTCTATCCCAATTAAGCACGCCTTTGCTGGGCCAGATCCATCGTGTCTATGTTCCTCTTCCTCATGTAATAGCGAGTTATTTGCAAAGAACAAATCTTCATTAATGATGAATTAGGTCAGTGCGTATTAAGTACTAAGAAATAACAGAAAAACAAATTTTGAAAAAATTATAGGTGTATGAATGAATACTTGATGTCTTAGGTATGAATACTACAACGTGTATGAATGAATACTTGATATCTTAGGTATAAATACTTTAACGTATATGTATGAATACTTGATATCTTATGGATTAATACTTTTAACTATTTTTTTTTCAAAAAATAAAATTGAACTAGAAAGCAATAAAGCATGTTCAATACTATTATGCTGCTCTTGTAAAATTAATCGAGATATGCACCTCTATAACTAGAAAGCTTGTAATACTCTTGATACATTAACTAGAAAGCTTGTAAAATTAATCGAGATATGAACTAGAAAGCTTGTAATACTCTTGATACATTAACTATTTACACTTACACGACGAGGTATGAATACTTGCGATGAGTATGAATACTTGTGCAACGGACAACTCGAAAGCATATCATCATGGATCTCATTTGAAAGAGAAAATTGTGTAGAAGACGTTCATGGTTTTAAATTTGCAAAATTTCTCATAGATCGTCAGAAATATTTGTTAGATTGAGCGGAGAAAAAAAATCATCTCTAAAAACGTTTAATAGATGAGTGAGTGATGTGTCTAGTTTTTTTTTTAAATACTTGATATCTTAGGTATGAATTCGAAATTTTTTTAGTTGACACCCCCCAAAAATCAAATTAAATGAATACCACCCTTGGGACCTTATTTTCAATCCTACTGATCAGAGTCAAAATGATGATGATTTACGTAGGGTTTTGGCTTAGGTTTTACATATTTTCTCACACTTATGTTTAATTATTTAGAGAAAAAGGCTACTGTCACCCTTCTTTAAGTTTTATTGCAGAAAACAGGTTTTGGGACTATTCTACATCAAATGGAGCTAGAATCGGGTCAATCGGATCAACAACGCTTATCGACTAAGACCCTGTTACGGCCCGTATTGGTTAATACGGACCAGGCATAGCACAGGCTCAGAAGATAGCGCAGGAAGTTACAACCATAACTGCCAAGGTCCCATTACGGACCGTATCACCTTGATACGGTCCGTAACCGAAGGCGACTCTTGGGAAATAACTGCCGACAGCTGTTTCCAGATCAATTCCTTGGCTTCCAATCAACTCCAGACGTCCCTACACTCCTATAAAAGGCCCCTGGACAGAGGGAATATATATCTTTGTAATTAGGGTTAGATTTGATTAAAGAGAGAAGAGAGGAGTGATTGTAACCATGCCGTTCCGCGGCTAAGTTCATTTTCTTAGGGCTAGGCAGTAAACCTTGTTACTCTTGATGTTTTGATATATATATTTCTGTTGATTATGATTTCTTGTTGTTGTATCGAATATGCTTTTGTGATTTACTATCTCTTCACCTAATTTCAATGATCTAGTTTGAGTTTGTTAGGGTAGTGACAGTACTTTAATAACTCGAAAGAACTATTTGGATGAGTTAGCCTCGTTGAGATCTATTAGGTTTATGTGAAGAAAACCTTCGCGGGGAAGCCATAAACCAGAACAACAAAACGCATGACCAAATTCCATCATTTGCGTAAGGTAAATCGCAGTGATCTGTGTAGTAATTTGGGAGATAAGAGACCCGATAGTTGCGTAAGATAAATCGCATTGTCCTGAGTAGAGTCTCGATGAAAGATCTGTCATTCTGGCGTAACATAAATCGCAGTGACCTATGTAGTTATCTTTCATAAAACAACAACAGGAAATCAGACGCAACAGGAATATATTGTCAAGACGGATTGAGTGGCAACGGTGTGCCGAAACCCTAGGAATTCTCATCTCTATCTTTATTTTAATTACTTTTAATTGTTTCCTAATTTACATTGATCAACAAACATCTCTCAAATTTCAGATTTCGTCTAGCCTTTCGAAAGGTTGTGATTCGATCGCTCAAGACACTGAACCAATATTCCCTGTGGATCGACCTCGCATATACTACTCGATAAGGATTGTGCGCTTGCAGTCCGAACCGATAGCATTTACGAGTTTATAAATATTAAAAGAAACATTGCTCTCTTTTGAGTGATCAAGCTTTTTGGCGCCGTTGCCGGGGAATAACGGTTCATTGTGCAAGGCCTCGAAAGACGCCCTTGTTTTGACCATTGAATCCAATTAATTAGAAACGCCTAGATTTCTTTTTACTTTCTTTATTTTCATTTTTCCTTTATTTTTAATTTCGTTTTTCTTTTTCTTTTTTTTCTTTTTTTTTTATTTTCTTTCTATTTTCGGTTTTTAGTTTAAATTTCAGATTTTCTTTTCTTTTTTTAGGAACATTGCACGCTGGCCGAATCATCCGTACGAAGATCCGAGAGGATTGCTAGTAGGAGAGGACAATTCGCTTCCAAATCACCGATAAGAACCAATCATAGTTCTTCATCCAGTAATTCTGAAGGCGAAGAGGACTCAGATTCGATCAACATGAATATCCCACCGAACGAACCGATTAACAATGGAGTTCACAACGCAGCAAGACCCAAACTTCTAAGAGACTATTGCGTACCGCGCGCGAATGATCCTAATTCTAGTATAAACCCGCCAACTGTTACAAACCGTAATTTTGAGATCAAACCTGCTCTCATAAATATGGTTTCACAACAGCAATTTGGAGGATTGCCACATGAAGACCCACATCTTCATTTGTCAATTTTCCTAGGGATATGCGAGACGATAAAGATCAACGGAGTTACCGATGAAGCAATCAGGCTAAGGCTATTTCAATTCTCATTAAAAGATAAAGCAAGAGCATGGTTGTTTTCTTTACCGGCCAATTCTATTCAAACTTGGGACCAATTGTTTAATATGTTTATTGCAAAATATTTTCCACCGTCCAAAACTTCAAGGTTTAGAAATGCAATTACTAATTTGAACAAAGAGATGGTGAAACATTGTGTGAGGCATGGGATAGATATAAGGATATGTTAAGGTGTTGTCCACATCATGGTCTAGAAAGATGGCTGATTGTCCAAACTTTTATAATGGTCTAAACCCTACGGATAGGTTGTCTATTGATGCTTCTGCAGAGGAGCAATCATGAACAAGGAACCTGACGAGGCTTACAACCTAATTGAAGAGATTGCAATCAACCAACACTACTGGATCCCTGAGCGAAAGAAGCCAGCGCCAACACCTGGCATGCATCGAGTAGATGATATCTCCATGCTGAGCGCAAAGATTGATGCTTTGCAAATGGCACTTAACAAGCAGACCAAACAGCGAACGGTAGCAGCAGTCAATGCCGCAACAGCATGTGGCTATTGCGGAGGAGCGCATGAGATGACCGAATGTATGAATATGACGGAACCTGAGGAAGACATGGAGCAAGCAAATGCAATTGATAACAGCTTTCGACCTCAGCCCGCCTACAACATACA
>JAJGRW010000437.1:46636-90495 GCA_025461045.1 Carex parvula | reverse complement strand
CAAAGGTCACCACAGAAAGAAAGTATAATTGATCTCTTATTTGTGCTCTTGTAGAGGTCATCAATAACAGTCTGCAATATGGAAAAGAATCCACATGTTAGTTGAAACAAAAATAAAGAAAAAAATATGCTGGAAATTTTATTAAACCCAAAATGCAAAATCAATCACCTGATAATATTTGAGCAATTGGGGGCGTTTCTTCTTAAATGTGGGGGTGAGCAAGTCCCTCTCTATGTCAAATGGTACTGGCTCTAGGTGCACTGCCCTTATAAATTCAAATCCTTTCAACTGCCATATAAGAAATATAAAAAAAAATGAGTTTGCACAATGAAATAATGTGAAATAGAGGTAAAGACTCATGTGTGCCTCTAGAAAACCTAACAAGGATCCTCTGCTCTCACAAGATGACATATCGGTCCCTTCATACACAGGAAATGTGACAGAACTTATGGAACCCTCACCAAATTTCTTACAAAATTCCTCAAACTAGTTTCCTTTCTCTCCCATTTATCTATGTCAAAGACAGTGATGAAAAGGATAGCTTGAGAAAATTAAAGGAAAAGCAACGGGGGTATAAATGATATTTCTATTTTTCTTGTGGGGGTAAACTAGCAAGTTGTTGTAAACAAGAAGCAAATGATAACTTGATATGCTTCCTCTTTTTGGTCGGCCTGTCCGGTCATGCTTTCTCATTTATAAAATTTCTGCATACTTACGGAAAAACAATATAATATTTAAAAAGTATTGAAACAAACCTTCTTTTCTTTAGCCAATTTAGTGAGCTCGCCTAAGATATACTTTTTTGCTTCAGGGTTTGCACAAAGTGCCGCGAAATCCTGGCCATCAATCCCATTATTTCCAGCCCACTTTTTAAGAGCCTGTTCATTTGGGTTCCCCACTGCTACCAGGCATGACTCAAAGCTGTTCCCATACACCCATATCTGTGCAATACAAATGAAATAATACAAGCCAAATGTAAGATATAACAAAGGTAAACATGGTATTATGCCAATTTAACATGCTTTAAGAACAAAATGCTAGCGCCATTGAAGGTTCAGACATTGGTTTCATAGTCACAAGGTTCATAACAGAATATTGCCTGATTCCATGTTTTTTTTTCTCTTATTAGCTATTTACTTTTTGGGTTCCATTCTCTATTGGAGGCTCCTATTATAAGTGTCTGACCCCAAAAAATAAATCAGCTTATGTAAACAACAGAAGAACTGGTCAAAGGCATATACAAGCATTAATCTATTTTATGCTGCTGATGTGGCAGCACCACACCCGGGTTGTGATCTCTCGTACCAGATAATCCCAAACCCGCTCAAATAGTACCATTATGCTAGAAATTGAATGTGGATAGTTTGAAAAAGAAACAAACAAAATTATTTTTACCGTGTCTAAGTCGGGCACGAGTCCGTAAATATTCTCCAGGTTTTCAACTGCCACATATTCTCCCTGAGAAAGCTTGAATATGTTTTTCTTTCTATCAATGATCTTCAAGCTACCGTCTGGTTGCAACTCTCCAATGTCCCCTGTGAAGAATCCCAATTTTTTAATTCAGAAGGCCCTTCGTATAAAATAATAACAAAGAGCTTCTATTTTTCTATGCCCTTGGATGAAAGATGGAAATTGATTATGCAAATATAGCATTTTCTCCAAATCGCATAATATTCCACCATATTAACATCCTAGTACATTTCCAGTATAAGTAATAATGTACCGACAAAATAAAAACAGAGGTTAAATGAGTTGCAGCCAACTGATTGGTAGACCTGACTACTACCAATATTGACAAGACATGGAAAATGGCAATCTAAATAGCTACTACTCATATGTAAAATGGCAATCTAAAAGTTATGCTGGAAAAAACAAAGCTTTAGAGCTATCTTGGATCCAAAAGTTACTTGGACAAAAAGTCAATTTCAGTAAAGGTCAAATGGGTGATTTTGACTACTACCACATTTTTTTTTTTTTTAACTTCTGAAACAAGATAATGTTCTCCAACTGAAGAAGAGAAGAAGAAAGAAAAGGAAATGAATTTAAGCAGAAATATAACATACCTGTGTGAAACCAACCATCGATCATGACTTCCTTCAAAAGGTCCTCTCTCTTGTAATATCCTGAAAAGAGAGTTTTTCCTCTTATGCAGACCTCGCCACGTGGAGTGTTGCCTAGGGCATCATCCATCTCTGGCACAGATTCCAGTCTGACTTCAGTGTGCTGCAGAGGGGGTCCCACTGTGCCAAGCATCTGCATCTGATTGGGAATATGAATGAGCCAGCACAAGTTTCCGTCAGACCTGAAAGAAATTTAAAGAAAAAAAAAAAGATAGGTTCAGCAGAGTAAGGGTACCAATTAGAGTGGAAAAAACGGGCCGTGCCGTGCCGTGACTAACACGCCGTGACTTTGGTCTCGTGCCGTGACCAAGTTAATTTTTCACGTGCTGTGCGTGCCGTGACCAAAATGTCAAGGGATGGTCATGCCACGTGAGTCATGCCGTGCCCAAACGTGCCGTGACCAAACGTGACTCACGTGACTCGTGTGACCACCTAATCATAATTTAAGTTAGTTTATTCAAGATCCACTCTTTGGTCAAGATCTAATGGTCCTAATTACACATGACTCACGTGGCCACGTGCCGTGCCAAATTTTCTAAAGATGGTCACGGCACGCAACTGGTCACGGAAGGGACACGAGTCACAGCACGTAATCGATACACGTGCCGAGGCGTTCCGTGCTGTTCGTGCCGTTCCGTGACGGAACCGGCTCCGCGGTGCCATTTTTCCCACTCTAGTACCAATACAACTTTTGTCAACTGTATGAGTGTTTTCTTTTGTTTTTCTTAATTTTTCTTTCTTCAAGTGTTCTCCATCGAGATCTCTCACAACCAATTATCACATTTAGTTGTGATGCAGGTCCTCCTAGGATACTGCTGAGACAAGTTCTAGACAGAAGGTACAAAATGAGCACTAATGCTTTATGACCTTGACAAAACTATGAAACCGATTTAGAGAAAAACCACCAAATTACCCAAGAATTTGACAAAAGTCATCGTGTATGATGAATTTGGTGAATTTTTTTGGCTGATAAGAGCACCTATAGGTACAGTGGCCAATATGATGCTTTTTTGGGTAAACTTCAGTTAGAATCTTCTACTTTTCATACACGACAGTACTCTTACTGTACCATTTCCAGCTGAAACCGCTCATATCCTCGGTTGTTGACAGATAAGCTTATTAGAGGAGAATAATTAATTACCATAGCCTTGTAATATAAGCACATGAAACAACCCGAAGGAATTCTTCTACATGTTTAGCCAAAGGAGCAGCTCCTGACACAATGAACCGCACCCTGCCACCTAAACCTTCTTTAACCTATATTTTAGAAGCAAAACAAAACATAATACAATATAATTAAAAGGATATTATGCCAAAGAACACAAACCAGATGATCACAGTATTATTATCTGAGATTGGTATCATTGTGTAGATGCAGGTTAGTACTATGTGGTATGATGCTTAGCATTTAAGGGACCAAACAATAAAATGTTTTCTCCTTTCGTAACAACAGCAAAATTACCTTACTGAAAACCAATTTATCACAAAATGGAGAAGCCTTCTCATGGCCAACTCCCGATCTCATGCCCCCCAGTTTGCTGAAAGGCACCAAAAGACAAAGATAAATAAAATAAGATCAAATTTAGACCCTTTATTAAAGTGAAGATGGAATGCAGTTTATAGAATAAGACGTACTGATTTAAAGAAAAATTGAACAAAGTTTTCTTTAATAGACCACCAGAAGATATCTTGGCCGTGAGACCTGTATACAAAGAGAAAATAAATTAGAACGTTTACTGGCTTGACTGCATAACCCAACCAATCTCATGAAAGAAAATTGTGTGTTTAGTGCAGATACCTGAGTAAATTCGATCCAACACACGAGGAACGGCACAAAAAATAGTCGGCTTCAATGCTCCAAGATCTTCAACTATTAATTTAACATCCTACAGATCATTATAAAAGAGAACAAAAATAAGTGCTTATAGGGTTAAATTTGTAAACATACTTGTCTTTTCAGAGCAAAGTATCAATCTTATTTTCTTTTCTAGAGTTAATATCATATATGTGAACTCTGATTAATGGAAATTACAATGAAGCTAAAATAAATAATGCATGATCTATTGGAGCAAAAATATATGGAAGAAGATAAGTGTGTTCTTTTACCCCACGCCAAAATCCAATGGCAGCACCATGGGAAATGAACCACTCCTCAAAAATCCGATCGAACGCATGCGCGAGGGGGAGATATGAAAGATAAACATCCTTATCTGTCAACTTTAGAAGATAACATCATACACTTAGTATTAATTAAATGAATCAAAGAATTGCAAAAAAAAAACAGCACAAAGAGGTGAAGAGACAGTTTTGCCCAAAGAGCTGTTTGTCCAGAGTCCAGACGAAACCTGGAGCAATTAATTAATCTCGATTCAATGTATCTGAACCATTCATAGCCTTTCTAGTAACTCTCCACTCTCAAACACTATTTTTAATTGCACTTAATAATTCCCAACTCATACCCACTATTGATTAACTCTGCTGCCATAAAAAAACAAAAAAAAAACGTCCACTCTTTGAGCACATCTGGGTCAGTGTGAGGTAGTTACGAATTTTACTTGCTGTAAATAAAGTAAAAAGCTTGTCTGGATTTTTGTAGTTTAATAAGATTCAGTGTTTTCTATAGTTGAGGCACCCAACTACCAGGGTTTGGCCTCCTCTCACTTTTTGTTGTACCTCGACTTACAACCACTAATTTCTCCTCTCTTGAATTGAGAAAGACAATTGATAATTAATTAATTATCAATTAACATAATATTTTGTTTAGGACTTGAGATAATATAATGCATCCACATTCTGCTTTTTGTATTTTACAATCTATGTTTACCTACTGTAGTCTCATGTACTTCAATCCAAACAAAGCTTTGATTAGTTCCTCAAATGAGTCTTTTTATTTTTTCTAATTTCGAAAAGTTCAATACGAGGGCCATATATTAGTAATTCGACATAGTTAAAAAATTACTCTTGAGAACCACAACTTACCTCTTGATTTACTGTTTGAACAACACCATCCATGCCTAAAATCATGGTTATGAGGCTCTCATTAGTTAGCATCACACCCTTTGGGTCCCCAGTTGTACCACTTGTGTACATATAGTACATAAATCTGATTTCTGTACTTCTGGGAGTTCATAATTGTGGCCATCTCCCTATAAAAAGTAAAGAAGAATAAAACAAAATAAAATCAATCTTGTGCCGGTCTTTATTTCTGATTCAAACTAAACCACCAGCTATTATGTACAGTTGTATCATCTGAAATGGCAGTAATTTGATATACAAATTCAATAAAGTAAATAACAAAGAAATATAAAAAGGAATTACCAAAACCAGGAACTCATCCCAAGAATAAATTGACAAGCCATGTTTCTCGACTTCTTCTCTCTGGCCTTCAGTCACCTTGCCAAAACTCACAATAGCTGAAAGTTTGTACAAATTAATTTAACCAAGGATATGAAAAGAAATAACAAATTTCTCATAATTAAAGTTGGTCTGTAGGGTAAGGCATACTTTTCAAATACTCCGACGTGTGAGAAATGGTTTTAATCACCTAATGAAAAATGAAAAAAGGTCAGATGATAGCTTGAAGGAATGCTGGAAAATACAAAAAAACTTGAATCCTTGTCGATCAGATAAGGAAGAGAATCAATACCTCAGCAACCTTCTTCTCTTCAGCAAATACAATTTGAAGTTCAGCATGGTTTATGATGAACTCAATTGCTTTGGCCCCTATTATAAAAGGTAAAAAAGGAAAAAAAAAAAACCATGAATCCTTAATTTAAAAGGATTGTGATAAATGTTCCAGAAAATGCATCAGTTCAAGCTTATGAGCTTCTTTAAACAATTCTTTTCTCATATCCTTCTATATAGCAAGACTTTTACTTTATACTCAAAGTACTAAAGAGTTTGCTTTCTTACATCAACATAATTATTCATTTATCTTAAGAAACTAAGATCTTTGTTAGCTAAACCTGAAGCTTATGAGTCCATGAAATTTAAATGACTATGTCAGCCATGGGGTCGTTTGCAAAGAATGTAGACCTCTATTCAATTCAAAAAGATATAAATGAGAAATGAAGAGCTGAAAGCATAGGATTTACATACCAAGGCTGTCGTATAAGGGAACACAATATATTCCATGAGCATTGCAAGCCTGTAGATTAACCGATAGAATTTATGAAGTGCATCTCCATTTCGATTAGAGTCAGGTCAGATATTGGTGAAAGCAGCTTTCTTCTTTTGAGCATATGGTTTACATGAGAACCTATCTAACTATGGTATAGCCAGTACAATTTCTGGTAAACGAGCCAATTAGCTTGTACAAGTACCAGTATTGAAGGTATCTAATTCTATATTTCTTGATAGCGCCTTTCTCAAGGAAAACTGACAGCGTTATCCAATTTTGCAATTTATAGTGGCTTTGTCAAGAAAAAGTGACAAAGGTGGGAAAGAAATAAAAATGACTGAATAAAAAAGATAACGAAGCTAAAATTACCTCCATAGTGATGATCCATTCAGGAGAGTTTGCACCGTAGATACCAGACTTTTCACCCTGCAATTTATTTACAAAAAATACAAAGAAGGGACAAATTATTACAAAAATAGAGAAATCTTGCTCTGCCACTGCTGTTCGTGGCATCTAACACTTAACTTATTATGAAAAATTTGTGAAATGTGAGTCAAATGACAAAGGATTAAAATGTTTGCTTCAATTAATCCCTTATAATGTAAAATTTACAGGTTTTGGCATAAAAAAAGATGAACACATACAAAATTTACAGGTTATATTGTGAACTTTGATTAGATATGAGTATTAAAAAATGGCATTAACAAAACTAAGCAAAATGTAACAATTTGTTATATACAACGTATAAATTACAACATGGTGATATTTAACAGTTCACAGATCCAACATAAAAAGTCAGTATCCAGCACCACCAACAGGCTGTGGAATGGGATGCCTAATGGAATATTTGAGTAGCAAAGTTTAATGAACTAATAGGAACTCATATTAGAGAAAATCATTGTCTGATTCTTTATTCTTTTTTTTTTGTTAAAAAGGAGACACTTAATACAGTAATGAACCACGGGATTGGAACAAAAAAAAATCCATCAGCAAAACCAAAAAATTCAACTGATTGCAATCTGTAGTGAGTTTATTATTTAATTATTACAGAACTACAAATATCTCCTTGTTTACACCTGTGTTATTGTTTATTCCCACAACCAGTCTATGTAAATTTCAAAAAGTAAAGTCTATAAAAAATGTCAAAGATCACCTTATCTTCAATAACAAACATAATATTGATATTATATTAATGGGCTTTATTTGTAGGCATCACTAACAACCTAAACCAAATGCTATTTGCATATATGACTGCAAAGCCAGCTTGGATCATGTGATATTGCAGTTAGAAAATTATTCAAATCTGTTATCTTTGAATTTTCAATTTATAGGAACCAGTCAAAACTACCCAAAGTTCAACAAATTTCACAACAGGGTCCATATCAATGGGGAAATAAAACCACAAGAGTACCTATGGCTGTATCATAGAAATTACAACACGGTTTTCCATAAGGAAAATTTTGGTATGTTGGATTAAAAGAAATAATTGGATTAAAATGAGTTATAAAAATTTGCAAACAGAAATTACCTTGTCAATATCCTTTGCTCCTAATAGAGGCCCCAACTTTTATTGCAGTGTCCGTAAGCTTCCTTGTAAGTCAACCATGTATAATCTCCAGCCTATAAATAGTTTCGATAAAACAAACAAAAAAATCTATATATTAAGTTTTCTAACAAAATAAATAATAATAAACAGAATTCTCATGTTAGGATTTTACTTTTCCATCTATTATGGGGCGACGACCCAGCATCCTGTTATTTGGGTATTTCTCAACAGACAAACTGCATAGTAAAATGATCAAGTAAAAATGTTAGAGGTGTGCTAAAAATCACAAGGGAAAAATCTCTCCTGCTCGCCAACCAATGCACCATATACCATCTTAAGTAAGAACCAGTGCAATTATCCTGATACGTGTGAATCTTATAGAAACTTAAATTTTTACATAATTTAGTAATTTACACTTCTTAGCCTCAAGCAAAATTTTTCCTGGCAAGATAATTATCTTCTAAAACGTTAGATTACATAGTCATTGGACTTAAATGCAGCATTGCAATTTTCAACCCCTCGAAAGAGGAAGAAAAGAACTTAATATTAAACTGAAAGCTGAAGTAAATACTACCAACTCATCAGTAAATTTCACAACTCTATGAGGACTAAACAAAGAAAATGTATAACAGTATAAGCCAGAATGGAAAAACATAAAGTTTTTATCCTTTTAAAAGGTATCGTAGATTCGTAATAACTAATAACTTTCCAAATTGAGTAACAGTACAAGCCAAACTAGAAAGCTTCGCTCAGGACTAAACAAAAAAAAGGAGAAAAGAAATAAAGCTGAGGCGTTTAATACAGATTCCAAAATTGACCTGAAACATACAAAAAGCTTTACACGGATCACCATCACGGGAACTTCAGATTCGATTTCCTCTGGACCTTACTATCAAACTTTTAACTTTCAAAAGACTAAAATGAAGGAAAAAAAAAAAAATAAGGGACTCACCGGAAAAATCCCAGCAGCTGTTAACATTCTCTGGCACGGCCTTGAATCCATCCTTGGCAAGGACGTTTCTGTAAGCGGGCCCCACCGACGGCTTCTCACCGTCGCCTGGGATCGCCGGTTCGACTTCCACCAAGTACTTCATCTCTCTTCACAGATTCCTCTTTACTCTAAATCTTTTTTCTCTCTTTCTCCGGTCTATTGCTTTCTGGTGAGAGAGAATAAAAGGAATTCGGAAGGAAAGGTGTTACGACGTGCAACACCGCTAGAAAAAAAGTGCGAGCGTTTGACTATTTCTTAAGTTTGCTCCGTGCGTGGGGGTGATCCGAATTTCCGTACGGGTTCGGGTACTCTAATAAAACCTCTACGAAAGAGGCGGAGCAGGTGGAGGACATTGGGATCGAAGGTATCCAATGGATATCGGACCAAATACGGACCATAAAATTTAATCTAACGTCAATTGAACGGTTGAGACCGTATAGGGGATGGAATTTGGTCCGATCCCCATTGGAAAACAACCCTGATTTGGAGAGCACTACCAAATAATATTGACTCGTTACACGATCCTGTAACCGGTTGTAGCTCTTTACGAGATAAATTGGTTTGACTGATCTACGGAAGGAAAGCAACAGACACAACAGGAATATTTCAATGTAAGAAAAACTGAACCATTGTAAGTTTGTAACCGTAGAAAATTAACAGATCCACATCAGAGGATTGGACGAGTGCAAAAATGGAATTGGATAGAGTGGAAAAAATGTGCCGTGCCGTGACTAACACGCTGTGACTTTGGTCTTGTACCGTACCGTGCTGTTCCGTGACCAAAATGTCAAGAGGTGGTTACGGCACGCGAATGATCACGCCACGTGAGTCACGTGGTGTCTAAACGTATCATGACCATACGTGACTCGCGTGACCATTTAATCATAATTTAGATTAGTTTATTCAAGATTCACTATTAAACCAATATTTAATGATTATAATTACACGTGACTCGCGTGACTACATGTCGTGTCATGCCGTGCCATACCGTTCCAAAGTTTCAAAAAATGAGCACGGCACGCAAATAGTCACGGCACGAGACACGCGAATCACGACACGTAACTGACACGCGTGCCGTGCCGTAATCGTGCCGTTTCGTGACGGAACCAGCTCCGCCGTCCCATTTTTCCCACTCTATGATTGGATATTTGGATCCCGGTTTGTAAATTATTCGTAAATTTCTTGCTGGAGTTTGCTTTGCAATTAATGCGGATCTCGTGAATAATAAAAAATAAAGAGTAATACATGCATTATGTTATTAATTTAAAACTTAATAATAAAAGTATATATTAAAATTATTAATGGAATTTATTGGTTGGTATCACTACTAAGTAGGGGTGAAAATGGGTCGGATATTATTCGATTGAATTAGGATTTATATTCGAAAATTAGATATGAATATTCGATATCTGAATATCCATGTGGATAGTGGTTCGGATATGATTTTAAATTTTATCATATCCGTATCTGAATAGTAAATATATACTAAATAATATCATATATATTATGAAAAAAATTATGTTATTCATTATAATAAATAAATATTATGAACTTTTATATTTTTTAATAATATTTTTATATTATTTTAATATATAATAGTATTGAAAAAAAAATATCCAATCCGGACCAGTTTAATATCTGACCCGTATCTATATTCAATTAAAAAAAACAAATACAGATATGATTTTACCACTATCCGATTCGTTTCACAAAGCTAACCAAATGCTACTTTGTAGATAAGATCGCAAAGTCAGCTTGGATCATGTCATATCACAATTAGAAAATTATTCAAATCTATTATCTTTGAATTTTCAATTCATATGAATCAATCAAAACTACCGAAAGGTCAACAAACTTCACAACAGGATCCATATCGATGGGAAAATTAAACACAAGAGTACATATGTCCTTGTGACTGCTGACTAGTAATACAATACCAAAGGAGCCGAAATTTTTATTTTTAACATTTTAATAAAATTCATTAATAAATTAATCATTGTTTTTGTCAATTCCAAATTTAACACGGCCGCAGAATGCCGGAGCGGACCCATATGGGGGGTACCGCAGAATGCCGGAGCGGACCCCCATATGTGTCCGCACAATGCCGAAGCGGCCCCTGGGGCCGCATAATGCCGGAGCGGTCCCATGCCTATATATAGGACCGCAGTATTCCAATTTCATTACATCTCATTTGAAGTTTCAATCCCTTCGACCTCGGGTAAGTTTTCTTCTTCTTTTCTAGTTTTAATTTTTAGTGTAGAGTAGTAATTAGGTGTAGGTTTAGGATTAGGATTTAGGTTTAGAGTTTAGATTTAGGATTTAGAATTAGAATTGTACCTAAATTTAATTCGATTGTACCCAAATTTAATTAGAATTGTACCTAAATTTAATTCGATTGTACCCAAATTTAATTAGATTGTACCCAAATTTAATTAGATTGTACCCAAATTTAATTAGAATTGTACCCAAATTTGATTAGAATTGTACCCAAATTTAATTAGAATTGTACCCAAATTTAATTAGATTGTACCCAAATTTAATTCGATTGTAACCAAATTTAATTAGAATTGTACCCAAATTTAATTAGAATTGTACCCAAATTTAAACCGGACTTTTACCAAACTCTCATATTTGACCAAATATTATCCGATACAGCATGAGTACCAGTAGAGATAGACCATCCTCCAGTAGGGGTACACAGCATGCTCCTACAGCCACGCCATACGAGATGTCTCAGTACATCGAGACAGCGTTGGCGGATGTTCCGGGTATCCGGAGTCGCACCGACAGGGTCAGCGACTTCTTGTGGTATCCGAATGCGGAGCATCGGATATTAGAGGCTGCCACTGGGGTAAGTAAATTTGTCATATTTATAAATTTGTCATCTCGAATTTTTGATGAATGAACTTGATCTGATTATTTACTTAAATGCAGGGTTTGGATGCGGTTACGGTTCGTCACAACCGCCAGCATCTACGGTACCAGTCGGCGTACGGGGGGGTTTTACGCTCGATGGGATTGTACCAGATATCCCAGATGGCCGAGGAGAATGCTGACGAGGGCTTATCTTCTGGCCTCGTTGAGCGATGGCGTCCCGAGACGCACAGCTTTCATCTCCCCCATGCTGAGATGACAGTCACCCTACAGGACGTCAGTTGCCTGTGGGGTATGACTATTATTGGGGAGCCGGTCACGGGCGTCGAGTACGGAGATTTTCGTGCTATTGTGCTTAGAGCTATTGGGTATCCCGCACGAGGATCTCCAGAAAGCGAAGAAGAGAGGTGAGAAGACTGTGGTCTCGCCCAGCTGCATCAGCTTGGTAAAGCTGCGGGCGAGATTTCAGGTCTTTCCGGATCGACCAGATCAGGTATTTGCTTGTACAAGATTTAATTTAAATAATATTATATTTATTTTCTTGTAAGTAATGTTCTAATTTAAATCTATAACAGGTGGTTATTGACCGATATCTGCGCGCCTATATTTTGGAGATGATCACATGTCGGTTGTTTCCGGATTCGCATGGAGATCAGGTGCGACTGTGTTACCTCGAGCTTCTGCGCGACCTGTCCACTGCGGGCAGGTTCAACTGGGGAGGTGCCACGCTGGCATGCCTATATAGGTAAGAAACACCTTCTTATAAATATTTTCAAATAGTATACATCAGTAGTGTAGTAACAATGACTTTGTTTTCTTGTAAAGGGGTCTTAACACAGCCTGCCTGAAGAAGAACAAGACCTTCATAGGACCGTGCATGTTACTACAGCACTGGTCCTACGCACATCTGATTGTTGGCCGTCCAGTCCTGGCTAGCAAGACAGATGTGCCGCAGTGGGGTAAGCCCGAGCCGGACAACTGCCCTGCATTTGCCGCCAAGTACTGCTATCCCAAGATTTGGGTGGGTGCAGGGCATGGCGCGTCTCTCGGCATCACATTTTGGAGACAGGAGATCGAGCACCTCAGAGATGATGCCGAGTTTGTCACTTGGGAGCTCTATAGAGATTATGTAAGTTTACTTTTATTTTTATTTTTATTTAAATTTTTTCCAGTTCGAATTGATATATGATATTAAATCTATACTTCCAGGTCGAGGTGGATGGCGCACATCGCTCATATCTTGAGATATTGCCGGAGCGATGTCGTCAGCAGGAGCGTTTCTGGCGTGCAGAGGTGCCGCTCATATGTTTTCAGGTACCGTAATTTCTTTATGCTAGTTATTTACACAATCAACTTAATTTAATAAAAACAGTATAACGTATTAATATATATAGATCATCGAGCACCATTACCCCGGACGGGTCATGAGACAGTTCGGGATGCGCTAGCTTGCTCCGCCCCCGGCACCGATCAGCGAGGATGTCTGGCGAGCTCTGCACCATGCCAGGGAGACCACTGCAGGCAAGGACTGGGGGATTGCTCGTGCCGATTACGTGTTCGAGGCAGGACAGGCAGATCCCCCATTGGCCGAGCCCGACCGTCAGATGGATGTCGGCCAGTGTAAGAAATTTTATTAATTCATTACTTCAACTATGGCTTTTTGATCGGAATATCTAACATTTGTTGTAATTCGTACAGACCTTACAGAGATTGGTATCAGGATCACGGCGCGTACACCATCTTCATTGAGGGCTACATTGCCGACAACCCGCACGAGCGGGTACCGAAGCCGAGGGATCGTAGAGGACGGATCCACGGTATTATCCCCGCCGGCGCACCTCTCGCAGCCACGGTATTTTTAATTTGAAGTTTCAAATTCAAAACTATTAATATTTACAATTGTACAACTTCTTCATAATTTTTTCAATTTTCAGGCATTATATCTTGTCAAGAGTTGCGTCATAGGGGCTACGATGGCCGTCACCAGGGGATGGAAGAGGCTCGGGAAGGTCATCCTCAAGCACAACGTACCCGCAGTGTGCCAGTGTGGGTACAGGGCGCGCCTCGACTCACTACTGAGGTGCGCTGGCTTGGGCAGTGTTGATGCGGTCGACGACATATCTGACGAGCCCGATGTCTATGTCCCCTACACTGGTGATGAGGACGTGTTTGCTCCCGTCCATGACGCTACGACGGTCGGTCAGGCATTCGACCGAGGTGCCGAGTTGATGCGCCGAGCAGCACATGTCCAGACTCAGCCTGCCGAGGTATAATTTAAATTAAAATACGTAACTGTGGTTTTTTTCTTATTCAATACATTATCTAATTTGTAAGTTACTACAGGGTGGAGACGATGAGGACCTGGACTTCGATATTGGGACTGAGTATGGCACGGAGGGAGATGGACTGTATTCCCCGGGTTACAGTCCCACTCAAACAGCACCTCCTGCCTATCAGCTAGGGTATGTTCAGACAGAGCCCATCCCGCCGTTCCCTGGCCAGTCCTCACAGCAGGTACCTCACCCTTCCCTCTACGATGACCCCATTGCCAGACAGGAGTTTTTATTCACGCAGGCTGAGTCTGGACAGACCACACTTTTTGGTCCTGGGGTCCAGCAGACATCCGAGATTTAGGAGGTTCCCCAGGAGCCGGTTCAGTCTACGGATGTCCAGGCATCCAACTCAGCATCCTCCGCAGATACTGACGAGACGTCACTATGCAGGCGGGGTCGGGGGTTTAGGAAGAAGAAGGCGAGGACGGTGTTTAGTCCAGAGCCGTAGATATATGATGTTTTGTTAGATTGGTAGATTTTTATTTGTAGTATTGGTAGATGTTTTGTCAGATACTTATTTACTTCGTTGATTAGTTTCTTGTTTGTTTGATTTTGTTGTTATTTATTTATTTTGTTAATTTTATTATTTCAGAGTACACAAAAGAATTTCAAAGAAACCACATATCTAAAATATCTAAAATATTTCAAACGAACGACCAAAAATATGATACGACCAAAAATCAATTTAAACTACATTCGAAACTAAATAACACTTAACATATATACAATTTCGTATTTCTAAAATAAAAAATAAAGGGACCGCTCCGGCATTATGCGGCCCCAGGGGCCGCTTCGGCATTGTGCGGACCCATATGCGGGTCCGCTCCGGCATTCTGCGGTACCCCCCATATGGGTCCGCTCCGGCATTCTGCGGCCGTGTTAAATTTGGAATTGACCAAAACGATGGTTAATTTATTAATGAATTTTATTAAAATGTTAAAAATAAAAATTTCGGCCAAAGGAGTATTTTTGTTATACACAGAACTCACCAACCCTCTTCCCAAAACCAAAATAAAAGATAATAAAATAATAAATAAAATAAAATACAATAATAATAATAATAATAATAATTAATAATAATAATGATGATGATGATGATGATGATGATGATGATGATCGATGATGATGATGATGATGTGAAATTTAATATAAATTTTCATGCCTACTGAAGTACTGAACTGAATCGAAATATTTAATTTGTTTCCTTTTTAAATCATATTTTTCTGCTTGTAATCGTTGGCTAAGAACTTACTTATAGAAATTATTCTACAAACTATATCGAAAATTATATAGAGTTGGGCTACGTGCTTCACAATGTAAAGCGAGTATTTTACTTTATGTTTATATCTTTAATTTTGAAGTTCAAAGTCGATTTGAACCGTCCAAAATGATCTCCGTATTAAAAACATGCTTGGAGACCAAATTTGACAATTTTTAGAAATTTTTTACTATTTTTTAAGAATTTTTCAAAATCACTGTTTTCAGAAAATTGTGGACCATAAAAAATCAGTGATTTTCAAAAATTCGAAAAAACTAGTAATAAATTTTTAAAAATGTAAAATTTGGTCTCCAAGCACAATTTAGTATGGAGATAGACTTGAACAGTTCGGATCGACATTTTGAACTTTGAAATCGCAAAATATAACTATGAAGTAAAATATTTACTTTACTTCATGAAGTACCCTAGCCCAACTCAATTATATATGAAGACATTGAAAAACAAATGAAAAGAAACATCCTTTGTTAACAAAGCAAATATAATGCATATTTGACTAATTTATTTGAAATACCTTGTATCAGAGAACTTGTGTAATGAAAATAAAATATGTGTTATAACTTATAACTTTTATCATTATCTAGTTGTTTAAGAATTACTTTTTCATATTAAATTATTTTATCATGACTGTCATTACAAAATTTTGAGTCATTTCTGCATGGATTGTTCCACTGAAATTAAAATGATTACATACCGAACAATTTTTAAATTATTTTATAATTAATTATAAATACATTGGTCAAATGGCAGCTTCTGCCAAGTTCTCAAAAAAAAAAAAAAAAAAAAACTTATAAATACATTAAAGGGGGTATGTATAATTTCTTTAATAAAATTTCGTAGAAATCATCACTCAATTTGTAATTAGCTAGTTGTAAGATTAATTTGCAATTTGTAGTTCATTCGTATTTAATTTTAAATGTAGTTCCAACTCAATTGGACACTACTATATTCAAATCAATTTCTTTAATAAACTCGAGCTCAATCCGAAATTATTATATTCAAATCAAGCTGGAAAAGAAATGTTTTCTTAAGTATCGTAGGATTGAGCCCATTGACAAAAATCTGAGGTGCTGTCAAGGATTAACAAAATAAAAAGTTAAGCTCAATAATTAATAATAAGAGAAAAATATTGAGCAGGGGTTCCATGAGCAATGGAATGTGGGATCTTCTGTGGCTCTTACTATGTAGTGAGTAATATAGCGAACTACAATGGATGGATTAAAGCATATGAAAATGTATCTCGCCACGATAGAACCACAGAAAAATTTGAATGATTTTTTTTTCCTTTGTTTCTCATAGAAAAATCTATGTAGCCGGCTGAAATAAGAATCTATCTACTACCAAGCAATCCAACTGTAGAGGATGAAGCAATTGCTGTTCAATTAATGATATATAATTTGGGGTGTTTTTTTAATTAATTGTTGTAAATTTACCTTCTCATTTATAAATTCTGCGATGAATTAATTTTCATGGGTACTTCACAAATTTAAAATGAGTTTTAATAGAAAAGTCAATAAATTAAATAAATTTGTGAATATTTTCAAATTGAAAAGGGTAAATATGATATTATGAATTTTAGATGAAGAAATACGTAATTTTGAAATTTCTGAGGCGTATACATAAAATTTCCCCAAAAGACAAATAGTTATGTTAGAAGACAGAACACAATGTGTGGCTTCATAATTTGAATTATGTCTTCCTTCATTTGCAAGCGTATTAGGTTTACAGTATGAGATAATATAATATAGAAATGATTGCACCAGTTAAGTGATAATATTCTTCTCAGTAAGGACGGATGTTGAAATTTTGCATTGGAGTCAATTATTTATTAATTGAGAATAGTATAGATATCAATTTACTAAACACATCACTTTATAAATATATGGGTGTAAAATTCAAAATTTGCAACACAAAATATGAGGATGAAAATAGTTCATATGGTAAATTTTCTTACATCTATGAAAAAATTAATACAACTCAGTAAAATTTAAAAGATATTAGGGTCAATTAACCTCCATTGTTTACACATAAATCCACCTATATCCTTTGCACTATTATTGGCGTGGTATTACATAGCCTCACTCAAATAACTTAGGTGCGGATAACATTTTTGTTTTTTCTTGACGTGGGGGTACTTGTACATTGGTATATTTTCCAAGAGAGGGTTCAAATGCCTTCATTTTTTGTGCCTCCACCATGCCTTCATTTTTAAAAATTTTAATAACTCCAAATTTAAAACTTAAAAGTCGAAATAAAACCGTTAGATATGATCTACATCATTTTATCTATGTGCTCATAAAAAATTATCACATTTTGATTTTGTTTTTATGTGAATCAATAAGTTAAAAAATCAACGTTCAGAAATTATCCACATTAGTACATTTTTTACAAGCTCTTAATGACAACTAAAACAAAATTGAAATGTCATAACTTTTTACACGTGCATAGATAAAATGATGTAGATCATATCCAACGGTTTCATTTTAATTTTTTAGTTTTTAAATTTTGAGTTATTAAAGTTTTTAAAAATAGAAGCAAGATGGAGACATGAAAAATGGAGGCATTTGAACCCTCCTCATTTTCCAATTACTCTGTGGATATGCTTTTTCAAACTAGATTATTCAAGATGGATTAGACATTTAGACGTTCATCCACTGTTGTGCTTATGATCATGTGTATTGAATTATGCATTTTCCATTTCAAAATCAAAACGCCACAAAATTTCCTTTTCTTGCCTAATTGAATATATAATATTACATTGAAGAGGGTTCAAATATTTTCATTTTTTGTACCTCCAACTATAATAATAAAATGGTTCATACATTGCATTGTTAGAAACAAAAAAAAAATCAAAAATTGTATTTTCACTTATCCAACAAAGTATTTAATTTGAATATTCTCGCGATCAATATGAAAAAAAAGTAATGAACAATTTACATACTAAGGATAAATATTTTTAAAAAGTAATTGTTTGTACAAATAGTCAAATACAGATAAAAGATACAGAATATAAAAAGTAATTTCTTAGATATTTTTTACTTTTTCAAAAGGAAAACTAACATAGAGGCAACGTCACATTGCCATGTGAAGGAATCCAAATTTCCTTTCATAGATATGAAAATTGCGCTGTTCTTCCTACAAAATAATCTCAAAAAATATAAGAAGTGGGGTAAATATTGTAACAGAGCGATTTTGGCGTCGTGCAGCGCACAAACCATATGCAATGCTGTTTTGATTCTATAGTTCCTACGCTGCATGAAGTGAAAACTGATCTGTTAAAGTCTTTACCTAAAAAGTGGGTTGTTCGGTTGTTCCCCATTGGCAATGACAACTAGGGCTGCAAACGAACGGAACCGAATCGAACTTACCTCCAAGTTGAGTTTGGTTTGAATTAATTTCGAACTAAGTTTGATTTGAATTAATTTCGAACGAACTCAATTTCGAATCGAATTTTTTACGAACTCAATTTCGAACTTTTATGAACTTCGTTACGACTTACGAGTTATGACTTATGGTGGGCCATAGTTCGAAATTACAGCATTCAATAAAAACTCAGGCATTCTGAATTCTAATTACACAGTACACTAAAGTTTATATCAAAGTTCATTACAAATACCAAAATTTATATCAAACACCAAAGTTTAGTATAATCAATCAAAATTCAGTACAATCACAGAATCCAAAGTTTTCCAAATAGCCAGCATGACACTAAAGTTTTCAAATATCCGAAGTATTTCAAAGTACAATTTAAATATCAATAGAAGTACTGAACAATCACCAAAATCTTAAAATTATTACAGACTCAAATATTATCCTAAATAAAACATTAAAGTTCATTATTAGCGGAAATTAACGGTTCACGTTTGAGTTAATTTCGAACTAAGTTTGGTTTGCGAACCTATTTCAAACGAACTAGGTCCAGTTTGAATTTGGTTTGAATTAATTTCGAACGAACTCAATTTCAAATCAAACTTTTTACGAACTTTTTCGAATCAAACTCGAATCGAATTACGAACTACGATTTTTTTGTGCAGCCCTAATGACAACCACAGCTTCTTGCCTGCCATGCACAAAGAATTTAATTTTGAGTAAATAAAATGGAAGAATTCTCTATCTAGATAACGGGTAGGCATATTGACACCACATATATTTATATTAACACAACAAATTTAAAAAAATTTAACGTATGAACAATTTTAACCCCCCTTAAATATCTTTCTAACTACCATATTTTTCCATGATGTAATTAAGATAGTGATCATTAATTAAATTATTTGATTTCCATAATTGCTAGATATTTTTTCCTTTTTTATTTTATTTTACATTGAGGTAATCTTTTTCTGCTTTATTTTTTTTCGTAGAAATATAGATAGCTACATAATTTATACGAAAGCACATCAATTTAATTGAAATTTCAAGCACCGAGCCATCAACTTCCACTCAAACACACCAATTGTACAACTAAATAGATCTAAGATATTAAGGTCAAAAAATAAAAATAATTTAAATAATTTAAGCTCAACTCGACGAGATCCATCATATTTTGATATTGTCGAGTCTTCACATCAAAGCAGACATTCTAATAGAAACACCTCATGTAATACCATTGATCTGAATATATTGCCTCACGTCACAAATGATTAAGGTCAGTTTATTCTTACAATATTTTGATTGAAAACAATATAATGAGTTAGTTATTTATTGACGGGACTTTTTCTTTGTAGATTATCATGTTCGTAGCATTAATAGAGAAAACAAACTAATGAGCTATCATCAATTTGGATGGACTTTTTTCCAATATGATTTGAAAATTTCTGGAATATTTGATCAATTTAAGTTTAATGCAAACAATTTATTAACTTTAGCATGATTGATGTAATTTTTTTTTAAGTAGTGTTTTGTTGTACTTTTAATTTATTATTTTAATCATAAGTTGAATGTCAAATTAATCATGATAATTTACATCAATATATTTTCTATATATATAAGTAATCATGCCATTTCTTTAGTGATTTTTGCGCAAAAAAAAAGATAAAATGTTAATTGATAATTTTTTTAATAATAGATTGTTAAAAAAATTGTGAAGTTGTATAAAATAAAATTGATATATACCATGATAGATTTTAATAATAGAATGAAATCATTCACTGTTGTAGTTCTCTTAAAAAATCTTAAAGCTTCAATGAAATTAATAAAGAATATTTATTATGTGCATCTAACTTCTAAGGAAAAAAAATTAAATCATATAATATTATATGACAGAGATAACAAATTTTTAAACAAAATAACATACTTTATACTCTATATAGCTAGCAATTATTAATACGTACACATGCGCCCAGACTTCCAGAGAGAGCTTTCTAATTAAGCTGCTTGAATTACACGGCAAAGAGGGGAAGAGTTAGACTTTCAGATTATAAGAGTCAAATGTGAATAGAGGTCAAGCATATAAATTTTTTTTACTACGTACGAATGGAGATCAATTTCACACTATTCATAATATTTTAGTTTAACAATATTAAAATAAAGTATAAATACAAAAAAAAATTGAAAATGAACAAGAAAAATTGACCCCATTCATTGAAAGTGGATTCAATGAATGAATGTGAATTCGCCCCTGCGGCAAAGCACATATAATAGTGGTATGCATCAATAATCAATTCATCATCATGTCTTGCTTGAACAAATATAGCTAGACCAATTACTTTAATAGAACTGAGAACACGAAGTTATAAGATAAGATGCTACAAGTTGTAACATATATTACTGGCTGACAGATGGCCACGATCGACACTCAGCCAACGCGATTGCGGTATCTTTTTTTTTTTTTTAAGGTTAAAGGCTTAGCCTGATTGCGGTATCTTTGTTTATAATTAAGGCACGAGATTAATTATTATTATTATTATTATTAGAAATATAAATTATATGTATATATATGGTGTATGATTCTGACAAGTCACAACCACATGCATATGCATCTACAATACTTTTTTCTTCTTCTTTTTTGGCTGCGTGTTAAAGGATCTTATAGTAACCAATTAATTAATTAATATATGTGGTACGCATTGAAAATTAAATCTCGGCAGCTAATTAAATAACCATGACTGGTTAAGGTATTATTTTGAGGAGACACAATTCAGTTTAATTGGAATTTATGAAAAAAATAAGACTTTTAAGAATCCTTCTTTATTAAAAAAAAAATTGCAGCTAGCTTATTTGATATAAAGATAGACATGCATCCAATTATGGGTGGTAATTAAATTAAATTATTCATCCATTTGTAATCCGTATCGTATTCAGACAGATATAATAGTTAATTCTGAAAAAGGAAAAAAGAGGTATCATGCTCATTACGAATGCCATTTGCGAAAAGGAACAAAAAGGAAGGAAAAAGGAAAAAAAAAAAAAGAAGTTTAATCCTCGTTTGCTTGAAAATTCAGTAGGGTTAAATCACGAAAAGGTCTACATTGTTTTTAATCTAAAATTTCCAGAAATATTTAGAATGCCTATTATTGACATATTTAGCATAACCATGCATGATGAATCTGTTATATATAGATCGTGTATTTACAGCACAATTATTAATAAAAGTCAAGGATTTATTAGAATAACACTCATATACAGGGGTGGATTCAGAATTTTCATCCGGGAAAAAAATTATCGAATCGGGTTTAAATAGCTAATTGGGTTTAAATCTATTAACTAATTGAGTATTCGATAAAAAAATAATGATTTAACTTATACTTTTCAATATTTTGACTTGTAATTTCTGATGCTCTAACTTATAATTCTAATTACCAATCAAAATTCAACAAATTTATTTCAATTTTAACACTAAATTTAACCCAAATTACAAATCAAACATCGATCGAGAGAGGAGCAAACAACTTTTCAGAGAGGTAAAGTCAGTCGGAACCGATAGATCTCCACTAAAACTCAAAATTCAGAAGAGAGCAGCTGCCTCCCGGGACCATGCACGTCGTGTGTCCGCCTCTGCTCATATAATTAATCAAGCTTTTTGCTATATATGACCGTAGTACATCTCTTAACATCATTTAAAAAATTATCAAAAATATCCAATGTTTCTTGCAAACCCTTTTCAACCCTTTTCCTTATTTTACTCATGCAAACCTATATCTATATTAGGGGCGAAACCAGACGATCTGTCAGGTGTGTGAATAAAAACAACTAACAGTAACAAAATATTTATATGTTGTTTTTCTTGTCAGTCTAAGATCTGGAGAAGCTATTAATTAATTAAGCTCTACGACTCTTCAATAAAGTCCAACTCCTTTATGAGTTTATATATTAATTGCCTAGGTATAGGATATAAGATAGAAGAGGTCAATTTGGGTCCGATGCCCACCGGACTCAAAGTGAGTTTCACGAGTTCGATGACCGTCCGATCTGCTTTAAGATTCACGTCTGCAACTTTTACGTCTGCTTTAAAGTTATTGCGCACAAATCTTAAAGTGGATCGGATGGTTCCGAAACCCATCGGACCCAAATTTGAGTCCGATGGGCATCGGACCCAAGCTGTTCTGAAGATAGAAATGCATGGAAAATAAAAAGAATGTTTGGATTCATGACTAGCTAATTCGAGAATAACTACGTACTATTTGAAATATGAGCATCAAAACAATATGTTTAGCTGTTAATATGTTATTTATTGTGAGTATTGGAATAGTTACTATTTTCGTGTGTGAAGAAAGAGAATTTTTTTTTTTTTTTTTTTAATTTTCGTCAACACAATCCCGATCTGACAAGGTTACGCCGCTTCTGTAATCTCCATATCGTGATAATTCGTTTTTGTCTTCTTTCATCTTCTTTAGCTCTCTGCTTGCTCGTAAGAGAGAATAGTACCACATGTACAGTACCACATTACATGTACACTATTTAATCTGATAATCACTATTTCTTCTCTGTTCTTATTTACAAATTCCAATTACACTAAACCTTGCACCCCAGAATCTATGAACAAACAACTCTCTAGTATTCCTGCGAGTGTATTATATGGCTTCGGCACCCCTTCACCAGACCGCGATTACACACTCAAAAGTTAGAACGAATATATCTACCAATTATTCACTGTCCAATAGGTAAGCGAATTTTAAAAGTTTCTTCATTTTTCAGATATGACGTCACTGCAAATTCCTTTCCATTTCTTTGTGTACGTACCTTTCGAATATTTATGAAACGAAAATATATTCCTCCAGCAAACATTGACATAACTTGTACTTGGAACAATTAACCGATACAACAGGAAATGACTCCACTACATCAACCTCGTGAAAGGAAATTTGAGTTCTACGTACGAGCTTTCTGTGGTGGATATTGGTTTTCTCATCATGTGGTGTCCACTTATAGGTGGGACCACCAATGCGTTTACTATTTTGAAAGGTCCTTTAGGAAATTAAGCTCTATAAAAAAAAAAAAAGGAAAACTAGATAGCTACATATATATTTTGGAGTTAGAAGGCATAAATAACAAACATATATTATAATAATTCGTACGAGGTGCATATATAGTAGATACTAGTTTCGGATTAAAGAAAAAAAAAGAGAAAATACAAATCAATTGAGGGTCTCCGTGCTACGGCTTAATATGCTATGCGTAGCATAGAGGGCCTCCATGCTATGGCTTAATATTTGAGTTTTCAAAATCTTAACGGTCGATCCGAACCGTTCAACATGATCTCCATATGAATATGTATTTGCAAACCTAATTACATTTTTTAGAATTTTTTACTATTTTTTTAGATAGGTAGAAAATCACTTGATATGAAAATTCTGTACCATTCAGATCAAGTGTTTTTCTACCTATTTAAAACAATAGTAAAAACATTCTAAAAAATGTAAAATTTGGTTTGCAAGTACATATTCATATGAAGTCATGTTGAACGGTTCAGATCGACCGTTAGAATTTTGAGAACTCAATATTGAGTTGTAGCACGGAGGCCCTCTATGCTATGAATAGCATATTAGCAATTTCCTATATATGTCTACATATATAAATCTATAAGTATATATATATAGAGTAGAACTAGGGTGTTCTTAAGTTCACCAAGTTCCTTGATGAACTCAAGTCTAAAACCCATCGGATCGGCTTCAAACGACGAATCCGAATGTTGAAACCCGTCTACCTTACGAGTGATGCGTCTATATGCAAAATTTTAAATTTTAAAATTAATTTTGCATAGAGTCAAGTGGTTAAAAATCGTCAAAAAATAAATGCATTAAAATTAATTTATTAACCTTCTAATTTTGACCACATCACAACCTAGCTTTGCTCTCTCTCTCTCTCTCTCTCTCTCTCTCTATATATATATATATATTAGTTTCCTCCACTAAATTAATGTATCCATACTTTGCGTTCAACTTCAAGATTTAGGAGGCCGATTTGTACATACGTATAGTAACTATGTATATATACGTAAAAATGGTGATCCTTACGTCATTGATTCCTAAAGTCCTCTATGTAAACATGCAAAAGAAGATTAGATTCTAAAGATGTCGATCGGATGATTGTGAATGTTTCTCTAGAAAAAATAACATCTTCAAAAGCTATGTAACTTTATGGCTATGAAATTCCATTTCAAATTAAAGCCATGCACAAGTATATAAAGGGGTGCAGCTGTACTCCACAGATCACATAATTAAACTGAAGTGCATGCAAAATATACCTAGCTAGATACAGAGTGTGTGTGAGAATTAGGGTTAATTTTGACAGGAAGATCATCATGAGTAGGCCAAGAGGAGACCCACTTGCTATTGGGAGAGTGATAGGAGATGTGGTGGATCCCTTTGTCAGAAGGACCTCAATGGGAGTTGTGTATGTCAACAGAGAGGTTACAAGTGGTTGTGAGCTCAAGCCTTCACAAGTAGTGCAACAACCTAGTGTTGATGTTGGTGGTGCTGATCTCAGGAACTTATATACTCTTGTAGGGAAATTATTTACATATGCATTATTTAATTAAAATAATTTTGTCCCTGCCATATCAAATACCAAAACAGTATATCTCATCTTAGTCAGCAATTACACACACACACACACACACACACACACACACACACACACATATTACATTTCTCAAGGCATATGTCTGATGATGGTACGAATATGATGACCATCCATATGACTTTCGGATATCATACATGTATTGAGGATTAATTGTAACTATATATGTTAAAAGAAACTAGAAAATGTTCTGTGTGTTTACAAAAATAATATTTCTCTTAAAGATAGCTCATTTTAGATTCTATATATGATTATATGTTAAAATCAATTAGCTTTGTATTAAACCTATTATCTAAATGGTTAAAAGTACATGATGTATGTATGTGTAAATAAATTTGAACTGGTTCGGCCAAAATATGAACGCAAGATGAATATTTAAGTGGTGGACTCTTCTTATATGACTCTTGTTTTTTGTTTTATACAATTGAAGTTGGTGCATTGTAATTTACCATATATATATATATATAGAGGTCCTCGCACATAGTGTATATATATATAAGATATATGTTTACTACTCTCTTCGTGTGTGTATACATAAATATGTATATATAGTACAGAACAACTGCAAAAGAATCAATTTCTTTCTTTCCTTTGTAAAATCTAAATTTTAAGTTCTGTTATGGTCCTGTGGTATATATACAGGTAATGGTGGACCCAGATGCGCCAAGCCCAAGTGATCCGCATCTTAGAGAATACCTCCATTGGTAACAACAATATAAAACAGTACTCTGACTCTTCTCTTTATTCAATGGGTTATTCCCATTACTGTTTTAGCTTCTGTGCTACATATATATATATATATATATATATATATATATATATATATATATATAAAGTTATGATCTATTAAAGATAAAGAAATGGAGTTCCTTGTGTCAAGTTCTTAACTTGTGTGTTATATGTGTTTAGGTTGGTCATCGACATTCCGGGAACCACAAATGCAACTTTTGGTGAGAGATAGATGCCTCTCTCTCTCTCTCGCTCTCTCTCTCTCTCTCTCTCTCTCTCTCTCTCTCTCTCTCTCTCTCTCTCCTCTCTCTCTCTCTCTCTCTCTCTCTCTCAGTTAAGAAATCATGCATGATCCAACCAGTGTACTTGAAGTAAACACATAAAAAATTAATATTATACGTACGGAATCAATGATCAAACTTATTATGAACGTATATATATTGAAGTATCAAAATATATCAACAACTATAGGATTTAGTTGCCCAACTAATAACTAAAGCAATGGATATAAAGTCTTCTATATATTTTCCTAAAAAAAACAAGCAAACATATATATTTATTACTTGTGGATCTGTATATATATAAAGGGCAAGAGATCATGTGCTACGAGAGCCCAAGACCAACCTCAGGGATCCATCGCTTTGCGTTTGTGTTGTTTCAACAGCTTGGCCGGCAGACAGTCTATGCTCCGGGATGGCGCCAGAATTTCAACACTAGAGACTTTGCTGAGCTGTACAACCTTGGCTCACCGGTTGCTGCAGCGTACTTCAATTGTCAGAGGGAGTCTGGCTCTGGTGGTAGAAGGATGTATCCTTAGGCGAGGAAAGAGCTAGGCAATTAAGCTAGCTCATCTTGGTACAAGATGTGTGCTTGTTTTGTTGTTGTATCTAATTAATATGTGTTGTACTAGCCAGTTGTGTTGTACATATATACGGAGTTCAAAGCCTCCTATATATGAATGATTCTGTGTGTTAAGCTAAGCCTACGAGGTTATCTACACATAGATAGTAGTGGTGTAAATGGCCTAGGCATTTATGCATATAATTGTATGAAGCATATAAAAATAATACGAACAATTATATAGTTATATATATATTTACCAACTTTCCTTCGCTTGATGTATGTTGAATAATGTTGCAATCATAATTTAGATTTGCTTTTTATTATAAGACTGCTAACAGTCATACATGACAAAATTGTTGTGGAATATTGATCTTTTTTCTTAATTTTTTTGTAATCTTACATGTTTGACTGGTCAACAGCCATAACGGCATAATCCTATACAGTGCTCTGCTAATAATAATCATGTATTCAAAGTGGAGTAGAACTAAGGTGTTCTTAAGCTCACCAAATTAACCCCTTTGTGAGCTTAACTAAAAAATCTATCGGATTGACTTCAAACGATGCATCCAAACCGTTGAAACCGATCTACTTCATAAGTGATACGTTTACATATTAAATTTTTAAAATTTTGAAGATTTAGTATGAAGCCAAGCGGTAAAAAAAAAGATGATTTATAAGTTAATTTTAATGAATTCATTTTTTATCATTTTTTGACCGTTTGAATTTATACTAAACTAGTTCGAAAAATGATAAATTTGATATGTAAATGCATCACTCGTGAATTAGATCGGTTTCAACGGTTTGGATGTGTTGTTTGAAGACAATTTGATAGATTTTTGAATTAAGCTCACAAAGAGACTTGGTGAGCTTAAGAACACCTAGTTCTACTCTTCAAAGTGTCAAAAATTGTGTGTAATGTGTGAAGTTGTCAATTAATTAACCATTGAAATATAGTGTGAATAGTGTAGTAAAGATGTCAATTAAAATTGGTTTTTGAAATATTAAAATCATATTGTATCAACTTTGAAATATAATTTCATCGTTACGTACTAAACAAATTATTCATGAAGTGTAAATTACATTATACTAGGGATGGATTGATAAAGGTGTAAGATAACGATAAGAGTATCTTACAAAAGAAACAAACCATGTAAATGCATCAACGATTCCTTGGGGCCCATAGTTTTCCTTTTGGTCTTCCTAGGAAAGCTCCATCTCTTTCTTCGTCTCAACCAATTAAATTCTCTTGTCTTGCAAAATGAATCTTCTCTAAATGTCACAGTCAATTGATGGATATTATGAGTCTCCAATGCTAGCCACACATGGTAAGATGTGATTTAATTACATGGAAGATGCGTGCGAAAGTTTATGGGTAAGAAAAGTTGAATGATTTTCTTTTTCAAATGAACGGCTCCACTAATAAAAAATAATAATCATACTATATTATATATATATAGAGAGAGAGTCCGGTTAATATGCTTTTAGTAGCATTTCAGCGGAAATGCTTACGAGTCAAATTTCAAAATTTTACATACGAAACATCGAATTAAGTAGCTCAGTAAATTGGTTATATTAAGCTTGTAGATTACCAATTTTTACTATTTTTATAATTTTTGTACTATTTTTTATGATTTTTGAAAGATAATTTTTTTTACATACCAACAATGCATCAATATGCGCACAAATTTTCATTTTTTGACCACTTGACTTCATACTAAATAAGTAAAAAATAAAAAAAAATTATATGTAAATGTAGCTCTCCAGAAGGAGATCGGTTTGAACGGTTTGGATTTTTTGTTTGAAGTTGATTTGATGGATTTTCGATTGGAAGCATATGGGTTGAAATGTTACTAAAAACATATTATCTGGACTATATATATATATATATATATATATAGGGTCCGGCTATTGCACTGCCAGCATTTTTAAGTTACAACATCTTACAATAATTTGATTTTGCGATTTTCAAAGTCTAAACAGTCGATCCATACTATTCAACATGATCTCTACATTAAAATGTGTTTGGAGATCAAATTTTACATTTTTTTTGAGTTTTTTTACTATTTATTAAGTATTTTACAAAATTGTTGTTTTTCAGCGATCCAGAATTGTCTAAAAACAGCAATTTTTTAAAATACTTAATAAATAGTAAAAAAATCAAAAACATTCAAAATTGTTGTTTTTCATGTTGAATGGTTTGGATAGACTGTTTAGACTTTGAAAATCGTAAAACCGAATTGTTATAAGATATTGCAACTTAAAAATGTTGTAAGTGGATCCCTCTTCTATATATATATATATAGTGCTTGGCTATTCTACTTCCATAAGCATATGCCCACATATGCTTATAACCTATTTTTGCGTTTCCAATGTTCAAATGGTCGATCCGAACCGTTCATCTTGTTCTCCATATTAATATGTGCTTGGAGACCAAATTTACATTTTTCGGAATTTTTTTTACTATTTATAAAGCCACTTTGAAAATTGCTAATCATATGGTCCAGAATTTGTTACACTGTTTTACTGTTTTTACTGTTCAATCGAAGTGCTTCCGGAAACAATTTAGCCGGACTCTATATATATATATAATTAAGGATGTGTTTTCATGTTTTGACTCGCCAAAACATAAAAAACAACATCATTTATTGGTTGTTATAGTGTGAATGGATATTTCCAAACAAATTAATTTACGTCAAATGGGAACAAAATGGAACTATTACGTAAAATTGGTTGTTGTATTGTGTTTTTATTACAGGGGTTATTTGGTGAATTAGCCACTTCTTCAGGTCCATGAGTGAACACTTTTTACTGTTTACCATCAAAATAGAGGTATTTCAAAGTCAAGGGACACGGAGAAAATTTTCAATATATATTGGTTCCTTTTGTTTGAAAAAAATATTTACACAAGCTGCAAAAAGTTGTGAGGAGAAATCGAACTTTCAACCTTTAGATAACCAACAATCTTAGAATTTTTTTTCTAACTAACTTATGCTACCTCTCCTTTTCCACTATATTGGTTCTTAATTGCAGAATTGCAGAAACTCTTGCTCTACGTATACTGGTCTTTACCAGTGGTAAGACAAATTATTGAGAGCTCCTTGGTGTGTTTTAAAAGTTCTTTTTTTCGTCATAGAAAGCTAAATTATATTACGTCTGTTAATCGAATTGAAATCTGCTGACATCCATCATTCGTGAATAGTGTTCCTGAAATTCTTGAAATTCCGAATCCAGCCATCCAATTTTTTCTATGCATGTATCTCGAAACAGTTAATTTTTCTGTGCACGCATCTTAAAACAGCTTGATGGCTGGATTCAGAAAAACAGAGATGTCAGGAACATTATTCACTAGTGAGAATTTCAGCAGATTCGTTTTCCTGTTAACCTGATATTCTAGTGACAACAGTAGATTTACTGTTTCATCTCTGTATACAACAGTAAACTCATAATTATAAAATGAGTTTACTGTAAGGGTTATAGAAATCTAAATGATATTATGTGTGTTAACTTGGTATTCTAGTACAACTAGATTAATGATCATGAGTAGTCAGCTCCAAATTAACCAGGTTGCTTAATGAGTGATGACCTTGTTTGTGATGATATTTAATCAGAAGTTCATATTTATGATGATATCTATGATCGATGATCATATGTACTTTAGGCACTTATATGAAGTTTTCTAATTTTATTTAGAAGTATATGGATTTTCTGTTGTTTTTAATAGCAGGTAATTTTTGAAGTTTCGGGTGCATTAATTGCTTGTAAGGATTGCGGTCCAGATTTTGCATTTTGATTCTCAGCAATGATCGATATCTTGTATTTTGTAATTTGGAATATCATAATAGTTAACAAACTTGTTAAACCGTTTCAGCTTTTGTTCTGCTTTTCAATGCAACAAACAAGACCATGAATCATGGTTCATAATTAGGGGCGGATCTAGTGTAGTGTAGGGTAGAGCAACTGCTCTACTCTGAAAATCTAAAACAAATTTATAAAGATTGAATTTGGGTCTTTGTCCTACTCTGAAAATTGAAAATTGATATTGCTCTATTCTTATAGTTCAAATTTGTTTGGATAGCCCAATTAAAAGAGATAGCCCATTGTATATCAAATTTTGTATATTATTAACAGATGGCCCAATTAAAATCCATACTTGCGTGACTTTTTTGAAAATCTCAACTGTTCTGGGCTTTTGGCCCATTGATTGATTAAAGATTGCCGAAAAAAGAGAAATGCACTGCCGACACCCGACATCCTGTAGCTCTTTCTGTCTCTCTAGACAGCCTATAGCCTAGTACCCGATTATCTAATAAATTTGAGCTTGATTATATATTTAAACGTGATTCGATAACTTATTGTCCTACACTGATCAAAATTCTGCATTCGCTCCTGTCCATGATGCATAGTACAATTAACTATGGTGCTCTAAGCTCACCATATTTTTTTGTGAGTTTTAACTTCAAAATCTATCGAAATTAATTCAAACAATAAATTTAAACTGTTAAAATAAATTTACTTCACAGTGATTCATTTACATGTCAAATTTATAAATTTTCGACTTAATTTAGTATGTCAAGCGGTAAAAAAAAATTATAAGTTAATTTTAATGTGATAATGTTTTCATTATTTTTACCAATTAATTTTATACTAAATCTATTCAAAAATTTATAAACTTAATATGTAGAAATTACTGAGTTAGACAGGGTTTGATCTGCTAAGTGCATATCAATATCTTTAGAAAAAGAAGGCCCAGCAATATCAAGAGAGACTTCAAAATCAAAATTAATGAAGTAATATTTTACGAAAATAGCACATCCTTAGTTAATACCTCACAATTTGTGCAAAGTAGTGCATACCAAGATCTTCCTATGTAGTCGTTCGTGTTGAAGTTCATAAACAATTAATAAATTTTACACTACATAAAAAGCTACATGGAAGCAATTGCAGAATTAGCATTTAACTTTTCAACAGCGTTAAATTTATTCTTCTTTGTTTGCTAAAAGACCTTGTCAAATTCAGAAATTACAGAACTTCGTAGAAGAGTAAAGAAAGGAGCGCCAAGTGAGAAATGGTGTCTCCTACATCACTAAAAGCGATCTCGTCTCTTCTCCTAGGGTTAGGATTTGTCTCCGCCTTGGTTGCTCTCCTTTATCAGTACTCCTTGACCCGCTCCCCCAAGCCGGTAGGTTTCTGATCCATGATTTCCTTGTTGTATGACCGCGCTTTTGTGCATGCGTCAATTGCTAGAAATTAAATCTGACACAGCTTGACCTTTTATACATACTAAGATTGATAATCACAGTATTATAAATTAGAACCATTTTAACTTCAACATACTACTTTGTGTAGGATCAAATTCATTGTTAAAAAGTAAAATCAGCACTGTACTTGAACATTAGCAAGTAAAATCAGCACTTAGTGTATTTGTGGATACTGAATAGCAAAATCCATTATTTATTATTAGAAACAAGTTTAGCAGGAAAGAAATGAATTATGCCTTATTTTGTGATGTTTATCTCAAGAAAATTCATTCGTAGCAAGTTCATATAGTTTGGAAGCAACCATTTATATTTTTTGTTTGCCTGATTTTAGCTTCAGTTTGTGCTTAGCAGCCACAAAAAAAAGAAAAAAAAATAAATAAATAAGACAAGGAGGTTGAAGAAGAAGCTTACTAGAAAATGATGGGCAATAGCTGTCAGTAATTCGGCAGGAACCTATACCACACAGTAGGCATAGTACAAAATGATAAATGTTTGGTGCTATTGATAAGGCTCTTCAAATATGCCTCTATTTTAGAAAATATTTTTGTGATTAGAGACTTTGGACGGGAGATGACTTGGCTTTGTATAATGGCACAGATGAAGGTTTGCCTATACTGCTCTCCGTACTTGGGTAATATTACACTCTGGCTTTACTAGTTTTAAATTAGGTTGAGGTATGTTGATGATTGAGACAATCTTGACAGTTTTTCTCAAATGAAGCCAATAAATTTTCTAAAATAGAATAAAAAAACATAAACATATTTTTGGCATTATAGAGTAGTTTGTGAAATTTTATGCATTTTTGGTATTTTTTGATAACCCATCAATGACCATTAAATATGGACCGTTGCTATTTTTAGGTTGTTTGATGAACTGTAAAACTTCCATCAGATTTCATCATTTTTTGATGTCCATGATACAAACAGCATTGATCACATTCTAAATGTCAGATTTCAAAATTAGAAGTTATTTGTGATGATTATCAAAATTGTCAAATTAATCCATTATTCATAGATCCCAACCCTTTTAATTTAGACCATCTGTTAAAAAAAAATAGCAATCTTCTGAAGATTCTTTTCTGGTCTCACAGGTCAGTATTTGATGTAACGAAAGGGAAATCACATTATGGCCCTGGAGGTGGTTATCATCACTTTTCTGGCCGGTGCGTTTCTTTTTTCTCTTTCACATAATATTGCATTAGTTCAATCATTCTTAAATCATTTCATTCTTTATTTGTCCTGCTTTTTGACACTTTTTTTTTTTCTTTATAGAGATGCTTCAAGGGCATTTACTTCTGGAAACTTTACAGGTTTTGAAAGATTGTTTTTTTTCCTTCAACCCAAGTTGTAAGGGGTTTTGTTAACATATATGATCATATGTAGGTGATGGTTTAACAGATTCGTTGCAAGGCCTATCAAGTGAACAGGTATTACAAAATAACATCTAAACCTTTTTGTTGACCCTGTAATTTGTAATTCCCATTTTAAATCAAAATGCCTTAAATGACCTTGATTGCTTATAATTTTAACAGATCATTTAAAATTTGCAATTCATATATCTTATTTTCTTTACTTTCATATTTGTTGTTTGCGGCAAGTATTATTTTGTACAGTTTCCGAGCTCATTCTTTATGACAATATTTAGGTAAATAGTGTTGTTAATTGGAGAAAATTCTACACAGAAAGATACATGTAAGGATTTCACTTTGTAATTTTCATTTGTTATACATCTTTGTCAGATTAGTTTTTAGTTCTGATTCTTTTATGGTTTTGATTATTCTAACATTTCCAATGTAAACAAATTTGCCCTCATTTAATTCCCAAATATGCAATTATGCCTCAGTTAGGCCCCACTTAGTCCTCAATTTGACCCCATGGCACATGGCCTTAATTTACCTCAGTTGCCTAATTAAATACTGAAATTTGTTTTATATTCTTTATATCTGTAGTTATGTTGGTAAGCTTGTGGGTCGTTACTATGATCAAGAAGGAAACCCTACAAAATATTTGAAAGGAGTAGAAACCAAGGCCAAAAGGGGGGACCCAGCTACTAGAGAAACAGAAAAATGAAGAGTCTAAAATACCAGGATGCAATTCCAAATGGAGCCAAAGCGAGGGAGGCGAGGTACTATATTTTGTTGGTTTTTTTAAATTAGTCTTATATTTTGGCCTAGGTAACACTAACATATTTTTCTGTACATGCACATATGGGCATCAGGACTCTACAAAGCAATGCACTATAATGCTCACATCAGTGGATTTTTAAAACTGCTCTTGATGCCCATAAAAAATAAAACTAATATGTTACAAACTTTTATGTGCATGTTGAGAAATTGATATTGATCACATCGAATGGTCTTATTTTGTCATTTCAATTCATTAATACTGTTATCATATAAGCAAACAGATGCATAACATTCATATTTTTGCTACTAATAAGGCCCAACACATTTTTTTTGAGACATTTTCATGTGACAGCAAGAATTAAGATCAGGATGATAGGGCCTATTGCATCAAGTATTGTCCATAATTCTGTTACACTAATGCTTTTCTGTTTCAGAAAATTCAAATAAAAATAAAATCAAGCCAATGGATTAACTTATTAGTTCACAATTTCAGAGCTAGCAACATTGTGATTTATGAAAAAGTTCGAGAAACTTAAATGTAATTTAGTACTATTGGAATATTTTGCAAATATTACTAACTGCAAACATTGGACGTTATTCCATAAAAAAAAAAAATACTCTTTATGAAATGCAAGCTAATTGATTTTTATTTTGTTTATGTCTTTTTATTTGAAATTAGGTTTGGTGTGATGTGGGTTACCCTCGGTTGATGAGGCAGCCCGGAGACATAGAACTAACAGGACAAATAAGCCAGCGGTGCGTTTGCTTGAGAGAAGAAGAGCTTACAAAGCCAGGTCTCGTAGAGTACAAAGGGTGTGCGTATTTGTCAAGATCATGTGTAGTGTAAATTGAAAGTAGATTTTTGTTTCTTTTTTTCCTTTTCTTTCAAATAGTACCGTAAGAAGGCAATATTGTTGGCATTTTTTTTTTATTGTTTTTGACAAGTCTTGGACAGTTTTTGGGAAGAGACCGATGTATGAACTACGTAGTGAGGTAAGAGGTTTAGTAGGGATAATTTTTTTTTTAATAATATTACAAGCTTTGCTCAAAATCAATGCAATTAAAACATTAATGATTCTTTCTAGACGGGAAGTAGTCTTATTAACGATTAAAAGGAAAAAAGAAAATGCTGCCACATGTAGTGGGATAGAAAAAAGTTTGTGATTCGAAAATAATTTGACAAAGTGTAAAATTACTTTGTTTGATATTTAAGAGTTCGGAAGCCGGATCACATCTTTATATAAAATTACTGCTAGCAATGCCATCATATATGAAAGGGACAGTAGGAAGAGCATCTCAGCTTCCGATTGTAGTCTAAGAGCTAGAGCACTCAAAATCTTATCGGACTGACTTTAAGCAACGCATTCAAACTGTTGAAACCGATCTATTTCACGAGTGATGAGTTTAATATAAAGTTAAACGGTTAAAAACTAATGAAAAATAAATACATTAAAATTAACTTATAAATCATTTTTTTTTACTGCTTAACTTTATACTAAATTAGTTTGAAAATTTATAAATTTGACATGTAAACACATCACTCGTGAAGTAGATCGATTTCAATGGTTTGGATGTATCGTTTGAAGTCAATTCAATAGATTTTGGAGTTTGGTGAGCTTAAGAACACCCTACTTCTACTCAGCCCCGGCCCTGACCCAGGGTACCAGGGTGATGGCCCCGGGCCCCAAAATTCAACAGGGCCCCCCAAAAAAAAAAATTGTATATATTAAAAACGACAAACAAAAGTCAACAATTTAATAGAGCCTAAAACAAAACTTCGTTTCTTCTCTGTGAAACGACAAATGAAGCAATAAAAAAATTAATAAATATAATTCCGCCGACCGTCGTTTCTTCTCAGTAAATCAACAAATGAGAGAAGAAAGAAATTAATAAACCTAGCTCTTTTCACGAGTCACGATCTCATTCTGCGACAGCGAGTGCGAGGCGGAGGCGAAAGCTGCGTTTGGTTAGGGCGAGGCCGACGCATCGACGCAACAATGCATCGACGCGGCCTTTGGATTGGACTGCCAGCGGCTTAGCGCTACGTCTGCCTCATTACCTAAGTTCTATCTTTCTATTACTTTGTTTTATTTTTAATTTAAAATAATGTTTCTTAGAAAACATACATTAGGTAGCGAAAAAAGAAACAGAAAAAGAAAATGAGAAGAAAAACTAAAACCTCAAAAATGTTCTATTCAAAAGCTTTGAAAGAAAATTAAACCACAAAATGAGTTTCTGAAAAACCAAGTTGAAAGTGAGGTGCACGAAGAAACAAAAAATGTATCTGAAAATCAAAATGGGGTAAATCAAGAAACAACAAATATGTCTGAAATGAAGAAATAACAAATGTGCTTGAAAATGAGACTAGTGAAAATAATGAAGAAATTAATCATGTGTCTGAGTGCTTAGATTATTCGTTATCTATAAATATATATGATCCTATAGTGTGGGGATGGTTTAGATTCAAAATTGAGAGATTTGTTTGTTGAGAATGGCCCTATTAGAAATTATAATATTAATTTTTCTAAGATAAATATAATAGGGGTTTTCCACATAATAAAAAATTATACATAAAGTCCAAATTGTTCTCCCGCCCTGGGCCTCAAAATCTTCAGGACCGGTCCTGCTTCTACTCGCAAAACATTCTTGATTCTTATTTACATGATACTGCTATTAAAATTATATTATATATTGTTAATTCTATTAAATAACCAAGCGCCCGTGGCCTAATGGATAAGGCGTCTGACTTCTAATCAGGCGATTGTGGGTTCGAGTCCCACCGGGCGTGTGCTTTATTTTTATTTTTAATTCTTTTTCTTACTCCGTTTCATTCTCACTTTTGGATCGGGCGGATAAAGAAGTAACCAAAAAAAAAAAAAAAATCTAACTCACATCTCCAGTTCTCCATTCTTTTTTTTTTCTTACAAATTTAACTATCAAATTCTGTATCTCTAGTCTAGTCGCATTCATCCGGTGATTGTGAACTTGATCTTATAGCTCCACCGCTTTTGTTGTTTAGTGATTGATTTTGGGATTGAGTCTTTTCAGGTCGTATTATTGTTGATGTTTTCTTCGGTCGGGTCAGGTTTTGCGAAATATCGAGATTGTCAATTTGTCATTGACACCCGTCAATAACCCAATTGTGCAATTAAGACTCTTTTAAACGAAACTCTTATTAATTATATAATTATATACTAATTATACACTAATAATATATTATTATAATCATTCGAGTTAGACCATAACGTACAATAAAACTAAACCACCATGTAAAGTGGTTTAATTTATACCGGTCAAAATATTGACTTATGTCATTTTAGTTTGGCTCAATTAATGTTTGTTTGATGGAATTATGAAGATTAAATCTCTTATTTCACCCTTTAGGCCCCAACCAAACATGAAGTTAATGGTATTCCTCTATTAGCCTTGATTTTGCAATTGATAACCGAAACCCTTCGTGTCTATCTGAATCAATGTGTTCGTTTTTCTATGTTTTCAGGTTTTACACTTTTATATGGTACCTTTTTAGGAGAATTTAATGTGATATCCTGCAAAATTAGAATTATTATGTACCTTGGTTGTACAATACTTGTAGACTTTCTCATTATGAACTGAAAATAATTGGAACTAGATTTGTGCTGAACTAGTGGGCATGTTAATTTTGGTGTGAATATTAAAGTCATACCGACTCTAATCCAATCTCAAACTCTAACAAATACTCGATTTAATCGCCACATAACCAGTACCTGACAATACTAGAATCACAGTAACAGGCCCGATACTGTAATAAACCCCATTAGGACCTGTTAAAACATCACCACCAGTATAAATGGATACCATAAAAGCCATTATGAATCCAATACACAAGAAACGTAAAATTAAAAATTAACTAAATTAAATATTAACCTATTGAAAAAGAAAAATATGAAAAGAAAAGAACAGAAAACTTACAAATCAGAAGCTGAGAGAGAATGGGTGAGAGTGAGAAATGAATTTCTGTCTCCTGGACTACAATATAACCAAAATCTAAAATTCGGAGTGTTTTGGTTTTTTTTTTCTTTTCAGAAAATGATATATTTAAAAATTTCAGCTACATATTAAAGTAATTAAATATCATAACAATATATATATAATACATTTAAAGCGAGTTATAAAAGCATAGAAATTTATTACATTATTAAATCAGACAATAAAATATATATACGTACCGATACTAAATCATGAAAGTTATTATTCATATTGAATGTTTTTATTATTCACTTTTATTATGTTATTTTATTATTTATGTTAAGTACTTCATCATCATTTTTAATTGTGTTCTTGTTTATAATAATCGCTTTATTAATAAGTGAAATTGAGTGAGGATCCGTTGACCTCAATATCCGAATATCTGTGTGGATATGAATACTGATATAGTTTTCAATTATCCATATATAAATAGTAGATATCATATATTTTAATATCTATTATAAAAAAATATTATTATTTACTATTAAAATTAGATAAATATTATGAACTTTAATATTTTTTAATAAATATCCGATCGTTTCTGTGAAATTTATAAAATAATATGAATATGGTTTTATTACTGTCCGCTCCGTATTCGCTTTCACACAACAGTTATTGACTGATCAAATTACTTGCATATCACAATTTTTTTTTTTCTTCTCTATTTTACCCTTTCCGCAGAAAAAAGTGATCTTGAGGCAAAACAATAATTAAAATAAGTGAGAAAAATACCCTTTTTTGCAAAGAAGTCCTCTAAAACCTGGACTAAACCCTACTCCGCTCGCCGTTGCCCAAATTCGTAGCAGTCTCATGCCTTCGGCTCCACCAGCTCACTGACCCCCGCCTCCTCTCCTCCAATGGCGGCCGCTTCCAGAGGCAGAACCAACCTCTCTCGCCTCTTCCAATTCTATCTCAAACCTGGTCCCAAATGCCCCGTTCTCACCATCTCTTCTCGAAACTTCTCCGCCGATCCCCTCCTAGATTGCGAATCGGAATCTGGAGAAGGCGCCAGTCGGATCATAGAGGCGAAGTCACGCATGATGGCGCCTGATTCGAAACGAACTGGTGCGATCGGGATCAAGTGCGGCATGACTGCGCTGTGGGATAAGTGGGGTGAGAGAATTCCTGTGTCGGTGCTTTGGCTGGATGATAATGTTGTAACGCAAGTCAAAACTGTTGAAAAAGAAGGGATATTCGCACTTCAGGTGAAATAATGTGGATTAATTATTTGGATGGTATTTTACTCAATCATTTTCTAAATTTTTCCGAGGAAAATCACTAAATATGGGTTTTGTCTACCAAATAGCTGGGTGATATGGTCTCCATTGGAAATGAGATGAGCAAATATTATGTGTATGCTCTCATTTCATTTTACAAAACTCAAATAAGCATAGACTAAGTGTCGAAAAGGACACAGAAAAAAAAAATTGGTTACTGATTTTCAGTGACCAGTAACAATTGCTTGTATGGTATTAATGTGTGGAGCTGTTTCCTTTAAATTTCATCTTGGTGTATTGTTCATATCTCTTCAGATAAAATGTCAATCTCTGCTTTAAATTTACTACCTGAAAGTTATTATCAACATGATAATTTACACCTATTAATATGCGTAGAAATATTATTGTCATTTTGCTATTTTGTTTGGTGATTTTCAGTTTGATTTTTCTAAATTGAAAGGAAGGAATATGGTTTCAAATAAATACTTACTAGATTGATGACTGTAATTTCTCTTTAATACGCGTGAATGTATTTAAACTAAAATATTAGATTTCAAGTCATAGACACAGACACAGTTTGTACTGCCACACAGTTGAATAGTTTTAATCTGTTGCTATGTGAATAGGAACACTGATTCAGAGATGATATCCATATCCTTAGCATCTATGTTGGAACATGTTTAACAACATATAATAACACTTGAACAGTTCTTAATCTGTTACATACAACTGACGGGACCCTCCGTAATTTATCTAGAAAATTGCAAATGAATCCTTCCTTTTCATTTCTCTGAAGGTGGGAGCAGGGCAGAAGAAAGAGAAGCATCTGACAAAAGCAGAGTTGGGGCACTTCAGGGCGCACGGGGTGCCGCTTAAGCGAAAGCTCAGAGAGTTTCCTGTCACTGAAGATGGTCTCCTCCCTGTTGGCACGCCTATATCTGTGCGCCATTTTCTCCCTGGCCAGTACGTTGACATCACTGCTGTTTCCCGTGGCAAAGGTTTCCAGGTGTGTATATCCTCTTAATATGGGTGTAAACGGGTCGGGTTGGTCGGGTTTTGCTTAGGTTGTGAATCCAATTTAATATAGTTGGGTAATAGCATTTTCAATCCGTACCTAACCAATCAAAGATAGAAACCATTCAATCCAAGATTTATGTTATGCTCTCCGATTTTGCCAATTCGGCGGGTTTTATTTGTTAAAGGAATTGGGTTTGGTCCAAAGGGCTTTGGACAATATTTATCCAAAGCCAGATATAAGTTGTCTGATCTGCATTGAGATTTGTGCAAACGGATTTAAAACATAATAAATTTGAATGGTCCTGTGATTATAAATCGTTCGTGCGAATTTTGATAAGAATCGGACGGTTTAGGCCAGAATTTGGATAATCCTTTGTCCAAAGCCCTGTGGACAAAAACCCCACCCTTGTAAAAACTTGTTATAAAAATATAAGTAACAATAAGTTTTAATCGAAAAAAGTACAAAGAGAAACATATAACATTTTTTAACGTAAAATAATGTAGAGAATTTTTAAAGTAAAAAAAAATTAAATTCAATAAAATATCGTATGATTGCTATGAAGATATTACTATTATGGTTATACGCAAACAAATTACTTAAAGAAATATAGTGTACAATTTTTGGGTCGGGTTTTACTCAAATTCTTTTACAAAACCCATATTCAAACTTTAGTTGTCAGGTTAATCAAAATCCAATTCATAACTAACCAATTAAATGCTAAATCTGTATTTTTTCGGGTTGGGTTGGTCGGGTTAATCGGGTTAGACTTACACCCCTACCTGCTATCATGCTATTTCTTATCAAACTATCTTGTAGTACTCTGACCAGCCACATTGATGGGATTAGAACATACCAGTACTTGTAAAGCAGTCAGTTGGACTATCTTATCTTATTTTATCTTTTTTGTTGTTGTTAAAGAGATAACTGGGCGCTGAACTGGGTATCTAGTCCCTCAAGTTATCTTTACATTCTATTGTGCACAGATAGAAATAAATGACAAATCAATTATACACTGGCAGGTGCTGGGTTACATGTAGTGTTCTTCCACTTACTTTTTTGTAGTAGAGAGATATTGATCCCCAGAATGTTTATGGATTAGACTAGTATCTTGCATGTTGCTCTGGACCTTTGCATCCTGATTTTACTAAGCTTTCCATTTTATAATGCAGGGTGGTATGAAGAGATGGGGTTTTAGTGGCATGCCAGCCTCCCATGGTGCATCACTATCACACCGTAGCATCGGATCAACTGGTCAAAGAGATGCTCCTGGGAAGGTAATTACATTAACCAGGATAACTGTACCAGCTGGTTCATCTTGGTAAAAGTGCCGACAAGGGTGTACCAGTATTTACTGGGTTTGTTTGGGGTTGAATCTGGGTCCAGTCAGGCAAGCAATATTTTATAAGATTGTTACCAAGTTGGGTCTTACTTAGCCTGACTTTTAACCTTATTCGGTTGCCTGAATGGGTCTGATTTAGTCTGACTTCAGCCTGTTTATTTTAACAAAAATGACAACTATGCGTGGCCTACTTGAAAGAACTTCACATATGGATGATCCAATGAGTCTGCCTAAGCAGGTCAACATGGGTTAGATAGAATTACAGGGTTGGGTCGAATTGTCAGTCATTAGCACCAGCATAGGCAGGCTCAAACTATTTGCAAACCCGGTATCTGATATTTGCTATCTCAAGGAACATGTAATTGGCCAATTTCTGATGGATTTCAGCTGAAAATAGGTATTTAAAGGGAAGAAGATGCCTGGGCGAATGGGAGGGGAACAAACTACGGTGAAGAATGTGTGGGTCTATAAAATCGAGCCTGCTCGAAATTTGATGTGGGTCAAAGGCCAGGTATCCTTCTATTATATGCATTGTCTATTCACTTTCTGTTCTTGTTTTATTCATATATCAACATCGGTGAAAGTCATTGAGTCTAAATTTTGCTAAAGGGATGTTCAGAAAATGAATTTGTGTGCTATTATTATTCGGTTATGTTGCTAATTACTAAATCCAGGAAAAGGCCCTATTCAAAGCTTGCTAACAGGAAGCTTTTTTTTATGAGAGAAATTTAAATCCCTTGTGATAACTTGGTTATTATTTTCTGTTCTTCTCTGAGTAAGCCTAAGCCTGCAAAACTTCTTCTCTTTAATCATAAAAGTTGCAGAGAAGGTTAGACCAGATATTTTCTATTTTTGTTGTTACAAGAGAAGAAAGAGACTGCGAAATATTCAAATATGGGTCCTTCTGGTCTTGAAACAGATATATTTAGCATTGACTGGTTGCCACCTAGTTCATATCACAAATAAATTAACTAGTCATAATATTTTGTTAGGTGCCTGGTCCAGAAGGAAGTTTTGTTTTCATTAGGGATGCACATTATAAGAAGCCAGACAGATCTCTTCTACCATTCCCAACCTTCTTCATCCCAGAAGGAGAAGAAATGGAAAAATTGGAGCCCATAATTGCTGACCTAGGCGACAATGATCCATTCATGACTGGGGACTAAATTTTCAGATGATTTTTTATTATCTGAATTTGTTTATTCATTACAAAATTTTCATTTAGATGCACCATGGTCTCATACCAAAATTTTGCCCTGTTGTGTTATGATAGGCTGCACCAATGTGGGCCCATAATCCAAGAGAGTTGCACCAAAGACAATTAGGGTAAAAGATAGGATTAGGTAAAATACTGTAGAATGACATTTTGTAGTTGGGAATTACAATGGTGGTCATCTATTTTCTGTATTGCTTTTGGAATGTTTTTTCTTTTTCTTTTTCTTTCTTTTTGCCAACTCTGTGTATGAATAATTACTACCAGATCACTGTTATTTCTTTGTCTTGTGTCAAGAAACGGAATTTTCGTTTCTGACAATAAAGAATTACAAATGATATTTCCATACTGAAGTTGATGTATTTTCTTTTCAGTGAATTGGTTTATTCTTAATCTTTGCTAATTTAAATTAGGTACGTACCATTTCTCTTATCTATTAGAATGGAACAGGATGGTAAAATTGTAACAAGCCAGTTTTAAAATGTTCTCTTTGGTGATTTTTTTTGTTTGAAGAACTAGTTTTTCAGAATTATAATTGAACTGTCGAAGTGTGGTGTGTTGGAGAGTGTCAGGGTTGCAGGTTGGTTTTGTTCGAAAGATTAGAAGCGTGAAACTGATGATTAACAGGGACCAAACGTCAAAGACAAGTAAATTTTCATTAGGTACATCTGAAAACATATCGCTCTAACTGCGTACATTACAAACAATATACAAATCCAAACTTACAATATATATATTATATAATATATATATAGATATATAATATATATATATATATATATATATATATATATATATATATATATATATATATATATATATATATATATAT
>JAJGRW010000437.1:24006-39775 GCA_025461045.1 Carex parvula | reverse complement strand
GCATTGTCCTCGTTAACAGGTTTCATTGTCATGGTGTGGATTGAGATGGATCTTGAGGAAATAAAAAAGTTGGTGTCATGTATGTGAAAAGTTGGTTTCATTGTCATGGTGTTCATTGTCATGGTGTCATGGTATGTGAAAAGTTGCAAGTTTGAAACTCAAATAAAAAAATTTTGTAAATAATAAAAAATTAAGTAACTTGACGTCCAATCTTTACAAAAAAATATATATAAAAAAATGCATGAGCGTCCCACACTCACATGTTTAATCTAGTGCACAAGCCCTGCCTATATTAGTTTTTTATACAATCAACTATAAGCACATAGCAAATTATTTTTTGGCCTTTTACTAAGAACCTTTTTATTTTTAGTCGAGTGTATACCGTTTAACTATTAGTCATTAAATTTGCATAGTCAGATATTTATAGTAATTTATGAAACATATTATTCATGCATAAGCCATATATATAGTAGTATCTTTTGAACATTAATTATAGTACATAAAAACATTCTAAAGGGAAAAAAGGAAGTAAGAAGAAATGGTGAGTTGTTACAATTTTATCAAAATGTAAAAGGGGGAAAATGTGGAAATGATATTTTCTAAAAGAGAAAGACATAAAATTACCGTAAGACAGCGTCAGGAAAAAAAATTATATATTTTCTCAAAAAATAATATGACTAAGTCATTACAATAAAAAAAAAAATAACTTCAAACTTGTACAAAAATTCTCAACTATTTCGCTCCCTTCCTAAACAAGCTAGCAAATTCTCCGTTGGTGGTCAAAACTGGAACCTCTTTGTTCAAAGGAGACTTCTAACATGGGCAAAAGCTGGTCAAAAAGAAATGTCAACTTAAAATAATTTTGACTGGTAAAAAAGAGAGAAAATTCCATTCAATTTATAGTATCTAATAATAAAAAGTTAACGTACCATGCAAGGAAAACTTAGACGCTATATATATACCTTCTTTAGATTGCATTGATCAACTTAATTATCAACCAACTTTAATTTAGTACATGGCTTGTTCCATTGGCTCTCGAGTCGACCTTGATCCGGCAAACCACCCTTGCACCCAAACCGACACAGCCGGCATGTCCCCTGACATGAGACAATGGAAGAATTTGAATCATGATCTCCTTGTATTCATCTTCTCCAAGCTTCAATTGCACGACCTCATCAATGGCAGCTCGAGAGTTTGCTCGTCCTGGCGTGCTGCTGCCATGGACCCTGTTTGTTGGTGTCATATCCTCGGTGCCAACAGGTCTAAATTGCTGCACGACATTGATGATTGCGGGAAATTTGACAGAATTCTGGCATTTTTTGTGTGGTCTTTATGGCGGTTGTTCTAGGGATCATAGTGAGATGGTTGATTTTATTATTAGGAAAAAGATATAGATAATGCCATTAATAAATCAGCTAATTAATTAACATTCTTTTTTATTATTTGCTTATTTTACTTCTGTGTTTTTGTCGTCTTTTCTTGCGTTATTTAAATATTCTGTATATGCCACAGTTAAGAATGCTATTTAATTTGGAATAATAATTAAGTTTAATGCTGAATCTATCATGGATGTCTTATTAGAGTGCTATGACAAATTTTCTGGAATTATTGGAGCAGTCGCCATTTAGGTTTAATTTGGCCAACTCATATTCTGCTTTCTGTTCAGTGTAAACCATATATATATATATATATATATAGAGAGAGAGAGAGAGAGAGAGCTGGGCTATGGTGAGTTGTGAAGTAAGATGTCATTTTTACTTCACGCTCATATTTTCATTTTGAAAATTCAAACAACCGATCCGAACCGCTCAACATGTTCTCTATATTGAAATGTGCTTGGAGACTAAATTTTACATTTTTTGGAATTGTTTACTATTTATTAAGCACTTTGAAAATCGCTGATCGGTGGTCCAGTAAATTTTAACTGTTGTTTTACTGTTCACAGTGGATCAACGATTTCACAAGTGGATTAATAAATAGTAAACAAATTCCAAAAATGTAAAATTAGTCTCCAAGCACATTTCAATATAGAGAACATGTTGAGCGGTTCGGATCGGTTGTTTGGATTTTTAAAATAAAAATATGAGCGTGAAGTAAAAATGACATCTTACTTCACAACTCACTATAGCCCATCTCTCTCTCTCTCTCTCTCTATATATATATCTATATTATGAGGAGGGTTTCAATACCTCATGATCTTCATATCTCATCATATAATCATATTTTATATCTTTATTTTTAAAGTTCACATTGTCGATCCGAATCTCTCAACATGATATCCATATATGTTTGGGGATGAAATTTTATAATTTTTGGAATTTTTTAACTATTTTTTAAGATAGGTACGAAATCACTATTTTTGAACGGTGCAGAAACAATGATTTTGTACCTATCTTAAAAAATAAAAAAATATTTCAAAAATTATAAAATTTCATCCCAAGCATATTTTAGTATGGATATCATGTTGAGCGATTCGGATACAGTTTGGGCTCTGAAAACAAAGATATAAAATATGAGTTATGATGAGGTATGAAAAGCATGAGGTATTAGAACCCTCCTCTATATATATATATAGAGAGAGAGAGAGAGAGAGAGAGAGATAGGCTATGGTGAGTTGTGAAGTAAAACGTTGTTTTACTTCACGCCATATTTTCATTTTGAAAATTCAAACAACCGATCCGAACCGTTCAACATTTTCTAAATATGGAAATGTGCTTGGAGACTAAATTTTACATTTTTTTGAATTTTTTTACTATTTATTAAGCCACATTAAAATCGCTGATCCACTGTGAACAGTAAAAACAGTAAAATTTTCTGAACCACCGGATCAGCGATTTTCAAAGTGGCTTAATAAATAGTAAAAAAGTTCCAAAATATGTAAAATTTGGTCTCCAAGCACATTTCAATATGGAGAACATGTTGAGCGGTTCGGATCGGTTGTTTGAATTTTCAAAATGAAAATATGAGCGTGAAGTAAAAATGACCTCTTACTTCACAACTCACCATAGCCCAGCTCTATATATATATATATATATATATATATATTTAGCCATTTCTCCTATAAAAATCTCAATAACTGATATTCTGAAAGTATTTATTTGAAGAATCAACGGCCTAGGGTGAAAACAAAGCTAATTCGGAGCGGATAATACTAACACCAAATTCATATCCGTCTTTTAATGAGGGGATACAAATACAAATATATATAGTAAATGAATGTCAAATTTTAAAATCAAATCCACCTTTGAACATATACGGATACGGAGCAGATAATCCAAGAATATAGATTTGAATACGGATACATAAACGAATAATTGTCAGATAATTAAGTCATATGAACTCTAAGATACATATGCTAATTAACAAAATTAATTTAAATGTAAAAATAAATGAATATGGTCAATATGAAATCAACGGTCCAATCTAATTAAATCGTCAATAAATTATTGTTGTTCAAAGATATATAAAATTCTTTTAGTCCCTCTTAAAAAAATTTATACATCAAGATCTGTAAAATCTTATGAAATTCCGCTGTTTAAAGAATTTTATACATCAAAATCGGTAATCGGTAAAAAAAAAAAAAAAATGTCTGGACAGCTGAATCCTCTTTTCCATAAATCATAATTGTCATAATAAGAAATAAAAAAAATATATTAAAATATAGCTTTTTCGACTTCCAAAAGAATCATTTGCTTGCAGCAAATTGCTTCAAAAAATTATTGGAGACATGTTTACATTCAAAACCGTTCCGAGTTTATTAAATTGTGTAAGTAGCTGTATAAACTATTTTTATTTGTTTCGAAATGTATGAAATACATAAAATAGTTTGAGAATATTTTGTTCATTAATATAAACTCCATATATTTGAAATTGACACGTGTCAACTCTACTTATTGCATAATTCCTTCTCTACTTATTGTCCGGACCATAGAGACAAATGAATAGTTCGAATTCGGTTCGGCGGAGGAAAAAGTATATGATTTAGAAATAATTCGGAAATGATTGGTGCCACAAGAAAGAAAAAAAATCCAAAGAACTCCAAAAATAAAAAAATTATTAAAAAAATTGTGTTTTTTTTGCAAATAACTCGTGATCCGCATTTTATACACGTTTTATTCGCGAATAAAACGTATTATATATTTTTTTGCATTTTATTCAGTGTTCGGTTCGGAAACAAATTAAATAAAATAATTCACGAATTATATTACTATGATCCAGACAACTGGATCCTTTAATCCAACAAGAGATGGCAACTAATTTAAGTTATATATATATAACCCCCTAGTTTTACCCATGTGTGAAATTATTCCGAAACGAATTTAGATTTCTCTCTTTAATTAAAAAAAATTAACCTTAAAGGATTAATAGATCCTAGTTGGCTGTAATTAAAAATAAGTATTAACTTATTTACATAATTTTTCACTACTCTAGTTTAAATTCTCTCTATCCACTCTATACTAAAATAAGTATCTCTATTCCAGATCTATATCACTTCTATTCCCTTCAAATCTTCTCTATATCCGGAATAAAGCATCTTAATACACTATTCCTACATAGAAATTAACTCTTTATTCCCTCTTAAGAAAAATGTGGAAGTCCACCACCGCCGTGTCGGATGCTTGATTAGCCATTGCCACTGCACTGACCGCCTTGATTCCAATATATACTTTACAAGACTTAGTCTAAACTAATCCCTAAAGAAAAAAAAATTCATGTTACTATGAAGTTCTAATTTGTTATTGTGGAGACATTAGTTCAAATCCGATCATATAAAAAAACTTAATGTTACTCCGTCCAAAAACATTAAACAGAACATTTCCATGAAATAAAAAAAATTAATATTCGTATTAGAAGAAAGTTTTAGGGAAACCAACAAATATTGAGGACGCATCTTGTCCAAATATTTGTCGCATTTAATAATTTAATTAGAGGAACCGGCACAACTAAGGAGTTCAGTTTTTGTAAGTAATGTATATCTTAAGAGCTGTCAAAAAGAACATTTCTTAAGATATACACATATATGCTTGATTTGATCATAGTGGGATTCATGATAATGGGTAAAAACAAAACCAGAAAATTACACATTCAGATTTTATTTGATTAATTAGATGAATACAATTTAATTAATACAACAAATAGATGTTGGATATGAATTTTAAAAAAAAAAACAGCATCGGATATACTAAAGGTGAAATTATATATACCAAATGTTTCATTCAACATGAAATAAATTTAATATTTTACATTATGACGACCAAACCCATGTCTCAGCAAGACTTAGTCTAAACTAATCACATTTGAACCTTTCTCAGCTTGGAAGAAACAAGACAAAGGGAATGGAAATAACTCAATTCCTTCAATTGCCACATTACCTCCCTGCATGCACCTAATCCAGTTTGGACCTAATCCAGTACCAAACTGGTACTATTGATGTTCTCTTCAGTCACTGCCCCTATAATGCCATAAATATCTTCTGGAATAATTCGGTAAATCAGTTGTATCCATGAAATAGGACTGATATCAGGGGTGAAAACGGAGCGAATACGGAGCGGATAGTGGTAACATCATATCCATATCCTTTTTAATTTTCCAGATACGGATACGGATTGGATATCAGCTGGATACAGATACGGATACGGATAATTGAAACGTAAAACCATATCAGTATTCATATCCACACGGATATTCGGATATTGAATATCCACATCTAATTTTTCAAATACTGATCGAATACGGATCGGATATTATTCAAACTGTTTTCACCCCTAACTGATATAGATCTGGCACTCTTTGAAACACATGGTTAAACAAATATTATTGCCTTTGAACCACACATAAAAAAATGACCCCAAAAATTATCATATAGCATATTTTTCAATTTCCATTTTGTTGAATAATTACTTGTCAAATAATTTATACAGCAATAAAATGGAAGGAACACTCATTGTGACTTCCTTTTTTTTTTTTTTTTTTGAGATAAAAGGCATTCAAGATGCCCATTTCATTTCCATGAAATTGGATAGTTAACTTACAATCAAAAGATCAGAGATCAGAGATCAAGTATTAAACTCTAAAGCGCTCTAGCACCGAGCAAAACACAAACGCATGGCATTTGACATGCCACCAAAACACTGTAATAGTAAAATTCCAACTAAAGTCATTGTGACTTCTAGCTATTGCTAAATTATCTCACAAAAAAATGATTTATTAATTCATCACAAGATCACAAAGTACATGCATTTCATTTCTGTCCGATCTATTTTCTTTTCCCAAAATATATTTTATGAAATTATTATTTTTTTTTCAAAATAAGCCAGCGAAATGCTTTAATTTTCAGAGGTAATTTAGCCTCCCAGATGAAACTGAGGACTTAAAATTAGCTTATTTACTATCTACATCTGGTTCATAATTTATAAATAATCCATCGATCACTATAACTAGCAAGCTAGCCTAGTTTTTACATTGATTTTTTAAGCTTTACTAATAAGAACTAATTAGACGATAGCTAACAAAAAAGGCTATAAACCAACAATATAGTACCAGTATTATGACCAGAACAAATTAAACGATTTCACAGGGACCTCCATGCAAGAATTAAGTTCAAAAACATTTCCAACTGTCAGTCATTATTTACAACTTCTGGCTGTTTTTCCAATTATATCAAAAGCCACCACTATCAGTTCTCTCTTTTGCAGATATATATGGCAAAATACAAACAAAGGTATCACCAAGAAAAAAGAATATAATTTCATGAAGATCATATTGCATTAAACTACATGTACATGTAATGAACCCACCGGAGTCGATGTGTCGGTTGCCTCGAAAATTTGGCTCCCTTCAGCCGTCCGAAGATATTTCGTCATGTCAACTTCTGATCGGCAAATTGGGCAACTGAGGTGCAAAGGTAGCCATCTTGCAATGCACTCTGCATGAAATATGTGCTTACATTCAGGCAACTGCCTCACTTGCTCCCCTTCAAGCAACAAAGCTAGACACACTGAGCAGATGACCTGTCGCGGACTGGTACCACCACTGATTTCATCTCCAATATTTCTACTGTATGAGAATGGTGGTACAACTAAATCAATAGTTCTACTGATCTCAGCTGCGTCATGGCGCATGCTCGAGGTTTGGCTCCAGGTCAGTGGGGTAAATGTAATAGGCAGTAAATAATCAGGTTCATCTCGAGCGGGATGCCTAGGCCGACAGAAATAGGACAAACAAATGTACAAGATCACTATGACAACACTAACAGCGATTCTTACGGCCGATGGTCTTTTAAGGATGTTGGAGGCTATGAAAATTAGGAGAACTATGGCGATTGCTCCGACAAAAATCCAGTAGTACTTGGCCACCTTGCGGCGGTAACTCATCAACAACTGACGATCCGGCCTGCGTGACCATGCTTCGCGTGAAAAATCGGATTCAAATTGCATCTTGGTGGAATTTTGGATGAAATTGAAGCCCCTAATTAGTTGAGGAACAGCTGATGAATCTTGTAATTTGAGAAGATATTTAGTAGATATGTAGGAAATAGCATTGGCAAAAACTATGACATTGTCTCATTCCATAGTTGACAATATGCATGTCAGAGTATTTCTAAGTACTTATAAAATGTACCAAGGATTTCGTCAATAATTAAAAATGTTTTGGTCCCTTGTTCAACCAAATACTGAAATATTTTTATTTCAAGATTACGTTTAATAGTTATAAGTGGGCTGTCAAGAAGTTTTATCTGGATACAATAATCTCAAGATCACCAAGTCAAAGAGAAAATAAATTTGCTGCAATCTCGAATCTAGTGAATAGTTTTCTGAAATTTCTGCAATTTCGAATCTAGCTATTGAATTTTTTTCGAGAACACATCTCGAAACAGCTGGTTTTTTCGTGCATGCATCTCGAAATAATTTGACGGCTGAATTCAGATTGCAGGGATTTCATGATCACTGTTTACTAGTCTCGGATTATAGCAGATTCAGACTCAGTCAAAGAGGTCAGAACTGTACGGGATTTGATCTCAGAATTTTAAATTAGTTAGTGACGGTGTGTAGAATTTTTTTTTTCAGAAATATTACTGCTTATTTACAAAATAATTACCTTTTAACCATAGAAAAGAATATTCTACTTACAAATTAAAATAAATACTTTTTTAGAAGAAAAAAAATTAAAAATTAGTGGCTTTAAATGCTTACTAATAATTCCATTGATAAAAAATGTATTACAACGACTTTTTCAGAAATTAAATATTACATGCAAGTATATGTTGAAAATAATTTTGCCTTATTATTCGTTCAAAATATTGCAGTAGATGTATCTACCTAAATTCATTAATTATCTCACTGCCTAACATTTCTCAATTATCAATTATATATATATAGTAGGCCTAAAATGTACTATTGGTTTTGTGCTCCAATCATGTTTCACATTCTTATCTTCATTTTCAAAGTCCAAACAGTCGATCCGACCGTTCACCATGATCTTTGTTTTAAAATGTGCTTGGAGACCAAATTTTATATTTTTTTGAATTTTTTAACTATTTTTTTAGATAGGTACATCACTTTTTTTTCCAGAAGATTCTGGACCATTCAAAAGAGTAATTTTGTACCTATCTAAAAAAATAGTAAAACATTTTCAAAAAATATAAAATTTGATCTCCAAGCACATTTTAATACAAGATTATGTTGAGTGGTTCAGATCGATTGTTCTAACATTGAAAAAGAAAAAAAAGACGTGGAACATGATTGGAGCACAAAACCAATGGTGCATTTTAACCCTACTCATCTTCATTCCATTATTAAGCACGTTGGGTGTCCCATAGGCCAACGGTCTTGAAAGATAAAAATTCGGATTTAATATAAGCTCTCCAAGCAAATAATCTATCTTCTTTTGATTAAATGTATCTCTTTTATATGTAGAAGTTTAAATTTAGTTAGAAATGTACTCGCTACACCTATTGCCACACGTACTGCACACCACAAATCTCTCTGATCTGGAATCTACGGACAGATCCAAATCTCTCATAATTTTTCTGTTTCCGTAAATCCATCTCTCTGCGGCCGCCATGGTTGCTTCCTCCAGCGACTCCTCCTGCGAATCATCTCGGAAGAGGCGCCGCCACAAGGAATCCTCGCTCAAGGCACGCAAGGTTCAACGCTGAGGGATGAAGCGCCGGTATCGCCTTCGCTGCCGTAGATCTCCCGTCGATTCTTCCTCTTCCTTGTCGAATGCTACAGGTTCGCGCTCTCTGTCGGCGCATCTCTCTCCTTCCCGACGCCACGATTTTGTGCGATTTGCATAATCCCTACCATTTTTCCCTTTCTTCATTCAAACCTGGGGCTAGGGTTCGTACCCCCGTGTCGTCGCTGCTGCAACAGGTGCCCCCTCGGCATGCGGTTCAAATATTTTTTTACAAGTGCAAGTCCATGGATGCCGAGGATTGTGAATCGTATACTGATGTAATCTTTATCAAAAATTCTCTCAGGTCAGCAATGCAAGGTTATTACAATTGTGCTTGAAGATAAATTTTTTTTTGTTTATTAAAAAATTGTATCCTTGCTTCTTAGTCTATCTTAACTAGAATTTTGTTAAGTAGGTTCTAATGGATGCTTGCTTAGACAGTAATACTGACAATCCTTGATATGATTTTTCATTTTTTTACAAGTGACCAAAGTCCCGTTAGATATTTTTAATGTCTCTCAAATATATAAATCTTACTTCTGATAGTAAAATTATGGTCTGAAGGTTTTAAGAGAAAACTTAATGATTCCATTTTTCTTAGGAACTGAATACATGTTACATACACATCTCATTTTGAGATGATTTCTGACACAAAAGAAAAATACCTGAAGTCAGGAGGCGTGAAGTATTAGGCTGCATTAATATTTAATAGTAAGTTAGATTTTGCATGTAGCTCGCAAAACTTTTCATTTGCAGTATCAATTGTGTTTAATTAAATTGCATGGCTGAATCAAGGCTTAATTATGTGACGTAACCATATGCCACTGGTATCAGTCATGACCGTGCAAGTTGAGTCAGGTTATAGAAACTTACTGTTACAATACCTATAACTTAAAGTTCAGTACTGGGACATATTAGTACTGGACATGCAATGCCAAGCATGGTACCTGGATGAATTGGTACTGTACAGTTTGTGTAGTTGCTCTGAAAACTGAAATTCTATATATTAGGTACTGCATTTCCTGAAAACCTAAATTGATTTTTGTTTTCAATTTTTTACAGCTGGAAGAACACAAGGTACACAAGTTAAGAATTGGGTATCTAATAAGAGGTTTGGCCTTAAATTCTATTGTCTTTTGCTCTTACATGTCCTTTTTGTTTCTTTAAATATGATTAAATGGGAAGACAAACACAAATCCTGAGGGCCTGACAACAGCATTTGGCAACTGGGCCCCAGAAGTGGTAGCTCGCCTCCACAATAACAGCCTTTCTTGCAAGGTAAACTTGTCATAAGCAAAGTTTTCTCTTCCCCTTTTTCCCATATGGATTTTGATTTTGTATCATCCAAAAACAATAATAACTGCTGGTATCATGTGTAATGTTTATTTTTGTAAAGGATCAAGTATTCTGATTGTTACAGTATTGGAAAGTATCAAATGCATTTTTAAGTCTATAGTTTGGAGTCCTTAATTTATTTGAAAGGAAATGATTCTTGTGTCGGAACAGGAAGACATGTTGGTAGCTCCAGCACATCATTGTGCTTCAGTATAGTTGCATCTTTTTTTATAGTCTTTAATTATGTAGAGAAAGCTGGTAGAGATGATGTGTAGTGTTTTTGTTGCTTCAGGGATTGGAGTGGTGAAGTATCATGGCCCACATCCCAGCATGCGCCCTCATCAGGTTTCTCTTTGTTCTAATGGATATAATTTAATGTTTACCTCTAAATTAAGAAGCAGCTTTCTACCCCCATTGAAACATGGAAACTGTCATCACTCTCCCTTCCAATCTGTATTCTTTAAGCTACCAATGTTGTACCTTCCAACTTCACCTCACTTCATTGTGAGCAAAAATAGTGAGGAATGAGGGTATGTTGGGCATCTATCTAGGAAACTTGACTTGCATAAAAAAATTCTTTAGATTGAGGGGCAAAATTGCCAATATTTAGTAGAATGTAGCTTTACCAACGCTCTATTTGAAACATTGTTGTTATAGGGAATATCACATACATATATTGCATGAGGGTACTGGTATTTTTACCTGGTCTGACATAAAACACTTTATACCATTGTTATGAAGTCACTAAATTCTTCCTTGCTCAAATTGTAGTATGATAAAGTTTGTTCTGAAAAAACATAATTCTTATTTTTCAGGCTCTCTCTAAAGTATTTTTTTTCTCGAGATTTTTGGCAGAGGTTGTTCCTCTCTCTAAAGTAACTTCGCATTTTTGAGAAGTTAAAGCTTCAGTGATGCTTCACTTGTGCTATTAATTCTCATATGGAAATCATGTTAAGTGGTTTAGAACGACTGTTTCAAATTTAATTTGGTAGGGATGGCGAAAAAAAAAACTCGTAACTTGTGGGTTGCTCGGCATCTAGAAAGACCTACTAAAATCTCATTAATCCAAAACCATACTCCAACTATCCACATTCCAATATCTTTTCCTCCATAGCACTAGCTGCAATTAATTCTCCTTCTAAACAAAGATGATGATACTCGATGCAAATAGTGCAGGATGAGGTCGGCATGCTGCTGGGCTTCCCTGGCCAGAGCAAGAAGCTTGACAAGACCATTTGTGACATCCAATGCGTCCTTGCCTATGCCTAGAGGAAGCTGAGCAGAGCAGTGCCATGGGGAGAATGCAGAGCAAGAGGAGAACTCAACTAACGAAGAGGATATTCAGTGATCCGAGAATTTGGAAGGAATTCAAGTGGCACAATTGGTAGGTATCTCAAAGGAGGAGAAAGGACTAGAATTGTTGAAGTGTGTGTTCTGGGAGGCATGTGATGAGCATGGTGCTGCCAAGGAAGGATTGGAGCTGGTGTCTTTACTCGAGAGGCTCGTCCAAGAGAAAAAGTTCCTTCTTGTCCTTGATGATGTCTGGGAAGAAAGCCTAGCGGTTTGGGTAGGATCGGCACTCGTTGATTTCTTTGTGCATTTCCACTGTTCTGATACGGTCTCTCTGCATTCTTTCTGATCCTTTCCATTTTCTTAAATTCCCATGGTTCAACTGGATTCGGATTAGCCCATAGACCCTCTCCCTTCATTTCGAGCTCTTTCTGCCACTAATCAAAATTTGAAAAGAAAAATATATATAATTTTTACAGTTTATTTTTGATCTAGGGACTTGGATTTTTGATATATCAAAGGATCAGCATATGTTACTATTACCCCTATCCATGTTTTAACTAGGTGAACTTGAAAAAAAAATATATTATATATAGTAATAATAAATTAAACATAAACCGAACAAAAACAAATGACAGTACAAGAAAAAATATTCAGATAATAGGAGAAACCTGTGCGAATGCAGGGCGTTTATCGTAAGCTCATAGTGCCAAGCACAACCTTCTCTAAGCAATCTCTCCTGTCATTTGCATTTTATATAAACAAGTAAATATTTTTCAAGAGCTCAAAAGTGTGTATTTATGTGCACACTCCTTAAAAACCTGTCTATCTTGAATGATTTGCATGTTCCTAAATTCCTTTTATACAAAAGAAAAACAAGAATTGGGCATGTGCATTTATATACAAAGGCATAAATTTACAAGACTGGCATGTGCTTCGACCTAATGAATTAACCAGTTATACCTGTACAAATATGCCGTCAACGTAGACATCTCCAACCAATCTATCATATGGGTCCTTGCCATATACATGTATTGTCAGAGGCTTTTGCTGAATTAGTTTTGTCAGTTCATCCTTTGCCTCTTGGCCATATTCCATGTTCATCTCGGGTGCATCGATTCCTCTACACATTTATTAGTACAAATTTTTATATTTACTTATATATAGCCATAAAAATAACAACTATGTACACTATCACATAGAGAAGCACATTGTAATTCGTATTGGTATCAAGACAGTTAATACAATTAGTTCCAAAATTTTTCTTCTTTGTAAAATTGTACTTCTATTTATTTGATTTTTGCAAATAACAATACCAACTATTTAGAAATATATACAAAATAACCGTTCATTTTAAGTACAAAATGCACTTAGCTATGCCAAGTAATCATTGGGCTTTAGAAACAGAATTTAAAGTTGCCAATTTTCCCTTGATTAAGTGATCCCAACAAATTAATTAACCCACCTATAAAAGTAAATCAAATGCTATCCTTAATCTTTGTTTCTTTTATGTTTTTTTATTTTTTTCTCAGGTCTAACCCTAATCAATATGCAAACTTTGCGTAGATAAATGACATATGAAATTATTGTCCACAAAACATTAAACTGCTAAGAAACATTATTCCTAGATAATTAAGCAAAAATTGAGACATTTATGCAGATGAATGGCCCGAAGGAATAACACGTCACTAGCATAGTAATTAAGAAGCTGGAATTTGATTGCACAAATGAAACGAGACACAATGTAAATAAAGATGAGATGAATGAAAATATTATAGAGCAAGAAATCACATACCTGAGTCTGATACGATATTCCCGTGCGAGAATTTCTTCATTATTAATGATGACAACCCTGTATTTTCAATAGGTAAATTAAAAAGAGTGATAAGAAAATAATTAGTTACTATTATCTTGGAAATTCACTATCACTTGCTTATAGAAGTTGAATACCAGGTACAGCCTGTTTGATTTAATCACAACGGTTTGATTTGAATAATCATCCTATTTTCATTAACTTTTTGTTCAGTATTTGGATTGCAACTCAAGTTGACAATAGAATTGCACAGTACCACAACTGTTTCATATTGGTACAAAGATCCTTACTGAACATACTAAAAACAATTTAAATGAGTATTATCCAATCTTTAACCTATATCCACAATTGACGATAAATTTATAAAGCGCATCTGCCCGTGCATAGTCTCTAATAGCTCGGGCTTGATTTCTCTCAATTGCGGCTTCCTGTACCACTATTGGTACAGTAGCAGACTCTCTTGGATCTGCAGCGTTGACATGCACTGTCATGCCATCACCATCGCTCACCAGTTTGGATTTTACCTATCACCATCATAGTTTATTAGTACATATATACTAGATAAAAAAAAACTTGGGTTGTTCGGACATACATTATCAAATCCCAATAATGCAAAAAAAAAAAAAATATTAAAAAGTAAACATTATTTAGTACTTGTATAACACCCAGAAGGTAATTAATTATTAAGAAGTAGTATGCAAAGTGGCTCACCGGTAATGTTTGCAACTCAAACTGTACTCCATTAGACCGAGATGAAGGGCCGGGCACTTGACTTCGAATAGGTGAGAATGGAAGGCTATAAAACGGGAGAAAACTCTGAAATAATGTAAAAGAATATAAAATGATTAAAGAAATTGAATGGTTTCATTCAAAAACAAATATTAGAGGGGTGATATTATATGAAATTTTCATGTATAACAAAGTAAGCATGCTCTCATGGATGTCCATAAGATCAAGTATTGTTGTCTAAGATTTGAACGCACTGACAGCCAAATCTGATACCAGTAGCTACCTACTGATTTTTTTTGGGTGATGGGGCAGGAAAATAAAGTAGTGATGTACTAATTTCTAAGTTAAGACCTAAATCTAACAGAATGGCTGGACACAAAATTCCCAAAGGGCAATGTGAATTTACAAAGTTAGTTAACATTCTGTGGAGTTAATTGTTACATTAAGATCCCTAGTTAAAACTTAACAACAAAGATTGTTCTTTTCTTGATGCTTATATATTAATTTTAAGAATCATTAAATTAATAAAGATAAAGAAAAATAACAGAAAAAGGTACCTGATAAGTTGACTCGTAGTTTTGGGGATGAAGTTCCAGATTAGAGTGATCGGAAGCGGCCGGGGATGCAAATTGGTGCCTTGAAACAATGCTGGGCCAATGAGGTGGAACTGGGAGATGGTTATTGTCTCCATTGAAGCATCTGAATATTGCATTTCCCATTTCAAGTTAAATATATGAATTTAATTCTATGTTTTGTTTTGGTGACAAGAGGAAAAGGAAAAGGGGTTTAGGAGAGAAAATTAAGAGAGAAGGTTTTAGTGTCAGAGTCAAAAGAGTCAATTTTGTTTACTAATTAGCATGCCCACAAGGGGTCTACCGTTGTAGGTCTCTTAAAAGCCCTAGACATGTATAAAATTCAATCTAATCATATATTTCAAAAAGAACGATTGTCAAGCAATCCATACAATTGCCACTGAAAAGATAAACAAGAATTAAAGATTTGAGATATATCCAGTTTCTCTTTACTTTCCTGGCTAGACTATTTCCTTCCATCTTACTTTCTTATTGCGAATTGTAGGCGGATGTTTCCTTTTCCTTTTTGGATGTTGCAGTCAAGAAAATGAAATGTTGGACTTTGTTAAAGCAAGACAGAATGATTTTAAAAATAAATTAACGTTAACCATATTTAAAAACATTTCATTGCACCGACAAGATTTCTAAAATAAACGACTATAATATTTCTACAAACGAGCTCCAGTCCTAATAATACAACTACACATGTGATCAAACGAGGCTCCAGTTCTATATATGCTGTTTTGCATAACTCGAGCAGCATGCAGAGTCGTTAAAATAGAAACATTCCAAAAGGAACTACGAAACTTTTAACGACTACTAATAATATATATCACTGTTAGAAATGAGAATT
>JAJGRW010000437.1:0-17398 GCA_025461045.1 Carex parvula | reverse complement strand
TTAGTATATCCGATGCTGTTTTTTAAAATCATATCCACACATCTATTTGTTGTATTAATTTATTAAATTGTATTCATCTAATTGAATCAAATAAAATCTGAATGTAATTTTCTGGTTATGTTTTTACCCATTATCATGAATCCCACTATGATCAAATCAAGCAATATGTATTCTTAAGAAATGTCTTTTGACAGGTCTTAAGATAGAGAGCAGGTTGGGTCCGATGCTCATCGGACTCAAATTTGGGTCCGATGGGTTTCGGAACCGTCCGATCTGTTTTAAGATGCGAATCTAAAGCAGATCGGACGGTCATCGAACCCATCGAACTCACTTTGAGTCCGATGGAATCATACCCAAATTGACCTCCTTAGAGATATTACTTGCAAAAACTGAATTCCTTAGTTGTGCCGGTTCCTCTAATTAAATTATTAAATGCCCACAAATATTTGGACAAGATGTTTTCTCCGTTTGAATGTATCATGGTCAATATTTGTTGGTTTCCCTAAAACTTTCTTCTAATACGAATATTAATTTTTTTTATTTCATGGAAATGTTCTGTTTAATGTTTTTAGACGGAGTAACATTAAGTTTTTTTATATGATCGGATTTGAACTAATGTCTCCACAATAACAAATTAGAATTCATAGTAACATGAATTTTTTTTTCTTTAGGGATTAGTTTAGACTAAGTCTTGTAAAGTTATATTGGAATCAAGGCGGTCAGTGCAGTGGCAATGGCTAATCAGCATCCGACACGGCGGTGGTGGACTTCCACATTTTTCTTAAGAGGGAATAAAGAGTTAATTCTATGTAGGATAGTGTATAAGATGCTTTATTCCGGATATAGAGAAGATTTGAAGGGAATAGAAATGATATAGATCTGGAATAGAGATACTTATTTTAGTATAGAGTGGATAGAGAGAATTTAAACTAGAGTAGTGAAAAATATGTAAATAAGTTAATACTTATTTTAATTACAGCGAACTAGGATCTATTAATCCTTTAAGGTTAATTTTTTAATTAAAGGAGAAATCTAAATTCGTTTCGGAATAATTTCACACATGGGTAAAAGTAGGGGGTTATATATATAACTAAATTAGTTGCCCATCTTGTTGGATTTAAAGGATCCAATTGTCTGGATCATAGTAAATAATTCGTCGTGAATTATTTTATTAATTTGTCCGAACCGAACACTGAATAAAATGCAAAAAAATGATAATACGTTTTATTCGCGAATAAAATATGTATAAAATGCGGATCACGAGTTATTCGCAAAAAAAAAAACACAATTTTTTTTAATAATTTTTATTTTTGAGTTCTTTGGATTTTTTTTTTTTGCTTTCTTGTGGCACCAATCATTCCAATTATTTCTAAATCATATATTTTTTCCTCGCCGAACCGAATTCGAAACTATTCATTTGTCTCTATGGTCGGACAATAAGTAGAGAGGAATATGCAATAAGTAGAGAGTTGACACGTGTCAATTCAAATATATGGAGTTATATTAATGACACAAAATATGTCTCAACTATTTTATGTAGTTCAACATTTCGAAACAAATAAAATAGCTTATACAGCTACTTACACAATTAATAAACTCGGAACGGTTTTGAATGTAAACATGTCTCCAATAATTTTTTGAAGCAATTTGCTGCAAGCAAATGATCTTTTGGAAGTCGAAAAAACTATATTTTAATATATTTTTTTTATTTCTTATTATGACAATTTGATTTATGGAAAAGAGGATTCAGTGTCCAGACATTTTTTTTTTTTTTTTACAGATTAGATCTTGATGTATAAAATTCTTTAAACACGGAATTCATAAGATTTTACAGATCTTGATGTATTAATTTTTTTAAGAGGGACTAGAATTTTATATATCTTTGAACAACAATAATTTATTGACGATTTAATTAGATTGGACCGTTGATTTCTATTGACCATATTCATTTATTTTACATTTAAATTAATTTGTTAATTAGCTGTATCTTAGAGTTCATATGACTTAATTATCTGACAATTATTCGTTTATGTATCCGTATTCAAATCTATATTCTTGGATTATCTGCTCCGTATCGTCGATATGTTCAAAGGTGGATTTGATTTTAAAATTTGACATTCATTTACTATAATATTGTATTTGTATCCCTCATTAAAAGACGGATATGAATTTGGTGTTAGTATTATCCGCTCCGAATTAGCTTTGTTTTCACCCTAGGCCGTTGATTCTTCAAATAAATACTTTCAGAATATCAGTTATTGAGATTTTTATAGGAGAAATGGCAAAAATATATATATATATATAGATATAGAGCTGGGCTATGGTGAGTTGTGAAGTAAGGAGTCCATTTTTACTTCACGCTCATATTTTCATTTTGAAAATTCAAACAAACCGATCCGAACGCTCACATTCTCCATATTGAAATGTGCTTGGAGACCAAATTTTACATATTTTGGAACTTTTTACTATTTATTAAGCCACTTTGAAAATCGCTGATCCGGTGGTCCAGAAAATTTTACTGTTTTTACTGTTCACAGTGGATCAGCGATTTTAATGTGGCTTAAAAATAGTAAAAAAAATTCAAAAAAAAATGTAAAATTTAGTCTCCAAGCACATTTCATATTAGAAAATGTTGAACGGTTCGGATCGGTTGTTTGAATTTTCAAAATGAAATATGGCGTGAAGTAAAACAACGTTTTACTTCACAACTCACCATAGCCTATCTCTCTCTCTCTCTCTCTCTCATATATATATATTATATATATATATAGAGGAGGGTTCTAATACCTCATGCTTTTCATACCTCATCATAACTCAATTTTATATCTTTGTTTTCAGAGCCCACAAACATATACGAATCGCTCAACATGATCCATACTAAAATACGCTTGGGATGAAATTTATAATTTTTGAATATTTTTTATTTTTTAAGATAGGTACAAAATCATTGTTTCTGCACCGTTCAAAAATAGTGATTTCGTACCTATTTTAAAAATAGTTAAAAAATTCCAAAAATTATAAAATTTCATCCCAAACATATATGGATATCATGTTGAGAGCTTCGGATCGACAATTGAACTTTAAAAATACAAGATATAAATATGCTATATGATGAGATATGAAAGATCATGAGGTATTGAACCTCCTCTATATATATATATATATAGAGAGAGAGAGAGAGAGAGAGATGGGCTATAGTGAGTTGTGAAGTAAGCTGTCATTTTTACTTCACGCTCATATTTTTATTTAAAATCCAAACAACCGATCCGAACCGCTCAACATGTTCTCTATATTGAAATGTGCTTGGAGACTAATTTACATTTTTGGAATTTGTTTACTATTTATTAATCCACTTTGAACATCGTTGATCCACTGTGAACAGTAAAAAACAGTAAAATTTCTGGACCACCGAATCAGCGATTTTCAAAGTAGCTTAAGTAAATAGTAAACAAATTCCAAAAATGTAAAATTTAGTCTCCAAGCACATTTCAATATAGAGAACATGTTGAGCGGTTCGATCGGTTGTTTGAATTTTCAAATGAAAATATGAGCGTGAAGTAAAAATGACCTCTTACTTCACAACTCACCATAGCCCAGCTCTCCTCTCTCTCTCTCTCTATATATATATATATCTATATGGTTTTACACCTGAACAGAAAGCAGAATATGAGTTGGCCAAATTAAACCTAAATGGCGACTGCTCCAATAATTCCAGAAAATTTGTCATAGCACTGTAATAAGACATCCATGATATATTCAGCATTAAAACTTAATTATTATATTCCAAATTAAATAGCATTCTTAACTGTTGCATATACAGCATATTTAAATAACGCAAGAAAAACGACAAAAACACAGAAGTAAAATAAGCAAATAATAAAAAAGAATGTTAATTAATTAGCTGATTTATTAATGGCATTATCTATATCTTTTTCCTAATAATAAAATCAACCATCTCACTATGATCCCTAGAACAACCGCCATAAAGACCACACAAAAAATGCCAGAATTCTGTCAAATTCCCGCAATCATCAATGTCGTGCAGCAATTTAGACCTGTTGGCACCGAGGATATGACACCAACAAACAGGGTCCATGGCAGCAGCACGCCAGGACGAGCAAACTCTCGAGCTGCCATTGATGAGGTCGTGCAATTGAAGCTTGGAGAAGATGAATACAAGGAGATCATGATTCAAATTCTTCCATTGTCTCATGTCAGGGGACATGCCGGCTGTGTCGGTTTGGGTGCAAGGGTGGTTTTGCCGGATCAAGGTCGACTCGAGAGCCAATGGAACAAGCCATGTACTAAATTAAAGTTGGTTGATAATTAAGTTGATCAATGCAATCTAAAGAAGGTATATATATAGCGTCTAAGTTTTCCTTGCATGGTACGTTAACTTTTTATTATTAGATACTATAAATTGAATGGAATTTTCTCTCTTTTTTACCAGTCAAAATTATTTTAAGTTGACATTTCTTTTTGACCAGCTTTTGCCCATGTTAGAAGTCTCCTTTGAACAAAGAGGTTTCCAGTTTTGCCACCAACGGAGAATTTGCTAGCTTGTTTAGGAAGGGAGCGAAATAGTTGAGAATTTTTGTACAAGTTTGAAGTTATTTTTTTTTTTATTGTAATGACTTAGTCATATTATTTTTTGAGAAAATATATAATTTTTTTTCCTGACGCTGTCTTACGGTAATTTTATGTCTTTTCTCTTTTAGAAAATATCATTTTCCACATTTTCCCCTTTTACATTTTGATAAAATTGTAACAACTCACCATTTCTTTCTTACTTCCTTTTTCCTTTAGAATGTTTTTATGTACTATAATTAATGTTCAAAAGATACTACTATATATATGGCTTATGCATGAATATGCTCATAAATTAATATAAATATCTGACTATGCAAATTTAATGACTAAATAGTTAAACAGTATACACTCGACTAAAAATAAAAAGGTTCTTTAGTAAAAGGCCAAAAAATAATTTGCTATGTGCTTATAGTTGATTGTATAAAAAACTAATTATAGGCAGGGCTTGTGCACTAGATTAAACATGTGAGTGTGGGACGCTCATGCATTTTTTTATATATATTTTTTTAGTAAAGATTGGACGTCAAGTTACTTAATTTTTTATTATTTACAAAAATTTTTTTATTTGAGTTTCAAACTTGCAACTTTTCACATACCATGACACCATGACAATGAACACCATGACAATGAAACCAACTTTTCACATACCATGACACCAACTTTTTTATTTCCTTCAAGATCCATCTCAATCAACACCATGACAATGAAACCTGTTAACGAGGACAATGCCAAACCTATATTTTGGTACCCCACCGGTTCAGAGCTTGTGCCAGATACCAATAATACCGGTTATTCTGTGGCATGTGCATTTGTAATCATCATGGTTTCGATACTTCTTTTCTTCGGGTTATGGGCGGCACTTCCAATTAGTATGTTAAATTGTGGCTTGGCCACTGCTGCTTTTGTGATTGTTTCAGCTGGGTGTGCTTTCCTATGCAGACCTGTTAATAACGGTTCCGCAACTTATGATATCCTTTCTGTCACAACAACAAAGTAGGCACTTATTGCGAGGGTACTCCGTCGTGAAAAGTATCGTCGCGAAAAGTAGGCACTTATCGCGAGCACTTTTCGCGACAGAGTACCGTCATAACTGTGCTTTTTCTTTTCCGCGACAGAGTACCCTCGCAATAAGTGCCTACTTTTTGTTGTGTGTCTCTATTCCGATGCGCCCTCTATCGGTACCATGAATTCTTCTATCGATAAATTTTATTTTGTACAAATAATTGATACTTTGCAGATCTGGTCATGTCATATATGTCATGGACTCACTTCAGATCTCAGGCTGTGTGTGTGTTTTTTTGCACATGTGCCCTACATGTTATTTTTAGACATTGGCAATTACAAACTTGTAAACACCAATTTTCACACTATGGTTTTGCCAGGTGATTTTGTAAGAAGATATATTATTCTGTAAGAAGATACTTTATTATATTATTAGATTTTTTTTTATCTTACAGGTTTTGTCTGGGTTTTTCTTAAATGAAAATATGATGCCGGGGGAAATCGTGCTTAATCAGGAAAATAAATTTTCTCATAAGAATCGCTTTCATGTAATTATGTGCATAGATATATGATTTAATACTCTTGTAACTGTGTGCGTTCCTAAACTTTGACCTCCTACAATTTTGTTTTTTCAGACTTTCAGTTGAAAACCCTCGCTCTTTCTTTTTAACCACTAATTTGAATGAAAACTGAGGATATTAGAAACTCATTGAGTTATCATCCATGGGAAAAATTTAAAAACATTATTTTAGGAAGATTTAATACTTAATTTAATAGATAAAACTATGCTGATTTTCATTATGGAAATTTAAAAACATCTTAATTGTTGGAAATTTTAATAGATAAGTAAGCTACGCTGATGTTCTAATTGCTTGAGACTTCAAATTAGTATATATATATACGATATGGTATGGAACTATGGATATGGTACCAGTATTTTTACGATATTGTTTGGAATTCTTATCAAACTTGTATATTTATCCATCTACAAACAAACACAGTTAGGGTAAGTCAAAACTCGACTATATAGAGTACTGACAGAGGATGAACACAACCCGACTGGTACAGATACTTGGTACCTCAATCAAATAACACACGCAAAAAGAGTGCAAAAGAATCAGACACCACAGGATGAATTGGCACAACACTTTAAAGTTTCACAGTTCAACAAAAAAAAAAATTAAAAAAACTGATAATTAAAATTTCCTATGTAGAGAGAGCATTCCATTCATATACGGTCTCCTAGCTTTTCTATACTTCTCCAAAAGCAACCCAAAGCTGCTACATGCATCTTCGTAGACAGCACCTTTGCAAAAGCTAGACTTAAACAGAGAAAATTCAGCCATTGCTTCTTCACTTTTGCCATTACAAGCCACAAGTACATAACTTTCTAGGGTTTCCATCAAATTATCAAAGCAAATATCATCATACAAATTCCGTAGCCATCTCATACAGTGTATGGAATCTTCTTCTCTTTTCTCAACAACTAATTTAATCCAATTAAAAGCCTCCATGAAATTTGATTCCTCGTTAATTATATTAATTAAGTGATCAAACGTCGACTTTTGGTTATCTATTTTAAAATTTGAGGCAACCATACAAGCCTTCCAGAATGCTGGAGTTTGATCACTGATTAATTTAATTGCAATATGTAAAAGAAGTGTATGTGTTAAATTTGGAAACTTATAATTTGAACTTATATACATATTATCTGATTGTTGATTTAGCTTGTTTGTCCAGCAATGAAGTGCCATGTGCATAAATCCTTCCCACCTGCGATCACAATAAAAGAAAACAAAGTTGAAAAACATAACATATAACCAATTAAAAAAAAAATTCATCAAAGTTAAACTTACTCAAAAGGCCGCTCTACTTCAATTGCAAAGGTTAAATGGAGGGAACAGTCACTCGTGTGGGACCCACTTGTATTTATTACTGTGCGAGCCTCATGGAAATACCCTCTGGGTATGTACAAAATATCCCCTTCTTCAAGCACAATTTCTGTTTTTTCAGTTTTCTCACTAGCGCAAGTATTGTCTAAGCTCTCATAAAGTCTTGGCATAACAGGTTTCGGGTCTTTTAAAATGCTCCATGATTTGCACCCAGTAATTTGCCACACAAGCACGCAGTGGTCATCGTAATGCCTTGCCAATCCCTGTGCGGCATGTGGTGAGAGGTACAAGTTCACTCCTATTGATGGTAGACCAAATAATTCAGACAAGGCCAGACTAAAAGATGCAATTTGGTCAGATCGAAATTCCATTCCCTTCAAAGCAATGGAGTAACCATTATTAAATGCCTCCTTACACTTGTCAACAAAAGGGAAATGCTCCTCCTTTTTGTTACTCTGCCCCTCAGTTTTTACAATTCTTATATCTTGATTGTAAATTAAAGGAGAACCCAAAAAACCTTTCATTTCATTCAGAAACTGATTTATATCTAACTCATCAGAGACAATTGCAGGACAACTGACTGAATATTGTAGAATAGAATCAATTATAGAATCTGTTGTTTTTGGGTTGACATAGTTGACCAAGGAACCAAAAATGGAATCAGCTTTCTGAAAATTCTTGGATCCCTTTTTAATAAGAACGGGAGACTTTTCCCAGAAATTGAGGAGAAAATCTTTAAAATCTGATTCTTTCCTACCAAAAATGTACGACCTCAGTTCCTCTGAACTAAAACTTGGCCTAGGTATGCCAACTGAAATCCTGAAAATGGTTTCTGATACTTCATGAACTTGACTTTGCATGTAACTTATTTTTCTGTAAGTAGAACATCTTTTCTGGATTTTCGACAATAATGGGAGAACTTTTTGCACTAATGCTTGTGAAATTTTGTCTGAGAAGTCAATATTCGATGTGTTTATGACCAGTACAGCCATGTCGAGAATCAAAACCAATAATTTATTTATTTGACTCATATCCAGCTCTAAATCTTGAGACATCTCCTGGCAAAGCATATAACTGTTGATAGGTTAGCAAGAAGCATAATTAAAAACAATTCAATTAAGAATGACAAAGGTTACAAATAAACCAAAAGTTCAAAATCAACGGTTTTCTGACAAGTAGATTGGCTTGTTGAATGGTACACGAACTACCCAATATAATTTTTTTAATAATCGATATTTAATATTTTATTTTCTCAAGACCTTTATTTCATAGAAAAAGAACCGTTACATGATTGGGGTAACAATACCCTGTAGCCAGTACATACTCGTAGAACTAAATGGCACCAACTAATATGAATAGGTATCGTTAACAGTACATTCTATTAGAGAAGATATATAAACATGAGATAATATACTTACAGAAGCTTATGAACAGTACCAGCTTCTCTGAGCCGGTCCCTTGCAAAGGGAGTAACAGATAGGTCCATGAGAGCAGTTAACACTGCTCTTGCTGTCTGCCGGGTCCCACTTGTCAGTAACCTTATCAGTGCCTTTACAACCGCAGTGTCTGAAGTGATTGCTTTATTTTGGTCCACCGATTTTAAAGAGGCCACACCGACCAGCTCAACACTCAGCTCAACAACAAAATCAGAACTACATCGACATCAAAATTTCAACTTTAAGAAAAAAAAGACATTTTTTTTTTAAATTCCATGAATTATCATAGAAATCACGTTAACAGGGAAGCTTAAATATTTCAACCAGCCATCTGTCTATCTAAGATTTGGCTAAACACTGAAACTTTTAACGATATAATGTAATGTTATGTAAGGTCACGCTAATTTTTTAATCACTGAATCAGTTAAACGAATTAAGTAGGAGTTATCCAGAAACAGATTAGGTTAATTGTTCACTTGATCTTATAGCCGAAAGGCCATTAAGCATTCATTTATATACCTGGTGGAAAGAAGGAGAGGGAAGAGCGAGAGAAGCGAAGGAGGCACGGGCTGGGAAGAACGGAGAAGCCAACGGCGAATGCGTCGGAGGAGGCGGCGCAGGAGAGGCTGTGCCGTAGGATTGCTGCCATCTCTAGAGGCGGAGGCCAGTAGAAGGGGGAAGAGATCGGTGTCGAAAGAGGGAATTCTATCAGAGAAGGAAATGTTCAATGGAGGTGATGTGCCCTTGTTGTTAGATCCTTTTTTGTTTGGCTTGTCGTGAGCAATGGGGACTCCGACTACATCCTCTTCCATGGAGAAATGGATAAATCCAATTCCGTTTTGCTCGAGGGGGAGATGCAGACGGACATGGAGATGATATGCAATAATTTAATACTGGGCTGGGCTGGGCTGGGCTGGGCTGGGCTTACTTGTGACACATATAGGCCTGTTCGGATGTTGTCTTCTCTGTAGGAATAGATGGGATTTTAGGTGAAGTGGGATCATATTCCTTTGAACCGTTCGGCAGGTCTTTTTTCTACCCGTCAATTCTCATTGTTTCTTTCCAAATACTTGCTTGGTATTTTGTCATTTTTTTTTTTTTAGAAAAAATAGGAATCTTGTCTCTATTTATTTTATTGATTATAGGTTTCAATAAGAAGAGTAGAACTAGGGTGCTCCTAAGCTCACCAAGCCCTTCCGTGAGCGCGACTTTAAAACCTATCAAATTGACTTCAAACGACATTTCCAAACCGTTAGATGTTCAATCTATATTAAAATGTGCTTGGAGGCCAAATTTTACATTTTTGGAATTTTTTTACTATTTATTAAGATGGTTTGAAAATCGCTGTTTTCCAATGGTGCAGAATTTTAATAAAAACAGCGATTTTCAAACCATCTTAATAAATAGTAAAAAAATTCCAAAAAATGTAAAATTTGGTCTCCAAGCACATTTTAATATAGATTGAACATCTAATGGTTTGAAAATATCGTTTGAAGTCAATTCGATAGGTTTTAGAGTCGCGCTCACGAAGGGCTTGGTGAGCTTAGGAGCACCCTAGTTCTACTCCAATAAGAAACCTATTAATGTTTACAAAAGATTCAACATAGTTGAATATGGTTCATTTATAAAATGCAAAAGTGATAAACTTCATTCTTAATGTAAATACTTCCATTGCTCTTGCACTTCTCCGAGTAGATCTTCTATTGTCTTGGTTTTATCTGTAAATATCCTTGAATATCTCTCTCGTAAGCAAATGAACATAGTCAATAGCAAAAGTTCTCTTAATTTCATTTCCCCTTTTTTGTGTAGCACCCAAAATTGTGCTTGTTGTTTCTTTAATATAAATTTCCAATTCCATGCCGGTAATGCAAAAGTTTGGGTGAGCCTCTTATATAACTGTAAGGCAAAATCACATTCTGAGAATAAATGTGTGATTGTCTCACCTGCCCTTCTGCATATAACACACATACTTGACATATTCCACCATCTTTTCGCCAAATTCTCAACAGTCAAGATTTTACCATAATAAGATAACCATGCAAAAACTTTTATTCTCAGAGGCACCTTCATCTTCCAAACTTTTTGTATCATGACCTTGAAGGTTGGTTCATCTCTCATTCTTTGATATGCTGACTTAACTGTGTGAATTTACCAGTGTTGCCTAATTGCCAGGTTACCTTGTCTTGTGTTGCAGCTGTTACCAGCCTTGTTGCCAGTATAGAAGCCAATTCTGCTAACTGTGAGATGAACTGCATGATCCTATCATGTTGAACATAGATGGAATGTCTTATATGTTCAGGACTTCTTGTAAGAAAATATCAGGATCAATTACTTCCAGGAAGACAACCTGTAACTCATCTCTTAGCAATCCCAATCCCCAATCATGGTGCCAGAATTTGATGAAAGCCCCATTTCCTACTTCCCATTTCATATTGCTATAAAGCAAAGCTTTTGAATTTTTAAAAAATTGTTTAAAAAATTTGCAATTAGGAGTATCACACAATCTTCCATTGTGTGATATTGTCATGACTGACTTCCAAAGTCTATCTCAGACTTACTCCAATACCAGTACCATTTAGCCAATAGAGTATCATTAAAAACATGTAAGTCAATTACATCCAATCCTCCCACTTCCTTTGGTTTACACACTAATTACCAATTTGCAAGGGCCATGCCCCTTCCTTCTCCTGCATTCTTCTTCCAAAGAAATTGCTTTCTTGTCTTGTCAATTTCACTTATCACTCAGACTAGTAATTTGAATACTATCATGAAGTAAGTAGGTATAGATGAAAGCACTGCATTAATCAGAACCAACCTTCCAGCAATTGATAACTGAGGGCCCAACCTTGCAGTCAGTTGTTGATCTTCTGTATCAAAGGAATGTATGCTGATTTTGATAATTTCTTATCTGACAGAGACAGTCCCAAATATGTAGAAGGAAAAGAGCCTTTTTTGCATCCTAGTAAGTTTACCAAATGCTGAAAAGTGTGTTCATCTTCTGCTGAGAACAGTATTTCTGATTTTTCCATCTTCCTTTTTTTAGTAAGTACGTACGTACTTGTTGTGAAAGCAAGCATTTTTTTTTTGGTAATACTTGTTCCTATTCCAACGGTTCTATGTTTGTTTCTATTTTCAAGTGTAGTGGTTGTTGGCTGTTAGTATTAAATGCTATATTAAAAATATCATTAAATATTGTATTTTTTTTATAAATAAAGATTTTTCATAACTAATCACACAACACAACCGAACATTCATTTCAATACATTTTCATATTCATTTCCGTACAACTTTTATCGATGGGTTCCCACTTTTTCAAAAGTGGATTCACATTCCGTCAATTTCTATCCCGTGTAATCCCGTGACAAACGAACAGAGCCATAGTGAGCAGACTTGTGTTTCCAATGATTAATTAATTCATAAATGAATAAATATGGGATCATTTTATCATTTACTTATCATAATCTTGTCATAAAATTATGAAATAAAGATGGATATAATGATCCAAAGGGATCAATACAAACTATATATATAGATGGTGTTCAAACGTTAGAATAATCAACAAACACCTTGTGTTAAAAAATTCATTGGTGTATAATAAGCCTTACAGCATGAAATTAAAGCAAGGAAGTTCAAGTAAAATCATATAAAGAAGAATAGGTAATCTAACTATTAAAGGAAGTTTAATTGTGTATTGATGGAAGAGAGGAAAAGGAAAAAAAAAAAAAAAAGGTAAAAAATAGTGGGAGGGTGTCGGGCACAAATAAGGTGAAGCACATAACACACTAAATTAACCACATGACATGCAATTATAATTGAACTGATAGTTAAGTAAGAAGATATACCTTTAAATGATCAAATTCATGTTGGAAAACTAGAACTGATAGTACACTAGAGTCTGTGCAATGCATAACTAGAACTGATAGCACAGTGATGTTTGTGCTATGCATTTCAAATTAACCATGAATTCAATAGTCAAAGTCGCATCTTCACAATCCAAAAAAAATAATTAAACAAAGTTCAATACTGTTCACTACAGTAATACAAATTTCATTCCATGCTTATCACAATCATAATTAGTGTTCAACACTATTCTAATATTTCTTAATATGACAGTATAATTACTAAAGTATGATATCACTAGACTAAGATATGACCTTTAACTTCACAAAAGTTAGATAACTAAACAAAAGTATGACACGGTAAGTAGTCATATAGATCAGGGGTTTGATGGAAAGATGGTCAGAATGAAACATTCCAATTGAACAGTCAACAATCATCATCAAACGTTCTTTGTTGTCCTCTTACATAAAACATTCTCTTATCCAAGAATTTCCCAAACTTATCACCATATCAACATGAACATCAAAGGGTAATTCTAACATTTTTAACTTCTCTCGTACTTAGTCATGTGCGGTACGATTTGCATGACCTATTTGGGCAATGATCTCAGTTCGTTGTTGCTACTGGTAGAGAAACTTTTCAGCAAATTCGTCCATGCGATAAGCACATTCTCTTGGTTTGGTACGACATGGCTCGTCTCCATGTGTGTTGTTACCTCATTTACGGTTCTGTGTTAATACCGTACTTGAGTTGGAGGCCCCCGAAGGTACATGATTGAGAACCAAATGCATTTTTGTAACTCTTGGAGCTTCAGCATGTACCGGTTCAGGAATTAGCAAATTTGTAGTAATAGTGACCGGCTAATTAATGGGTACTATCAACCTCATCTATTTTTGGAGCAATGGACTCAATACCATCTGCCATCCTCTCTCGAAATTCAAGTAGGCTAAAATCATCGAACTCTTGTTGCACGCTACCATTTTCATCTTCAGAGTTTGAAACTTCGATGAACGTGCGTGAAATTTGTCTGTTCGGATCAGAGGTTACATTAGAACGGCCTGTGGCTATGTTTTTCCCATAAAGAGCTTCGACTTGTCGGTACCACGTAAAAGTTTTCTTAACATACTTTGTATCGAGTGGGATTCTTCTACAAAATTAGCATAAAAATTCATAATAAATAGCCAATTTCTAAACCATATTGTAAATGTTGCTGCTGATTACACCATTTAAAAACTTGAATAAAATAATATAAGCATAAATAAAATACCTCTTGAAGATTTCTCCAAGCATCTTCAGCTACATCAGGTATGTGTGCTTCTTTATTCCAATCTATTTACACAGAGCTCTCAAGTCAGTACCAAAATCAGTATCTTATTAGACTTTATAAAATTTCTTAGTTGAATCCTTATGCTTATGCCCAAGAGACTTGAGAAAATTTCATTTACAATTTTCAACTATTACCAAGAAGCTCATGCTTATTCATGGAAAAAATTAATCTAATTTGCACAACTAGTTTATTTTACTAGGTGAATCAGACCATGGTTCATATGTAAAAAATTTACTAACCCTTATTAATTTATTGTCAATTAGGCTAAAAGGAGATCATTTACAAGTTTAATGTCAAAGGTACATTAATTAAAGGAAAAGATGGATGCCAATAGAGAGAGCGCGTCAACAAGAATGGTCATGCGGTGTCATATTTAGAAATTGTTCGTCAGAGAGTCGTCAATTTATGCCGGAAAAAACAAGGTTTTTTCTTTCCCGCATGGGATGCATTTCCGCTCATTCCCGCTCCTGACGAAGGAGACCACAAAAATGAATTAAAAATGTAGATGACCTTAAGGAGGTCAGTTGGTGAGGGTATAATTGTCAAGCAAATATACACTCTTTGGTCTTAAGGAGGTTTTTTGGAAGTCAAAATCTTAAGAAAGGGGTCCCTCGATTAAGGTTATGTGCTAAGGATAGGTCTTAGTCTTGCAAAAGGAGCCACTATTCGGCAAGATTAGTATAGATTAAGAGCTAAAGGAGCCTTAAGAAAGCTTACTCGTGTCCAGCCGAACAACACCCACAAGATCATATTTGATCAAAAGTGATTACATAATACTAACAGCGTTAGCCTCTCTCCGTTAAGCAAAAAAGAAACAATTCTTCTTTCTTCTTTCTCGAAAATGTAAACTATTTTTTTCTCCTCTAACTTCAGTCGTTACCAAGCTTCTTTACAAGACTACTCCAACCCAATTTTGTACGAAGAGAAGAAATCAATTGAGAGTGTGAAGGAAAATTAACAATTGCTCAGCATCATATTCCTAAATAGAAACCTAGTAATGGATCTTAGTATTTGTCTCCCGTCGATGTATTCCTCTTAGCTTGGAGTCAAAATGAAGAAGGAAAGGATATATATTCAGTTTTACGTTAATAATTTCGAGCACTTGAGATCCTCTGTCTCGGTGATTGATCAGTGCCAATTCTGGACCAATTGAGAACCATGGCAAAAGAAAAATTAACTAACTATAATTCTTGGTGGAAGATTATCATATTACCCCTAAGAAGTTCAATCATGTGAAGGATGCTTTAATATTGCGGAAATTCAGCAATGTGGAGCATGATAATGGTATCTGGTTTGTCAAAGGGAGAGCAAACCTATTATTCACCATCCATGGCACCTCTTGAAACGACTCCTAGCTAGATTAAATGATATAACATTGGCTATTTAAGCTTGATTGGGATTTTTAAGACCCTATACAGATGATTTGCATAAAACTCTTGTAGGAAAAAATGATAATGAAAGAAATATCCATGGTCATAAAGTTGATTCTTCTATTTTCAATTGTAAAAAGATAAATTGTTTCCTTCCTTGACTAACAAGAGAAAAAAGAAAGAAAGAAGGATCATTTCCATTTTTTACTTAACGGAGAAAGGCTAATTAACATCAGTTAGAATTAATCTAATCTTGCGCCTTAGAAACACTTTGGAGTGAACTCCTATTCAAATGCCTTCGGACAGCAACCCTACCTAAGGAAGAATGGATTTACCAAACAGCTACATGCATGGTATTTAAACGATCATTATTCAAGTTCTTTTTGTAAATAATTGTTGCAACTTATAGGATTATTTGACGCATTAGATTGTGAATATTGCATCTAAACTAATTTGTTGCATTAAAAACCACTTATTGCAACTAAATAATTTTAGAGGGCTTAAATGCTCTAGTGCTTCATGTCCAAATCATACTCTAACATTTTTATCTTAAATTTCAAAGTTCAAACAGACGATCCGAACTACTCAACATGGTATTGACGTTAAAATATGATTGGAGACCAAATTTTATATGTTTTAGAAATTTTTTACTAATTTTTAATATATGTACAAAATTATTATTTTTAGATGGTCCACAATTTTCTGAAAATAGTGATTTTGTATCTATCTTAAAAAGTAGTAAAAAGTTTCTAAAAAATATAAAATTTGATCTCCAATCATATTTTAACGTGAATATCATATTGAGCAGTTCGGATCGTCTGTTTGAACTTTAAAATTTAAGATCAAAATGTTAGTAACAATTAAAGCATGAAGCAATGAGATATTAATTTGAGCCCTCATAATTTTATTGCATAAAAAATTAATAGATACCCGACAAAAATATTATTGCAGCAAACATGATTTGTTATTGCAACCGCCAGCTGTAACCTTTTCGTCGTTGCATTTATTTTCTCCAAATAAAAAATATATATTAGCTAGTTGTTAACATGAGATAGAGTCTGTACCGACCTGGTAGGAGACTTTCAATTAGCTAGTTGTTTTATTGTTGTTTTACTTTTCTATTTGTCTTTTACTTCCGGTTATGTAATTTCTGAAAGACTCGTTTCAATTAATAGCTAATACCTACGGGTTTTCATTAAAAAAATGTTGCCACATCTACGTTCTATATTCAAAAACCTATTTTCTTTGGAGCAATTGATAAATATTAGTATTACTTTACAACATATTTTACAATATAAATATACCTACTTCAACGTATAGGTATGAATACTTCTTGGATTACATGTTAAGATCATTAATCTAGCTCCAAAAATATATTTGTAACAAAATATATTTCTCTAACAATATGTTGTTAAAAAAATATTTTAAAGTGTAAATATTCGTACATCAATGCACAAGTGTGAATATTTTCTATATTACATATTAATATAATCAACCGCCAAACAGAGTTATTTGTAAAAAATATATATATATTAAATTAAGATACTTAATAACGTAACAATTCATACTTCAGTTATAAGTATGAATACTTTCCTCAGTAACTATTAATACGTTCAATAACCAAACGGATTAACTTATTTAAGTTATTTTACAATATAACAATTCATACTTCAATGTGTAAGTATGAATACTTACAATTTTACATATTAATATTTACTATAGTGTTGTCGATTGTGTGGTGGTTACGCATCCGCTTTTGTGCTTGTGGTCCTCGTAGCTATTGCTTTCAAGTGAGTCTGCGGTCCCCCTTGTAGGTAGTGGTCCCCCCAGATAATTAATGCACGAAGCACGTTTAGGGTTTCTCAGGAATACTTACAACATAAAAATTCACATTTGAATGCGTAAGTATGAATACTTGTATTTTAGAAATGAATATTGTTA
>JAJGRW010000436.1:631893-683408 GCA_025461045.1 Carex parvula | reverse complement strand
AATAGATCTGGATCGATCATGTCAACCGACCGAATCTCCACCGATCAAATCGGTACTCGTCTCTTCTTCATCACCTGTGATTTCAATTTCTCTTTTCCGACATTGTAATAGGGAAACCCATCTGCCCTCCCTCTATTTTTCACTTTATTTGCCTATAAATTGCTCAGATCCAGCTTCTTGCCATCATCACAATTTTGTATGAATTGGTATAATTTATTCCCGCTGTGTTAAATTGTCCGAAATTATAATTGGTTGGTATTGAATCCTTAGAATTCAGTGGTCGGTCTTCAATAGATCCATATTTCAATTGGTTTCTCAACTAGATTATCTAAGATCAACAGATCTTAGTGATGAATCGTATTTAATAACTCTGGAAGGCTATTCCATTTTTTCAGGTTCAATGGAATCTCTCCAACCTTCAGATACCGAACAGAAACCTACAAACTCAGATGCTTCTAAAGATCAGGTTCCTTGTTAACATCTTAATTTCACAATTTACTCAATGCTACAATGCTTTTGCTACTCACACTCACAGTACAGAAATTTCTGGTAACCTACCTGTTTAGCGCAGGAACTGTCTAATTGAGCATTGATTTCACTCATATACCTGTTAGCGTAAGCCTCACCTGTCAATTGTGCAATAAACACCAATCAGCCAAGTCAAAATTGATGGAGGGAGCTTCATACTGCTGGTTTAATTTTCTTATAAAGAAGTGAGGTGTTATCGTATATTTCCTCTAATTTGTCTCTGTTCTTTATTTAACCAGTCAATTCGAAACAAAGATGAGAAGGTGATAGCGCCTCCTAGTGTTTCACTGAATTCAGCTGGTCCCAATAGACCGGTGCAAATCCAAGTCAGCACCCCAGTTGGCAGTGGTGCAGATCGTAGTTTTGCGTATACACCTAACTTGTATTCCCCGCAAGCCCAAGCATTCATCTATGGGGGTCAGTCTTTGCATTTCTGGATCAATACTTTCAGATTTGCTTTTGGGGAACGTGCCATATGAAAATGTCACCTTTTAATTAAACTTTTTGTTATTTTTTGTAGGATATGAGAATACAGGTAATGAATGGGAAGACTACGCTCATTATGTCAATTTTGATGGCATGGATGTTAGTGCAGCTGTGAGTTAAAATATAGATTTTCTTTTTGTCTCTAGTTCCTTCCTTGTTTTTGTTTTTTAAAATATAGATTCTTGTTGCATGGGAAGTATAATTATATATATGCCCAATTAGCACATCTGAGAATTTGTTAGAAGAGAAAAGTATTTTCTGTAGCTCAAATATTTACTCATTTTAGAAAGGAGTCGTCATTATCCCATTGAAATAAAACATTTATTTGTCTTTTATTTTTAAAAGATGTTATACAATGAAGATCCATCGATGATGTTCCATGCTGGGTATGGATATAATCCGCAAATTCCTTATGGACCGTATTCTCCAGCAGCGACGCCTCTGCCAACTGTGTCAAGTGATGGGCAATTCTATTCGCCTCAACACTTTCCTTTTTCAGGCCCGGGCCCATACTACCAGCAGCAACCCAACCCGTACTCCCCCGGTCCAAATCATGTGATCTCTCAGATTGACCCAAACCCAATTGGGTCCGTTGATGCTACTGGCCAAGGCAGCCTCCTTTCTTCTGATATGTTATTTGGTAGAGGTAAGTACCCATTCCCAAGCAGCAAAAGTGACTGGAATCTAATTTGTGATGTTTTTCCCCCACTAATAGTTTCAATTATCTCAATGTGGTTCATACTGACATTTTTTCTTGGTGAATATTTTTGTCAGATTGGTCAAAGCAGCCAGACGGTAGCTCTATGACAATGTTGCCATCTCCTGTTGCTTCTCCTCAGCCGATACCGATGCACAGCTCTTTTGGTCAAACCAGTATACCCGGAATGGTACTCTATCTCTATCTCCTCTCTTTGGCAATTTGGGGCTAGTGAGATTTCTGTTTCTAATTTTTTTATTTTCTATCCTTGTTTATTTGTATTTTCTCAACTGAAGCCATCCATTCTGTCGAACATTTGTACTGTGTCTATAACAGCAAGGTCCATACAACTTTGACCCAGAAGGGTGAATGCTATCTGGTATAAAATTTGAAAAATATCAGTGCAGTTATGATCTACTCCAATTGTCAATTGGCCCGAGTAACCTCCAACCATTCTGTAATTTTGCAGGTGACACAGACACACCAAAAGCCCTACTATGGCTATGGTTTCTCCAACAATTCCTATGACCGTGGCTACACGCCAAGTATCCCGTACCACAACTTTGGTAATTATACCAATTATGGGGGTCCGATTGCAAATTCAACCCCTAACAGTAACAGGGGAAGTGGGTTCTTCTCCATGGACAAGAACCGAAGGAGAGGTGGTGGTCCTGGTGGCCCCAAAGGCAATGCGCTGATTTGCAGCTGCAACGGATCATCCCTTGACTTCCTAACTGAGCAAAACCGGGGCCCACGTGCCAGCAGACCCAAGAAGCAAGAAGCCGAATCGGATGAAAAAGAAAGCAGCAACAACAACAAAGAGAAGGTGGTGGTGGGGATTTTGAAGGGGCCAAATGGAGAGACATACAACAGCCCAGATTTCCCAACTGAGTATAAAGATGCAAAGTTTTTCATAATAAAGTCATATAGTGAAGATAATGTGCACAAGAGCATTAAATACAGTGTTTGGGCTAGCACTGTTAATGGCAATAAGAAGCTTGACGCTGCTTATCGTGAAGCCAAAGAGAAGAAGGAGCCGTGCTTGGTTTTTCTCTTTTTCTCGGTCAGTAATACATACATACATGCATACATACTGATAATTTGAAAAGTTCTTAATAATTAACTATTGTTAAATTGCTGATGACATGTGATCCATTCCAGGTGAATGCAAGCTCTCAGTTTTGCGGAGTGGCAGAGATGGTGGGCTCGGTGGATTTTGAGAAGAGTGTTAATTATTGGCAGCAAGACAAGTGGACAGGGCAGTTCCCTGTGAAGTGGCACTTTGTCAAAGATGTTCCTAACAACCTCTTCCGCCACATCATCCTCGAGAACAATGACAACAAACCTGTCACTAACAGCCGTGACACTCAAGAGGTAGACTTATTTACTGAAATAGTAATGTTTTGCTTGTTTCATAAGAAGAGAAGGTGTTGCATGAATGCGCCTTGTAACATTTATTATTATTATTTATAGGTGAAGCTAGAGCAGGGGATGGAGATGCTGAGTATATTTAAGAAGCACGAGGCAGAGAGTCACTTGCTTGAAGACTTTGAATATTATGAGAAGCGTGAGAAGCTTATGCAGGAGAACCGAGCACACCAGTTGCAACACCATCTGCCTCCACAGCATATCCCTCAGCAGCAGCAAATACAAATGGTGGATCCTTGTTCAATAGGCACAGATGGGGAGTTGATTGCGAAGAGTTTTGCTCGTGCTGTGCGTGTTGAAGACAATAATATTAAGAGTAGTGCAGATGTTGATGACTCAGTCTCTTCTGCGCTTTCTAAGCCTGAAGATTTGACCTTAGCAGCACCCAAATAGGATAGACATTTATTTCCTTTTATTTTTATTTTTGGTTTTGGTTTTGGTGGGGCCGACCTCTCATGCTTTCTTCTTTCTTTTTTAATCTTTTTAGTTCTTGTATTTTTATCCTTTCTTTAATAGCTAGCCTTAAGGTTAGCTGTAGTTTTATGTTGAAAAGAAAAATAAAATAAAAAAGTATTTTAAAAAAAAATAAGAAAAGCTTTGCTTATGTAAAAATGCAGCGCTGGATGCAGATGAATAAGTTTATCGTTATTTTTTGCTTTGTTCTTCTTGCAAATGTAGCCTGTATGTATGAGGCTGGCTAGCTACTTTTTCATGGTTGTACTTGATAATTTGCAAAAGAAAAAGGAATAGGAAGAATTTGTCTTGGGGCGAGCATGTTTGAAATAAAATAATAACACTACAGCAATGTACGTATTGAGTTGTTGAAAACACCTCTCTCTCACCTACGGGTTTGATGCTTCTCAATTGCCCCCATCTTCCTCTCTGCTGCTGCTTCTGATGCTGCAACAGCAAAGCCTAAGAAGCAGCAGAGAGGTCTACTACTTGTACAGTAAAAATGGACTACTTGTGGGCTTCCATTAGTGGTAGTAAGTAGTAACAATGCACCCGCACCCGCACGTAGAGTGGGAAAAATGACACGACAGAGCCGGCTCCGTCACGGAACAGCACGGAACGGTACGGCACGCGTGTTAGTTACGTGTCATGACTCGCGTGTCCCGTGCCGTGACCATTCGTGTGCCGTGCTCATCTTTTGAAACTTTGGCACGGCACGGCACGTGAAAGATTTAGTCACGACACGTAATCACGCGAGTCACGAGTAATTAGAACCACTAGATATTAATTTAATGGTGAATCTTGAATAAACTAACCTAAATTATAATTAAATTGTCACACGAGTCACGCGAGTCACGTATGGTCACGGCACGTTTAGGCACGGCGTGATTCACGTGGCGTGACCATTCGAGTGCCGTGACCAACCCTTGACATTTTGATCACGGCACGGCATGGCACGTGAAAATTAACTTGGTCACGGCACGGCACGAGACCAAAATCACGGCGTTTTAGTCACGGCACAGCACGGCACGTCTAAAATCAACCCTACGAATAATGACTACTTAACAATTATTAATTAATTAAATAGAATGGGATAAAAGTAACGTTGGTTAAATCAATTTTGTCATAGATTACCAATTGCGGGTACGGCTAGCAGTAGCACCCGCATCTCTCTCTTTGTCTGTGGATTGCCTCTCCCTTCCAACCGTTGGAGAATTGGCATCCCGCATCAATCGCTTCTCTCTTCTCGCTTCTCTGATCTCTCTACATCTCCTTTCTACCACTGACTCTAACCGCAACCCCCTAATTTTGGAAAATTCACCAATCCTCTCTAGATCTTTCTTCCCATGGAGAGAGAAACCATCTTCTCCAAAAATTTAAAAATTTGCTTTTCATGCCACCACCCCATTCCCCATTTTTGGGTTTGGGTTTCTCAGAGATCTAGGATCAAGGATCAGCTGCTACGCTACTTACCATGGATCTCTCAGGAACCCTACATCTGTCCCTGCTGCTGCTGCTGCTGCTGCTGCTACGTGTATCTCTCCTTGTCTCACCAGTAATTGCAAAAACTGATCAGCCAGATGGTATGTTATGCTTCTTAATTTCTTAATTAATTAGTAATTACCTTCTCTTCTTAATAATTGAATGCATGCATCCATGCAGTATCTGCACTGAATGTCATGTACAGTAGCATCACCAATCCATCACAGTTGACTGGTTGGACCGCAAGTGGTGGCGACCCATGCGGCGATCAATGGAAAGGCATCTCTTGTCATGGTTCATCCGTTACTCAAATGTAATTCATTATTCATTATTCATTTCTCTCTTACTCAAATGCATGTAATTAATTGTCATTCATCACTTTATTACAACTCTTGTTTCTTTCTACCTTTCAATCAGAGATTTATCAGGACTTGGTCTCAATGGTCAGCTTGGCTACCAGCTCTCTAGTCTCACATCACTTACTAAATTGTGAGTACCACTTTAATTTCTCACAATTATCATTTTTCTATTTTATATAAACAACTTAGTTCATTTCCTCCTCTTTCTCTTAGTACAGTGATGTCAGCAAGAATAACTTCAAAGGAGATATACCTTATCAGCTTCCTCCAAATGTCGTTGACCTGTAAGTCCTTCAAAAATTCTCCCTTAAATTAAGTTTCTATTCTCTCTTAAAATTATTTTTTGAATGTTCAACTACAAATGCAGAAATCTTCAAAGGAACCAATTTACTGGTGGAGTGCCATACTCAATTTCACAGATGTCTGATCTCAAGTATTTGTAAGAACAATCTTCGTTTTTTTTTTTTTTTTTTTTGAGAAACTATGCAAATTAGGCCTATTAAAGAGAAAATATTTTCAATTTTAATTTTCACAAAGAGCTCTACATTCATAAATTTAGAACTAGTACAGTTAAATATGAAGAAATGACAAAAGTAGCTGCTACATAAAGATATCTTTGTCAATCTACTTTGGGAAGATACATTGTGTTAATCAACAAGGATTTTGTTAATCTACTTTGGAAATTTATCTTTGCATCTTTGCACATAATGAAAAGAAAGTCTCTATAACTTTACAATTTTTTTTAAATTTTGGTAAACTGATGTTAAGAACTTGGAATTGATTACTTTTGTAGGAACCTTGCAAATAATCAGTTGAGTGGGCAATTGACTGATATGTTCAGCAAAATTCCAAAGCTCTCAAGTTTGTAAGTGTATATTGTTTGAATATTAAAAAAAAAAAAAACTAAAAAGTTCTGTACATATATATCTTGTTAATTAGACAAACATTTTACATATCCCAACCTTGAATAATATGAGTCGAAGGTTTGTAATGCACACTGTAGGGATACTTGTTTTCAACCAGCACAGACAGTTTATCGTTGGAGATCCTTCCATGTTGTCATGCTAGTGACACAATTCATGAATAAATTCTGCTCCTGCCCTTCAAAATAAAATTTGGCAACCTAATAAGTAGTAGATACTCTCCCTTAGAAAAATATTAATTCCATGTAAAATCAGGGATCTCTCATTCAACCGCTTCTCAGGTAATCTACCTCAAACCTTCAAGTATCTCACGAGCCTGAAGACTTTGTAAGTTTCTCCTTTCCTTGACTTGTGAATTTTTGTTATCATTCAAAAGCATTCCAGGCATTACTGCAAAACATGAGTTCAGATTCCTTTGTTTTGAAAGGTTTTTCTTGAAATTGTACACACGTGCCAACATAGTATCTCTTCTAATGAGTCTACTAATATCTGTTTCATAGGTATGTACAAAACAATCAATTCAGTGGTACCATCAATGTTCTCGGCAACCTACCTCTTAATGATCTGTAAGTTTGTTTCTAAAGTGCAATTCAGACTTCTAAAAGGCGGGTTTCTGTTATTACATTTGACATTTTCATTCGATATCTAGGAATTTGGAGAACAACCGGTTTACTGGATATATTCCGCAAAAGCTCAACAATGTGGATAGCATAGAGTAAGTCTCTTTTTATACTTGTATTTTTCAGAAATTTAGATGCATAGAAGTCATCGAAATATATTACTGGAGTTGATAATACATGCTAAAGAATGGCAATTGATCTGAATTGATGTTTGAAAGGCTTGGAGGAAATCCATGGTCCACTGGCACAGCACCAGCTGGCATGGAGAAGGCGTCAAGCAGCAATCTTGGGTCAGGAGGGTCGAGCAGTGGGTTCTCATCAAAAGTGAATGGGGTAGCAATTGCTTTGATAGTAATAGCTGTTCTGGCACTTGTGGTACTTTTGCTTTCCCTAATTAAGAAAAACAAGTCATCTTCCTCCTCACATTATTTGGATGGGCGGTCCCATTACATGGATGACCAGCTCAGCAATAACCGCTCCTTCACCCCTCTTGTTGCTAATGATAAGAAAGTAATAGACATGAAACCATTGCAATCTTCATCTTCATTTGGCATTGGTATGATAAAGCCACCACCAATGGCAATGGACCCTCGTCGTTCGTCAACCGATGCGAGTGTTAGTGAGTTTGCAGTCAAGTACCACTCAAAAAGGAGCACTGAGCCAATCACAGCCACATCATATCCTCTCTCAGATCTACAGCTGGCCACTGCGAGTTTCAACTCGAGCAGGCTTGTTGGCCAAGGAACCATTGGCCGTGTCTTCAAGGCCAAATTTGAAGATGGAAGGGTATTAATTTCCTGTATTAATTTGTTTCTTTTCCTTCCTTTCTCTCTGATGGTATCATATTCATTATATTCATCAATTGTACAGCTGTTGGCTGTGAAGAAAATTGACACAATAAACTTTGCACGAGGGAGCTCGTATGAGTTCATGGAGATAATAGCAGATATGACAAAGCTTCATCACCCAAACGTTTTACAGCTTGTGGGGTACTGTTTGGAACCGGGTTACCACCTTTTGGTGTATGAATTTCAGAGAAATGGATCCCTTCATGATTATTTACATCTTTCTGATGACTATAGCAAGCCTCTCACTTGGGACACTCGTGTACGCATTGCCCTTGGGACAGCTCGCGCTTTAGAGTAATTATTAATTTTACTTTTCATGTATATTATTCTTCCATTGTTATGTTATGTTATGTTATGTTATTCCATTATTCTTATCTATCTCATATTTTATTAGATACCTCCATGAAGTGTGTTCACCATCAATAATGCACAAGAACATAAAATCATCCAATATCTTACTTGATTCAGAGCTTAATCCCCACCTGTCAGACTGTGGTATGGCAGTTTTCTACGAGGTATAATAAAATTCTATTTTGTCAGGATACAAGTGATTGTTTCTTAATTGTTGCAATGCAATGCTTACTTATTGATGTGAATTAGGATACAAGTGAGAACCTAGGAGCAGGATATGGAGCGCCAGAATGTGTGTACAGTATAAAAAGTGATGTTTACAGTTTTGGGGTTGTGATGCTGGAGCTCTTAACTGGCCGCAAACCGTATGATAAGTCAAGACCAGTTGAAGAACAGTTACTAGCCAAATGGGCAATTCCACATCTGCATGATATTGATGGATTGTCAGAGATGGCGGACCCCTCTCTACGTGGTCTCTACCCCCCCAAGTCTGTCTCCCGATTTGCTGATGTCATCGCTCTCTGTGTCCAGGTATAAACAACATGATGTTTAAATTTTCAACAAATGTCTGTCTTGCATACCCATTCATTCATTATTCATACCCTTGTTTCTTCTCTAATGCAGACCGAACCAGAGTTTAGGCCAACTATGTCAGAGGTGGTGCAATCACTTGTTAAATGTGTGCAGAGAAGCAGTATTAGCAAAAGACTGGGTGGTGATTTGAGTACCTCTCGCCGTAGTGATGATTCTGATTGGTGATTTCATTCAAATTCAAATTGGTATAAAAAGAAAGAATCAAAATTTTTGTGTATGATGATCTGCATTTATTATTGTCAGCTTATCGTCAAATATGTAATTACTGGATGGATTAGATTTCCTGATACCAAATAGCAGTCTTACACAAGATTTTATGAACATTAATTTATGTTGGAGATTGCATGGGAAGCAGGTTTTAAACAAGAAAGAATATGTGTTTTTTAAGTTGCAGTAAATATAGATATGGGACTAGTAAAGTTAGCACTTATCACTAAATATATATGATTTGTTACTTATGACTACATATCTCAGCTGGTACTTTACATGAAAGAATGAATGGTACTTTTACCCTTTGTTGAATATGGTAAAGAGAGAGAGAGAGAGAGAGCAGAGCAGAGGAAGAACTGACTAATTAATTTGATAAAATGGCCTCCTTTAGCTTATATTTGCTAGAGAAGAATATGTACACAACAAAATTGAAGCCGGAAAGAGCAGCCATCATCCAAAAGTAGTAATCCATGTGCCCTTCATTCAAATCATTTGGCAACCATCCAGGCATCATCCCTCCCTTTGCACTCACAACTGCCACCACTGTTATAATGAGCGAACTCAAATAATTACCCAGAGCAATGCACAACAAAGCAAATGCTGTACAGACATTCTTCATTGAATCCGGCGCTTGCCCATGGAAGAACTCCAGTTGTGTTATCAGGCTAAAAAATTCTGACCCTGCCACAATAAAATACTGTGGCAACTGCCATGCGATATTTAGTGTTCTCCCACTCTCTCTAAATCTCTCCAACCGCACCATCTCCAAAACTGCAGCGGCTGACATTGCCACCACAATCAAGAACCGGCCAATGCCGATTCGTTGCAGCTGGGAAAGCAACACACCACCCATAGTCGGTACAACTATTTTGTTGTAGATAAAGACCCAGCACATGACACATATTACCTCAAAGGAGTAGAGAGATGCTGCAGGTACCGAAAAGGAGAGCACGGTGGTATCCATGGCCTTGCCTTGTTGAATGAAAGTAGTGTGCATCTGGGAGAAGGCGGACGAATGGAGAACTCCAGTGGCCCAAATCGGGACCAGTCGCAGTAGAATTTTGAGTTCTTCAACTTGGGTTACTGTGCATAATGACCACGGGTTTTGTGGTCTGTTGGATTCAAGATCACTGTCTGAGATAATAGCTGCTTTATTTAAGAATCTGAGAGATTAATTAAGGAAAAAAAGGATGTTTTAGTGCTTTGATCATTCCAATTAGCAAAAAAAAAAGAAACTTTTTTATTTTCCCTTTTTTTATTTAGTAATTATCTCGAAGTAATTATTTTAATATTATCTTGGTATAGAGCATGAATTAGCACAGCGGATTTGGTACCGTGTCAGTTCCAGATCCACAACTTAAGTCAGTTACCAGCATGTACTGGATGTATTTTTGCATGTACCAGAAACACAGCATCAGAAATTATGAAATACAAATAATTAATGCTACATACTAACATGCACCAAAAGAAATATTACCTGAAATCATTAGTTTGAGCAAGTTTCGTCTGAGAACCAACCTCACCATTTGAACCCTTATAATCGACCTCATACAAAGTTGTACCATGGTTAGGTACATTGAGACAAATCTTTCTGAAAGAGGCCACCAAGACCTGACAAATGCTCTTCAAGGGGCTCCCAGTTGGTACCTTTCTCCTATAAATTGAGGTACCAAGCAAGAACCAGGCCAAGGCAAAGCCAATGCAAAGAGTTGGTATAGCAAACCCTAGTGACCAACTAACATTCTCTTGTACCCATACAACAACTGTCCCGGATGAGATGACCCCAAAAATGACACAAATATAGAACCAACTGAAAAACAACACTTTGTTTTGTTGGTCATTGTCAGTGAACTGATCAGCACCAAATGGTAGAAGAGAAGATCTAACACCACCGCAGCCCAATGCAATAAGAAATAAGCTGAGATAAAATACAAGCTTGTAGCGAGTACTGACAGCCTCACTTGGTGTTACTATTGTGTTTGTGTCGCCAGGAGTTGTTATGGGGATTAGAGATGAAAGGGTGGTGCCCACCATGCCCTGAATATATATGAGGTTAATTTTACAACATTTATATATAAAGATTAGGAGGATTAGAGACGGGTTTTGGCAGGTACAAATACTAACAAGTGCTTGTAATGTATGGTACTATTATTATACAACATTTATACTCGAGGACTGCATCAATTAGGTCAGTATCACGCAAGCTGATTAAGCTGAGTTGGATTTAGTTTCATAAGAGGGTATTGCAGCACCTGAACTAGAATCTACCAATTGACAATTGCAATATCAAAAAAGGAAAAAAATGCTTTTTCTTTAATAACCAACAAAAGAAAAGAAAAAAAAAATGCAAGATACATACAAGGAAGTAGAGAATGAGAGAGATCAAGACAGTGATGTAACTGCCCCAGCAGGAGTCGGCTATAAGTGCCCCTACAAGCGGTACAAAATAGCTGGTACCATACCAGACTGAGACTTTGGCGGCACTTGATGCATTGTTGTCATGCAAAACGGTGCGTAAATATACAACTAGGTTTGTGGCTATACCATTGAAAGCCATGCTGTCCAGACATTCAACCCCTGTAAAAACAGATATCACAGTAACTTTTTTTAGATGCATATACGCAATTCTGAAAAGTAACAAATACAAGTAATTAAAGCTACCAAGAATTGTTGCAGGTGCTCTCCAGTCAGAAGGAGAAGGAGCAACTGGCAAATCCTGCAGTTGTGATCCTTGATTTTCTTGGTTGATATCATTTCCTTCTTCTCTCTGTAAATTAAGTGTAATTAAGGTTAACACTTAACAGAGCAGATAATAAAAAGCATCAATTAATAATTTAATACCAACTACACTATTGCAATTAATATTGGATTCCGGTACTATATATTTATATTTCTGTCCAGTCCAAGTAGGATATTTATTTTCAAGCAAACAATATAAGAAATTTGAGCTCTCATTCACAAATAAAGTCAAATTAAAAGGAATATATATGGAGATTTGTGGGGAAGGTTCTAAAAAATCTTAAGAACCTTGAAAAATAAGAATACAATTTCATATAATTATAAAAAAGGGAAAACAGAAAATCAATGCCAAACGTGAACCCAGTCCCAAATTGGTAAGAATTCAGTAAAATGTGAAGATAAATAGAAAAAACTATATATATAGTGACCTTGAGGTTGATCAAGAGAGGAAGCCTTTGGTCTCCTTGTTTCATCTTTTGGTCTCCTTCTTTTAGCGGATGATTGTAAGAGAAGATATATATATATATATCAAGTACCAAGCTTCAGATGATCGACTAGAGATTAAATAAATAAATAAATAGAAAGAATAGGCAGGAGTAAAACGCAGCGTCGGTACACGGTAGGTGGCTCTATTTTCTTTTATTATATATTAAACGACAAGAAGAAAAATATGTTTTATTTTATTACTCGTCAGTCGTTAGTAGCACTAGCACTAGCACACAACGAATCATGTACTTAATTTGGTCGTCAATTAATGTAGGTAGTCAGTCATATTTTATATTTTATAAGTTAGGAATAGTAATAACTGACAAGGACAATTTCGTCTTTAATTTATTTATGATATATATATCCATCCCTATCTTTTTGGATCGTACACCCACTCCCAATGCCTAATAATTAGTAGCATATTTACTTTAACCCCATCAAATTAAGTTTAAAATAAACTATTTAAGTTCTCTTGCATTATGTCTTACATACCATGTAATTAACATGAAATAACCAAATCATGCTGCACCCATACATATACACAATGTTGTAAAATGCGGTTCATGCGGCCACATTTAAAATCATGCTGCACCCACACATATACACAATGTTGTAAAATGCGGTTCATGCGGCCACATTGTGGCCGCATATGCGTATGCATTTCGATCTCGCATGAAAATCTTCCTGCAGTGTCCAATATGCAATTTTGCATATGCGGTCGCATATTTCTTACCGCGTCTAATCCAAGCGGCTGCATGTTACCGCATGTAAATGCATTTTCACGCATAGACCCAACTCAAATTATCGCTGCTCTCTCATTCAGACCTAACCAAAATCGAAGCCGTCTCTCCTCCAAAATCGGTCACCTCTCTCTCCTCCGCCGGTGCCTCTCAAGCAGCTCCTCTCCACTGTCCACCGTCGCCTCTCTCCTCCCAGCGCATCACGGTCTCTTCTCCAGGTATTTCACTGAATTGAATTGGTTTAGCAATTCTGTCACTAATTTTGTGATTGTTTTGTTTAGCGATTGTTTGGTTTAGCTATTCTTTCACTGAGGCTTAATATTTCATCTTTTTTCCCTTTTAATTTGCATTCTCGTCTGTCTGACCTTTGTAGTATATAGGCAGCAAGTTTGGGTTAATCAAGTCTAAATAACCCCTATATTGGCCATCAATCTAAAATTTAAACAAGCATATTGATTTTTAATCATGCAATTATTTGCATCTGGCATCATGCGATTCTATCACTGAGTGTCAATTATAATTGTTTGCATCTGGTTTAGGAAAAATTGTTTGCGTCTGGTTAATTTAGTGAGTTACTTTAGGATCAATGCCCCTGCCCAGACCCAATTCTGATATGCTCATCTTTTTTAATAGGATCATGTACAGTTCTGGTTCTCATGCAATATGCTCATCGTTAAACTCAAATGATCCCGGCTGGAAGTATGGGAGGTTGATGAATAAGAATGACACAAATACAATCAAGTGTTTGTTGTGCAATTCAATGTATACGTGGAGATTTATGTGCGAATTTATGTTTGATTAATGTTCATATGGATATGGTTGAGTTGAAATTTGGTTTTAAAATGATTTTAATATGCTAGGATTCGATGTTCTTCTTTCCTCTGACATGTGACACAAGTTATTTTCAATTGGAATATATTGCATGTTTTGAGCAGAAACAAATTTATATATAATTTAAAATCTGCATATATAAGTCCGCATTAAAATCCACACATGCAGTATGCAGTGACCTTCCACATGCATGAACAAAACCACATATTACAAGATTGCATATATGTATACTACGTACCCATACATCTAAGTTTAAGAACCTACCTATTCAGAAAGAAAGAGAAAACAATAATATAATATAATGGGATAGTTAACTACTGACATCACTTTCTTTTTGTAAATTATTATTTCCTTTATATCGTATTATCGTGCCTGTAAAAACTAAAGCTCTCATTTGGTTTAATTTGAATATGTAAGCGTGGGTCCCACGCAATAGGCGAGAAGTGAGAAGATGATTAGATGATAAATTGCCATCATATATATCACACTCACATCCTAATTAATTAAAATCTCTCGCTATCCCATTTTTCATTTTTCATTTTTCATTTGTGGAAGGTAGTGCTACTGCCCACATGGCCCCCACGTATTACTTACTACATTCAACATATATGTATCATCAGCAACGGATGTAATTTAAACCATTAAAGTTATTGTATCATATAAGTTGAACCAATCAATCAATGTCCCCATTCATTAATGCAACCCATTGTTATGACAACAATGATACATCCATATTTCCTTCAAGTTCTCATGAATTACAACAAAAAGGTCTCATTGTTACAACTCCATAGCAAAATACATGAAAATTGCTGAAAACGAAATATTTTCAGAAAGAAACGACTAGCTTACAGAGGAAATGAAATTCTTGTTTACTCTGGACTCCCTAGGTGGCAGTTTCCTGCAAAAAAATTAAAAGAAACAGTCGTTTCTCGTTAGAGAGACAAAGAGTGTGTGTGTATCTATATAGTTTGTTTGTGAAGAAAGAAAGAAAGAAAGAAAGAAAGAAAGAGTAGGTACCTGGTTGTTGGAAGAAGACCAAAGGCTTTCCCCAATCTTGCAGCAAGCTGTGCAATGCCAAGTCTAGTTGTTGCATCCACAGTTGCTGTTGTTACCACTTGCTGGAGCGAATGCAGAAACTCTCTCTGAGCTCTTGGAGATACAAACAGTTGCCTTGAATCTTGTGCCGTACTCAAATCAACAACCTACAAACACATTACAATCTGTAAAATGGACTGCCACAAGCAGGAAAACAATCTGTAAAAGCACTGTAAAATTTACCTGTTGGATCCAAGGCATGGCAAATTCAAGGAACTTGCTATCCATAGGCTGCACTGACATAACCCTCAGAACCTCACTAGCTGTCTCACTCGACAACTTATGGAGTACAGGTCTTGTCACATCCATTAATTCAATCACGCTTAAATCATCCCCACAACAAAGCACTGCTACATATGCAGATTCTACATCCCCTTCACTAAGAAACTCGTTAACCTGTTTTTCAAAGTTGTAGTCACCTTGTGGACTCACAGCAGTTGCACTCAACCTTTCTTTTTCAAAAAATTCACATTCAAGGAATTTTTCATCTTTTGCTGGTATGGTGTGATTGGCTGCACCAACAAACCCATTAAACTGTTTCCCAAGATCTCTCTTGCTTCTCTCCAGGTCGCTTTGTGTATTCTTTACAATTGATTGTTCTCTTTTTACAGGTACATCTCCTGTACCAGAATAACCATTGAACCACTTTGGAAAATTGTTGGTGTTCATTCTCCCAGGGTCATTGTGTGTACCCATAGAAATTGAACTTGATGTCCCATTATTAGATCGTGGGTTCTCAGGAAACAACTGTGTACTCTTGGTGGGAAAATGCAGTGGGTTCTTGTAGTTTGTTTCTATTGAGGATCGAGGGGAGGAGTATGAAATCCTAGGGGACGAAGAAATGGAAATATTTCCATTTTTGGTAAGTCTTGGGCTAGGTTTTCCATTTCCAAAATTGGGCTCCTTTTGAGTCATCAAATTTACTATATTATCAACCGCATCTTCCATGTTATAAATTTTTGAGTGCAGTGTGGTGAGGTTATCCATTGAACTCCCCATAAATTCCTGAAAAGTATAGTCAAAAGTTACATAAAATCAAATAAATAAAGTTGTGATCTCCACCAATAAATAGGTTACCACAAAATTCCTGGTTCAGATATACCACTACCGAAAACCTATTTATGGATATCTAAAAACAAAAAGATATACATACCTTCACAAGATCAAACAAGTTGTTTTGTTTTGATTCAATCTCTTCAAGCTGTTTCTTAATAAAACCCAACTCATTCTTCGTATTCACACAACACTCATGGGGGCCGCAGGAACTCAGATCCGAACCTTTCTTATCCCGAATCAAAGCATAGCTAGAATCAACTTCAATCTCCGCATCCCCTTCTTCGTTAAAAAACTTCTCAGAAAACCCATCTAAATTAAAATTTAAATTGGAATCACATTCTCCTCCTTCAATTTTAATATCCTTTGTCACGCAACTCCCACTTCCCATATCAGAATAGTTTTCTTCTTTTGCATTTGCCTTGACATCCTTTTGGACAATTGGTGAGGACATAATGGGCTTTTTCTTGGGAACTGATACTTCAATCTGCCACTCTATCGGTTTCGGCTTGGGGATGATGTTATCGGGTTTCCTCAAAGATAAAGGGGTTCTCTTCTTGGTCGAACTGGCAGCATTTTTGTTTCCTTTAGGATATGAAACCATATTACAATTTGTATTGGAGTTGGAAAGAGAAACAGGTTTTCTGAAGGATGTAGATCTTGATCCATTGTCGCTAGTACTTGTCACTTCAGCATAGTCTCTGCAGAAGTTTTCTGTCAAAATTAAAAAAAAAAAACAAAATTTTAAGTTAATTATTTCTATAGCTTGACTGAAGTACGGAATAATTACAAACAGGAGGTTACAAGTCTTCCCTCAATTCTGCTAGTCCATCTGCTTTTAGGCTTACTAGAGTTAATTTTAATGATTTATTCAGGTATCAAAAAATATTATTATAACAAGGCCGTTTACATATGTTTTTTGGAAAATGGAGGCCGTCTCTTCTTTCAATAAACCTTGTATAAAACCGCATCACAAAGAATTAGAGAAGCCCCAATTTATTATGTGTCGAGAAGATTATTGCAACCAAAAGAGTAAAAAATCTTCACCAATAAGAGATGAAGCAATTCAAGGCTATGATCCTGTGGACCTGGAGGAAAACAAAAAAATTTCCTTATAAATGGATCAAACCTTTAATAGAAGACGCGGCTTCAGATAGTTCAAGAGAATTGTCCACTGAAAGAGACTTCCAACACTGAATTGCATACGTTATCGCATCACGCACAGGTTTGACCTACAATAAAAATTGAAGTAGAATAATTAGAGAGAGAGAGAGAGCAAATTTTGGTCCATAGAGATGGCAACATTTTTCACATCAAAAACCTTTGAGCTATATGACAAAACTAATTAATGTGCAAGTCCAGTGCATAATGGTAAAACATACACAAAAACAAAAAATGCAATGAACAGATCATCAAATAAATACAGGTGAACATGGTATTGTACCAATAAAGTACCTATTAGGCTATTACCCTGGTTAGTGGTACAATACTGACGAAGGTAAAGTTTTCGGATCGAGAACAGTTGGAATAAACTAGCTGGTGCGAAGGACAAAACTAACTTTGTCAAACCGGCATCCCTCAAGAGCACGGAGGCAGCTATTTGTAAGAGACCCAAGCATGCAGCCGTCACAAGAAAGCGCAATGCTAGACAAAGCTGAGGACGCAGCCTTTCGTGTGGTCCAGTCACGGTACTTTAGGCAGTCTAAGATACCTGTCATGGCAGTTGAGAGAGAACTCTCTGTTGATGCACCTCCAGCCTGAACAACACAGACCAAAGTTTATTCATGTTATTTTGAGATGTAAAATTACAGAAAATAATGAAAGCTGATGGAAATTCAAATTACATTGACCCAATAAGATTTAGTTGCCCTGCAACTGACAATTCAAGAAACAATTAGCCCTTTGCCTCACTAACAATTAAGCAATTGACCAAATTTTAATACAACTCTCCCTCAATTAGGCTTGCATTTCCTCGGTTTATTCTTCAATATGCATTGACCACAATTTAATCTCAGCTGAACAATAAACTATAGTTGAACCCAAGCTTTCCCAAATAACAAAATTAAGCAGATATGTTCAAAACCCACAGAACATATATCTCAGTCAATCCTTAATTGTTCAAAAGTAGAACACAAATTATCCTTTATTTTAACTTTGTTAGGCAATTTGCTTCAATTAACACTGACCTTCAAACTAAATGTTTGATTAAAAGAGAATATGACCTGAATAATACTTCTGATAAGCTCAATGACAGATGGCTTTGCCATGAAATGCTGATTTTTGAGTAATTTGACAACCCGCGACAGCATCTGTGGCAGGATCTCACTCGGCAAATCGACACTCTCATCGATAACCCTCGCTAGACAAAGGGCCCCACCTCCCTGCGCATACCTGTTCTGTTCTCCCAGTGCCTCAAAAAGTGGCCTTGCCAAAATAACAAAAACACCCTGGACATTTCTGGAGAGAAGACCACAGGTGTCAACACAAGCATCCCTGACAATAGAATCACTATCCTTGAGTCTTTTTACTATGCTTGACATAATTTTGACCATGTGGGTCCCATTCCCACTGGCAAGAAGGGAAGAGTGGGAAATTGCCAAAACGGCAATGAGCCTGATACACTCTCTTCTGACAGAGCTCTTGGCCTCGGAGTCCATGTCTGCAATGCAGAAGAGAAATGGAGAGATCATGTCAGGAGAGAGAGATTGAGCGATCCTCTCCAGTTCATCGGAGCCAAGTTGATAGGTGTCTCGGTCAGAAAGCTTGTTTAGAGAGAGAAGGATTCGTTGTTTAAGCTCAAAAATTAACTTCCCCTTCTGGTTTTGGTTGAGTGACTGGGCCTTCATTTTGGATTCGATCTTTTTGCTTGTACGGTTTTGGTTTCTCCGTGCTCTCAAGAAAAATAGCCACAAAATGGTGGTGGAATGGAACCTTCTTCCGACATTTGTACCTGAAACAAGTTTTAAAGATAAAAAATTGACAAGAAGGAGAAGGAGAGAAGAGGAGAGGAAAAAGAGGATCGATGGATGAGTAAAGCAAGCTTGATCTGAATTTGAAGTGCACGCTGCCAAAGTGAGAGAGAGAGAAGAAACAGGCAGCAGAGCTTTAGTTTAATTTTCTCTTTCGTCTCTATTCGTGCTGTGGTGTGGGTTTAAACTACAAAATTTCCTTAATTGAACGTCGGGCCCCAGAAGTCAGTTACAACGGTTCTGTGCACTGTCCCTATCCTTTTTTATACCACAGTCTTCCCTCCGTACTAAATACTGAAACCGAGGAAAGGAAAGGAGAGGAGAGTAGATTTTGAATGGACCGTGAGCACCAAAGTAGTACATTACTGCATTTATTATATTATATTATATTATTTACCCGAAACGGAATCATTTTAGTTTATTTGTGAAAATGTTGGTGTTATATGAAATTATTAAATACTTGAAACAATGAAGCTAACTAAGGTTGAATAAAAGTAAAAGAACATTATAATGAAAGAGCAAATTGTGTATAAATTCTGAGGTGAGGAGTGCTGTGTGCACCAGCACCATGTGGATTGGGGAGTGAGTGAGTGTTGCTTTTAATGGTGCACCATGTTCAAAGTGAGTATTTTTCCCGCTTTGAATGAAAGACCGGCGATTCAAAAATGCAAAGAGAAGCATTGGATAAAAAAGGACACAACTCCAAAGTCAGTTCAAAATTTGAAGACTGCTACCACTTACTAGACGACAAAATCATCGTGCAAATTAATTTTAATTAATTAATCAAGACAACGCACTCATAGGCTCATAGCCAAGTAACCAGGAAATATTGGTAGTAATTAACAGAAAATAAGAAAGAGAAACAGTAAGAGTACAGCAATATTTATATTGGTAGTAAGATCGGTAGAAATTCTACCGATCGTAAAAATAAAAAAGTTTCGAACGGTATGAATTTCACCGATCTTAAAAATCCAAATGTTTCGAACAGTATGAATTCCACCGATCCTAACTCTTTTTTTATTTTTTTTTAATCACCGCAACACGAATTGCTACAGACATGAAGAAAGTTTGAGTTTAGATCGGTAATACTCTTACCGATCCTAACTTTGAATCATTTTTTTATTTTTCTTTATATAAGAGAACGTAAGAAACGGGATTTTTTTTAAAAACAGTAATTAAAATAATAAAAGTTAAAGAAACGACATGATTACGGGATTTGTTATAAAAACAGCAAAAACCGAATAGGCTATTCGGTTAAGGGTTTTTTTTGCTTCACCGAATAGCCTATTCAGTTTACAGGGCAATTTCTTCAGTTTGCAGGGCAATTCGCCACAGAAAATCTATGAAATGGCTTAACCGAATAGCCTATTCGGTTTGGTGTTTTTTTGGGCTTAACCGAATAGGCTATTCGGTTTAGGTTTTTTTTTTTTTTAAGACTAAGAAGAGCAAAATAAAGAAATCTAATACTGAAAATTTGATTTTTTTTATTTAAATTATTTGACTTCTTTTAATATATAATTAGCATATTTATACTAAAATACGCTAAATTACTTGAAATTATGTTGAATTACACTATATTAAGTTTAATTACACTAAATTACATTACATTACGCTAAAATACGGTAAATTACGCTAAATTACATATGAATAGGGACGATATCTTCACTGAAAAGGCGAAAAACGACGGCAAAACTTCAAACGGTCATAAAACAGCGCTCGAGTGTCCGATTTCAGCAAATGACCACTTTTCGGAAAGCTTGCGAAAATACGCATGCGTCCGTGCCCGCGATGCTGGATTCCAAAATTCAGAATCGCCAAAAAACTAAGAGAAGAGCCTCAAAACTTGAGTTGAAGTTTCCGATTAAGATTTTCATTTCTATTATTCAATCCAAGTAGCTCAGTAAATTAGTTACATAATGAAATTATAGAATACCAATTTTTACTATTTTCAGAATTTTTTTTACTATTTTTTATGATGGCACAGAATCGGTCTATTTAGCGTAATTTGTGTAGTTTAGCGTAATTAGCGGAGTTATTGTAATTTAGCGTAATTTAGTGTAATTCAACATAATTTATTGTAATACAGTGTAATTCAACATAATTTCAAGTAATTTAGTGTATTTTTTTTTGTTGCTAATTATAAATCAAAAGAAGTAATCTAACAAAAAATTCAAATTTTTAGTGTTAGATTTCTTTATTTTGATCTTCTTAGTCTCTAAAAAAAAAAAAACCTAAACCGAAATGGCTATTCGGTTTAGGCAAAAAAATCCCTCAACCGAATAGCCTATTCGGTTTAGGGGATATTACACGAAAAGTTACACAGTGCGGGGATTTGTTTTTCTGAAAATAGGGTAAACCGAATAGTCTATTCGGTGAAGCAAAAAAAAACCACTTAACCGAATAGGCTATTCGATTTTTGCTGTTTTTATAACAAATTCTGTAATCATGTCGTTTCTTTAACTTTTATTATTTTAATTACTATTTTTAAAAAAAATCCTAAGAAAAGGGGGAGGCTTTGATTGAGTTCAGACTTTTGACTTTGAGTTTAATTGGGAACGTAAGAAAAAGGTTACAATCAGTAGAATTCGTACGTACCGTTCGAAACTTTTTTATTTTTAAGATCAGTAGAATTCATACAGTTCAAAACTTTTTGCTTTTTACGATCGGTAGAATTCCTACCTCTACCAATATAAATATTGCTGTACTCTTACTGTTTCTCTTTCTTATTTTCTGTTAATTACTACCAATAAAAATTTCCCTAAAACCAACCCTTCTAAAATTAAATACGGCTTGAGATTCGGACTAGCACAACGGGCAGTATTATTTGGGCTTTGAGATTCGTGCAGATTCCATATCAACCGTCTATTTAAAGGCCTAAATTAAATACAACTTACAAAGTTTGCTATTCGTGTTTCAATCAAGGAAAGCTTAAAAAAGAAAAAAAAAAAAAGGTGGTTTAACACGCGAGTATACAAACAATGAGCAAACAACAACAGTACAAAAGGCAGCAATTTAGCCTTCCTTTCAATTCCTTCCTTCGTGAATCGCATTTTTATACAACAAAAATTGGCCCTTCCCTTCTTCTTTTTAAACAAATTTGATAGGCCCACTCACAAGTCAGATCTTTAGTTTAGATGTCCTTCTATGCATTACAAGAACAAAAAATAAACTAACAGGCACAAGCACCATCAATAGCACCACAAAATTCCACGGAGCTTCTATTTCTCCTGATACCTACACAGATAGAGATACCAAATGTATTAGTTTCACCCATTATAACCTTTTGTTTAGGTAAATTCTAAGTGGTGTTTATCAGATGTGACTTGTTTAAATATTATTTTTCATGTACAAGATATTTTTTTAATTCAAGACTCGTTTCACAGCCGTAGTTTGAGAAGGGAAGTAATTTTCCAGCAAAGTTAAAGATTACTGACTTGTTTAGCCAAATGTTGCTTTTGCTTGTGGAGATTGTCCATGAGGATTTGCTGTTGCAAGAAAATTGACTGTGCATGCATGTATAATTGCATATCAAGACTGTTCAGATTTTTCATTTCCTCCAGCACTACTTCTGGTACCAACCCCCGTGCCTACATTTTCAAGGTTAAATCAAGCTTAAAAATCAAGGTTAAAATAGGTACCAATCTATTCTGGTTCATTATTGGTACCTCATTGGTGAAATTGACAGGAGAGATCCTCTTCAGGGACAAATATCGTCTCCTCCTTTGAGCATTACGCAAGTTTTCTACACACTCTTCATATTCCTCCATCAACTGTTCCTCTGTCAACTGCAATATCAGTACAGTCATTAGTCTTCCTTTTTCGGAAAAATTACACATAATTGTTCATTTCTCTTAGATATTACATCTTCCCCCCTTTAACAAATGGATGAAAGCAGATAAAGCAATTTTCATGGATAAATTTTAGTGGAAATTTTAATGTCTAAATATCATATATATATTATTCTGACTGAAACAATTTGATTTGCATTGATTGTCATACTAGATGCTCAAACATGATCAAAATAAGCAGTTAATTTCTGTTTAAAATTGATGAATGGAATGAAAATTGGCTCTAATAAGAGAGATAGTCTGGCCATTATTTGATTTTTGTATAAAGCTAGAAATAAGAAAAGAAAAAAAAAAAAGAGGATTGAGAAAAAAATAATTTACAATCTTTTTGGGAGGATTTCCATTAGTAGTAGTAGATACTTCATCTTCAACGCTGGTAGTCTATCAATAAATACAAAATTGTAAGAAAAAAAAAAGATTAATATAGTTGGATTTGATTTAATAAGCTAGAATGGAGAAGTGTTTCTTATTTTGTGAAGATTATGTTTACCGTACATGATTAGTCTCTTCAACAGGTTTCTCAAGTACAACTTGTAAAGAAGATTCTGCATCTGCGGTGACACCAATTTAGAAAAAAGTTAGTTTATTTGGTCAATAATATATCTCCCGAAGTATTCATTTTTAACCTCTGTTGCCTCAGTTTAGAAATATTAGGAACTGAACAGAAAAAAATACATTTGGTTCAAGTTTCAACCTCTGTTGGCTCGAACTTTGGAAAAACTATCATACCAACAGAACAAAATACATTAATTAAGAGTTTTGTTATTTGGTTCGACTAAACGCACCTAATACTTTAGTAATTCAATTTTGGGTACGTACTATGTAATGCATTTTTCGCATATACTAAAGAATTTCAAATATCTGGTTTATTCAATAAATAAATTCATTGATTTTCAACTAACAATACAAACCAAACTGAATTATAAAGTGGCCGAAGATATTCTGGTTCGGTTCAAAAACAAAATTAACCCAACACAATGCGAATTGTAAATTGAACGCTCAAAGGGTTAGGATCCATTCGTAACAATTTAACTCGTCAAACATGAGAATCATTAAAACCAAACCTCAGGGGCGGATGGTAGTGAGGGGAAAGGGGCAGTAATGAAAAGATTAGAAACAAAATGAAAAAAAAAATTACTAGTTTGGTCAGTGGACTCTGGTTGAGAATGAGAGGGAGTGGTTGAGTTAAAACGGGAAAGGATCTGTGAACCGACGATGGTGGCAAACATACGAGCTGATTTCTTATGCTCTTCTGTGAGTCCCACATACAACATCTGATCCAACCTTTCCTTAGCAACACCAAGTACAAGCTGGCCAAGTGGTGGGTGCTTCTTCACACAGTGTCGCACCTCATGTGCATCGTCCGAATAAGAATTGTTTGTTAGTCCAGCCACCTGTCATCCAATTATTCAACTTACTTTTTAAGTGTCTGAGAAAACAACATCTAGTACTAACAAAAATGGACTTCCATGCCCGTTAAAAGTACCTGAAATGTGACCCCGTTATGAATGAGTTCATGGGCAACAGGATGACTGATGAATTCAATCAACGGCATGGCCACATCTTCCGTATTATAGACATCACTGAATAATACATTTCTTTTCAGTTTCCTCAACTTTTTTGCTTCTCTACGGGCAAAAAGGTCTTTTCTCATCCAAGGGACCAAATACTTCCAAGGCCAAATGTCCAATGTGCTAATCATCGTAGATGATTTACGCCGTACCCTATTGGACGTCTCCAGTGCTGATGTCAGGTTCGGGTGCACTAAAAACCTCGCTGCCACCTCAACTGCAAATTCATATGTGCTGAAGATTCGCTCAATTGGGTCCCGTAAAATCGTTACTACAGATGTTCTATCCTTCTGAAGCTTTGATATCAAGCTATAGTCATCGTGAGTTCCCACAACATTGCAATTAGGTTTACTGGGGTTAAATCGTATTTTGTCGTATGATCGAGCACACTCCTGATCAAAAGTGTATAGTTTTTTCAAAAAGCTGCAAGAGATTGAATTGAAGTATTGTTAGTAGGCTTGTTACAGAATTAAGTTAAAAAGAAATAATATGAAATAATAATTTGAATTTGATAATAAGCAACCATTGATAGTATGTTCTGCCACCAGTTCTAGGTATGTGCAAGAAAAATAACAAGTCTCTTAGTGTTAGCTTGTCTTCTGTTTTTACATTTTCAGCCGATGATAACTCTGCCCATTTGTTCACCACTCTTTCACACTGCACATAACTGTCATCGATGGAGGAGACTTGAACCACTGAATTGAAAAGTAACAGAATAAGTTGTATGTGTTTGTACCAGTAGAAGTAGCAGTAGCAGTAGCAGTAGGTCAATTTGTACCAGAAAAAGGAAAAAGGAAAAAGGAAAGTAGTGAGGTAACCTGAGGAGAGGGAGAGGGAGAGCAATATGAATATGCGAAGCAAGGTTAATTGCAAAGCCGGTGTCATGGGATCCTTTGTATGTGCGAAATCATGCCTATGAATTTGCCTAATTAGATATGTATATAAATATGTATATAGGTAAGATGAGGAAGGGAAGGAAAATTAAAAAAAAAAGAAAAGAAGAAGAAGAAGAAGCGTACCTCAATTTGTAAAATGAAAAAAATAAAAGGAGAGTGGTGGTGTGTGGTGGTCGCAAAAGAAAAGAAAAGAAAAGAAGAGCGATCGCTGTCCGACCAGTTCGTCGGGCGCGGCGCCGCTCTCCTCGACTTCCCCGACTCTTTCTCTTTCTCTTTCTCTCTCAATTCTCAAATCTCAAAAGAAAATAATAAAGAATATATTATATTAATTTTATGTTTTCCTCTTTCCCCTCGCTCGCTCTTGACTTGGAGGAACCAAATATATCATCTATTTACATCTTAACCGTCCGTCCGATCACCTAAGCCTAACTCTGCCTAAGCCTAAGCCTAAGGTAACAAAAATATGAACTTAACAACGCGTTAACATGCATAGTTGATAGTTCAATGTAGTGGTCTGCTAAGGGGTACCTCGGGCAGGGCAGGGTAGTGCCCGAGGCGGGCAGCGGGTAGGCGGGTACAGGGGTAGGCGGGTAGGCGGGTACAACGGGCACGGGTAGGCGGGTTTTTTTTTTAAAAACTCCGCCCTGCCCGTCTCAAACCCGTGCCCGTTGCGGGTAGACGGGTACAACGGGCACGGGTACAGCGGGCACGGGCAGGACGGGCAGGGGTATTTTTTTTTTTTTTTTTTTGCTGTTTTTTGTTTTGTATTTTGATTTGTTTTCTTATTTTTTTATCGTGTCGTACGAATATTATTACGTGTCGTACGAAAAATTATTTCTTTACACGAGTAATTTTATTTTATTTTCAAACTCTCATTCTAATTATATAGTTTCATAATTTATTTATATCTCGAAATTTGTAGTTTACATTTTAAATTGATAATATATTTTGTAAACGTTCAATTTAAATTGATAATATAAATCTAAATTAAATAAAAATTCAAATCTAAATTTAGATGCAAATTAAATTAAATCTAAATTGAATATAAATGTAAATCTAAATTAAAATTAAAATTGAATCCAAATCTAATTTAAATCTAAATAAATTAAATAAAAGGAAAAAAAAAAACTTCTACCGAATTTCAAAAGAAAAAAAACAATCTAAATATAAATTCAAATATAAATTAATAGGTTAAATAAAATATAAATCAAAAATATCTTAAATCAATTAATTTAAAACAATAAACATTTTAAATTGATAATATATTTTGTAAACGTTCAATTTAAATTGATAATATAAATCTAAATTAAATTAAATAAAAATTCAAATCTAAATTTAGATGCAAATAAAATTAAATCTAAATTGAATATAAATGTAAATCTAAATTAAAATTTAAATTGAATCGAAATCTAATTTAAATCTAAACTAAATTAAATAATAGGAAAAAAAAAAAACTCAAAATATGCCTCTGGAATCTGGATTCTGCCGAAAAAAAAAAAAAAAAAAATAGCCTCTGCCGAATTTCAAAAGAAAAAAAAATCTAAATCTAAATTCAAATCTAAATTAAATCTAAATCTAAATTAAATCTAAATTCAAAAATAAAAGTTACCCTCCTCCTTTATTCCGGGCTTGGGACCGGCTATGTAAAATAACATAGGCGGAGTTCTAACTTTTTTTTTGTTAGTAATTTTTCTTTAAAATGAATAATTTAAGAACTAATTGAAACGTTTAGAAATTATAATTTAAAAAATAACCATAGAGATTAAAAGAGGTTAGAAATGTATACCGACACTACCTATCTAGTAGTTTGGATTCATATACCATTGTTCGCTCTCTTCCGCACCGTCTGAATCCGAATTAGCCGCGGGCCGCGTATCGGTACCGCTTTCTTCAGTGTCGACTCCGGATGATGATTCTTGATGATCTCGATGTTGGTTGCGCTCATCAGCATCAATCCAATCTTTCAAGCACACAAGTCTCTCAAAAACATGTGCACCCAACTTACTGCGTTTGTCGGAGAGGATCCTGTTCGCCGAACTAAAACAACTTTCGGAAGGGACGGTTGACACGGGTACGGCAAATACGTCGCGGGCCATCATCGCCAGTGTTGGATAGTTTCTTTGATTCCTCTTCCACCACGTCATGATGTCAAGTCCATCTTCTCTTTCGTTTACTCCCGCAAAATAGCTCAGTAACTCATTTGTGGATGTGTGCGGTTGGATCTCCGATTGGAAATCTGCTAACAATCCACCGCTGCTAGTGCTCCTGGAAGTGGAACTATTAAAAAAAATAAAAAAATTAGTAGACAAATAGTGTAGATATTATAAATAATAAAGATTAAAATAATGTAGATATTTAAATTGTTACCTAGGACCGGCACGGGACGAAGACGGGTTTTGGTTGTCACCCATTCTTGAGTGGTATATGCTAAACATCTCATCGAACTTCGAAGTCACGAATGCCTCCACCCCGGTGTTGTCTAAATGTAGATTATCTTTGTACGCTGTAACTATTTTGATTGTGTAAAACTTCTTGTATGCCGGGTTGAGGCAGCTTGCGATAATGGCCAGGAGGGGTACATCGTCCCAATATTTTAGAAATTTTTCTTTCATGGCAACTACGATCGGTGTGAGAGTGGAGTACTTGCTTTCAGCGATCTCCAATTCACGGTACACCTTGGAGATGCTATAGAGATGTTTGATCAACTCAAATGCCGTCGGTGAGTACGAGCAGGATAATTGGACGGTTGCATTAAAAAAGGTTCGTAAGAAATTACTCAGGGTTAGTAGTTGCTCCCATTCTTCGAGGCTGGGCTCCAATGCCATTCCCTCGGGGGTGGAGCCTCTCAAAAACTCTCCTATGACGGCTTTGTATGGAAGGCACCGGTTCAGAAACCTATAGGTAGAGTTCCAACGGGTATCTATATCCCAAGGAACTTTCAACTTGCTCAATCCATAGTTGACACACATCAAACCAAACCGTTGTTTTCTTTCTTGGTTTGAAACAATGTGGGACAGACAATCCTTTAATTTAATGATCAAATCTTTTACTGCTTCTGTTTTAAGGCCCGCCTTCACGACGAGGTTAAGTATGTGGCAAGCACACTTTTGGTGAAACATTGCCCCATTCATAATCGGGTTTAGTGACCGTTTAAAAATCTCAATGGAAGCTACATTGTTACTAGCATTATCGAATGAAATAGAGAAAACCTTGTTATCCATATCTCTCTTAAGGTTATACTCTTCTAACACCTCAATAATGGATTTGAAAATTACATGTGATGAGTGCGGAGAATCTAACACACGAAAACTTAATATCCTTTTTTGTAATACCCACTGATCATCGATCCAATGGCCGGTAACACACGAGTACCCAAGGCCATGTTTACCGGCAGTCCATATATCGGAGGTAATTGAGACCTTATTTTGTTGGTATGCAAATATAGCTCGGAGCTCATCTTTTATTTTGGTAAACTGGTTTTTAATTTCACCAACCATCTTTCTATGATGGATCCTCTTGTACATTGGTTGAGCACACCCCTGAATGACTAACCGGGCAAAACTCATGCAACCACCCATGCTTATTGGTTGTTCTTTGTGGGTAATGTACCGTGCCAATTCACTAAGCATTTTTGATTCATCGTATTTTGGGTTGGTTCTAGTACCATCCGCGTTTATAAGGGTTTGGATTTGTCTCGGTCCAGCATTTTCAGATATAACCTCACCCTTCCTTTGGTGCATTTCGACATGTCTTTTAAAGCTGGTCATACCACTACTTTGTTTATACACAAAAAATCCTTTCTTGCAATTTTGTACCTTACATTCGAGGGTGGTCATGTTGCCGTTCTCATCTAGCGAAATCCTGTACCATTTGGCCCACGGCTGATTGTATTCAGGAACTCTTTTAGTCTTCTTTACCACTTGTCCTTCTGGGGGGACACTTGTCGGAGGAAGGATTGGTTCTTCTTCAATTCCAGTGACACTTCTCGACGGAGTACCTTCCATAGCGAGGGTGGCTTGACTCGATGCTACAGAAGAAGTGCCTCCATATGCATTCGATGGTGGCGGTTGATGTGTTTCTTGTGGAATAAACATGTTTGGATCGTTTGAAGTATAATACGGTGCATACATTTGGGGGGGTTGTTGATAATTTAAATCTAGCGTTTGATCCCTTCTTTGATAATTAGGTGGATAATTAGGTGGATAATTTTGTGGATAATTTTGGGAATAATTAGGTGGATAATTTTGGGGATAATTAGGTGGTGGTTGCATAGGTGGAGGTGGGCCAAAAATGTCGAGTGACAATCTTTGGTCCAAAGGTAAATCCTCATCGTGATTAGGAGGAGATGCCATCTTTTAAACCTATTCAAATAAATAAATGAAAATTACTTCACATATTCAAAAAAACAATCTAAATCTAAATTAAATATAAATGTAAATGTAAATTAAATCTAAATTAAATGTAAATGTAAATCTAAATTAAATCTAAATTGAATATAAATGTAAATTAAATCTAAATTATATCTAAATTGAATATAAATGTAAATGTAAATCTAAATTATATCTAAATTGAATATAAATATAAATGTAAATGTAAATGTAAATCTAAATTGAATATAAATGTAAATTAAATCTAAATTATATCTAAATTGAATATAAATGTAAATGTAAATCTAAATTAAATCTAAATTGAATATAAATGTAAATTAATGTAAATGTAAATGTAAATGTAAATCTAAATTGAATATAAATATAAATGTAAATGTAAATGTAAATCTAAATTGAATTTAAATGTAAATGTAAATGTAAATGTAAATCTAAATTGAATATAAATATAAATGTAAATGTAAATGTAAATCTAAATTGAATTTAAATGTAAATTAAATCTAAATTAAATCTAAATTGAATATAAATGTAAATTAAATCTAAATTATATCTAAATTGAATATAAATGTAAATGTAAATGTAAATGTAAATCTAAATTGAATATAAATATAAATGTAAATGTAAATGTAAATCTAAATTGAATTTAAATGTAAATTAAATCTAAATTATATCTAAATTGAATATAAATCTAAATGTAATCTAAATTATATCTAAATTGAATATAAATGTAAATGTAAATGTAAATGTAAATCTAAATTGAATATAAATATAAATGTAAATGTAAATGTAAATCTAAATTGAATTTAAATGTAAATTAAATCTAAATTATATCTAAATTGAATATAAATCTAAATGTAAATGTAAATGTAAATCTAAATTATATTAAAGAAAAAAAAAATTGCCTCTGCCCTCTGTCTCTGTGACAGGAAAAAAAAAAAAATGCAACAGCCGAATTTCAAAAGAAAATAAACTATATAAAAAAATCAATCTAAGTCTAATTCATAATAATATAATTCAAATTTTGAAATTCTAAGTCTAATTCAAAATAAATACAACTTGTTCTAACTTATTCAAAATATAAATCTAAATCTAAATTAAATTAAATCTAAATTAAATTAAATCTAAATTAAATTAAAAAAAATAAATCTAACATATTCAAAAATCTAACATATTTATATATTCAAAAAATATAAATCTAACATATTAAAATCTAACTTATTTATCTAACATATTTAAAAATTAATCCGAAATTAAAAAATAAAATCTAACCTATATTAAAATAAATCTAACATATTCAAAATTTAAAAAATAAAATATAACATATTAAAAAAGAAATCCAACATATGTATAGATCCAACATATTTATAGATCTAACATATTTATAAATCCAACATATTAAAAAATAACCTATTTGAAAAATCTAACAAACTAAAAAAATCCAACATATTTATAGATAAACCTAAACATATTTCAAAAAAATAAATCTAACCTATTCAAAAATAAAGCTAACATATTTTAAAATAAATCTAACCTATTCTAAAAATAAATAGAACTTATTTAAATCTAACATATTAAAATCTAACTTATTTATCTAACATATTTAAAAATTAATCCGAAATTAAAAAATAAAATCTGACCTATATTAAAATAAATCTAACATATTCAAAATTTAAAAAATAAAATATAACATATTAAAAAAGAAATCCAACATATGTATATATCCAACATATTTATAGATCCAACATATTTATAAATCCAACATATTAAAAAATAACCTATTTGAAAAATCTAACAAACTAAAAAAATCCAACATATTTATAGATAAACCTAAACATATTTCAAAAAAATAAATCTAACCTATTCAAAAATAAAGCTAACATATTTTAAAATAAATCTAACCTATTCTAAAAATAAATAGAACTTATTTAAATCTAACATATTAAAATCTAACTTATTTATCTAACATATTTAAAAATTAATCCGAAATTAAAAAATAAAATCTGACCTATATTAAAATAAATCTAACATATTCAAAATTAAAAAAATAAAATATAACATATTAAAAAAGAAATCCAACATATGTATAGATCCAACATATTTATAGATCCAACATATTTATAAATCCAACATATTAAAAAATAACCTATTTGAAAAATCTAACAAACTAAAAAAATCCAACATATTTATAGATAAACCTAAACATTTAAAAAAAAAAAAATCTAACATATTTATAGATTCAAAAAATATAAATCTAACATATTAAAATCTAACTTATTTATCTAACATATTTAAAAATTAATCCGAAATTAAAAAATAAAATCTAACCTATATTAAAATAAATCTAACATATTCAAAATTTAAAAAATAAAATATAACATATTAAAAAAGAAATCCAACATATGTATAGATCCAACATATTTATAGATCCAACATATTTATAATAAAACTAACAATAAATCTAACATATGTAAGCTACTTTAAAAATTAATCTAACCTATTTATAATAAAACTAACAAAAAATCTAACATGTTTAAGCTATTTAAAAATTTATCTAACCTATTTATCATAAAATTAACAATAAATCTAACTTATTTAATAAATGCAAAAAAATTAATCTAACCTTTGCGAGATGAAAACTTGCGCCTTTGCGGGATGAAATAATCTTGCTCAACCGTATCTCGCGCCTTTGCGGAATAAAATAAATTTCCAACTATATTTTTTTTTCTAATAATTAAATTAATTTCTGAAAAATAAAAAAAAATGATAGAGAATTAGAGAGTATGAGTGAGAGAGAGTATGAGAAGGGAAAATCAGAAATTTAGTGAGTGAGGGAGAGTGAGAAATTTAGTGAGTGAGGGAGAGTGGGTTTGGGGGTTAATTTATGGGGAAATTCGGAACTGTGGGGGCCTGGCTGGGTGTGAAATTGGGTGATTTCAGTCAAAATTCGGAACAGTGGGGGGCACTGTGGGGCAGTGTACCAATATTCCAATAATACAGCTCTCTGCGTTAGACCGAATCTCAAAGCAGTGAGAGTTAATCCCAAACCGTAAAGTGAAGGGAATCTTTTAGACTAATGGAGAGGATACTTGTACCTTCCCTATGAGGCTCTGCCTCGTAAAGTGAAGGGAATCAATGCAGAGGGAGAGGGGGGCCTGGCGCTGGCGCGGGTACCAAAAAAAAAACTTTCGACGCTACCGTAAAAGATTCCCTTAACAATTAGCTATTTACGGTTGAGATTAAATCTCAGCCGGTTTGGGATTCGGGCTGACTGAGGGGGCAGTATTATTGTGCTTTGAGATTCGTGCCAAGTTAAAAAGAACGGTCCAGATTAAGTAATTGTAAAAACTGTACAACTGGCGCAAAATTCACAATTTCACATCCAGCGCAAATTAACAGAGCAGTTTTAGCTTCATGCAGCGCAATATTCACATGAAAACTATATAAAAATGCACTGTCCGTAGCCAAAAATGCTCTGTTAATATTTACAGAGGGGGGGGGGAAAATTTTTGAATTAAAGTTGCGGCGGGCAGCGGGCAGCGGGTGCGGGTACGGGTACGGGCACGGGTACGCGGGTGCGGGTACACCCGTGGCGGGTGCGGGCAGACGGGCAGCGGGCACGGGTTTGGCGGGTACGGGTACACCCGGGTTTGGCACCAAAAACAGCCACCCTGCCCGTTTCAGACCCGTACCCGCGTACCCGTTTACCCGCCAATACCCGGGCACGGGTACGGGTACCCCGGGCACGGGTACGGGTACCCCGGGCACCGGGCACGGGCGGACCGGGCACGGGCAGCCCCAGGCGGGCAGTGTCAAACCACTAGTTCAATGCCGCAAACAATCTTTCACTAATTGTTCATCCAACGCCTAGTCCTTCGCTTTCTTTACATTTTTTTATTTATTTTGGTGGAATTTGAATAAATAAAATGACTTCAAAACATACTTTACTCTTCTTCTTTAATATCTAACATAGCATATTAATTTTGCTGGCATACACCGTTTAGGAGACCCACACACTACAATGCTTATTAAAGAACCTGGCAAAATACAATCTTCAGGGTAACAATGAATTGAAAAGAACGAATCAATTGTTGCTTGAAAGTTGACTGGCCAAAGAAAAGATGCTGGTAAATGTGTGAGTCACTACTCACTAGCCAGGATAGCACAACAGAACATTTCCAATGGATACAAAAGTTTTCTTATTATAACGATATAACTATCTCGTGTCATTTGATCTTGAATGAAACATTCCAATGGAAAGAATCAGTTTAAACTTTAAAAAGGCGTGGAAAGTTCAAAATCTACTTGTTATTTTGTTTTAAGCAAAAAATAACATTTACCATTGTGTCCGTCATAGAAAGAAATTTAATGTGTTTTTATACTTTCACAGAAAGACATGCAGTCTCGAGATCTCCATGAAAGTTAACCAAAATTGTTTACCTAGTGGCCCTTTTCCCCTTTGCATCTCCAATCCCATTACACACAAAAACAAAGCCTTGATTATAACAAAATTGAAAGCCAGAAGAAATAAATCCCCTCAAAACTGACATTCTGACAATGAACCTACTAGTTGTTTATTCTTCACAAAGTTTGTTTATTCTTCATCATAGTCAAGGACATCATCATCATCCATCTCTGAGTCACCAGGCCCACCCATCAGAGACAGAAACACTAACACAGCAACCAGTTGGGTTGCGAGAAAGTACTTGGCTCTTCTTCTGAATTTCTTCTCTTCCTCAGTTTTTCCCTTCTTTGGTTCGGTCTTTCGCTTTGAACCTGATAATTGCATTATCAAAGTGTAATAAGGCTGGATGAGTGAGTATATGAAACTATGAAATTTGTATTCAGATGCACGCACAGCTTTAAATCTCCTCTTTTGTGCTTTGTGCTGAACTAAATAATTTCTTCAACATGGCCCCTCAATTCTTCCATATTTTTCTTGAAGGTCAGTGGGCAAAGTGCCCGTTAACAAGTGTTAAAGACTATTAAAACCAACAAATTCTGAAAGCAACATTTTTAGGACTCACCCCAGCCAGAGGAAGGTTTTCTTTTGGGAGCAGATGAATCTTTTGATGATGATGATGATGATGATGATGGCAGTGTTGATGATGGTGTGGTATCCAGTTGTAATTCGGCCTTCAGATGCTCTGCATACTTTACCAGAGTATCGTGCTTTAATAGATTGCTTCTCAGCACTGAGGTTTCCTTTTTCCAATGAAAAAAAAAAACCAGAACTGTTAAACATAAATTAACAAGGTGTGACTCAAAATAGTTTAATTTTTTATTTTAGCTTGTTTCATATGATGAGAAATTAAAAAAAGGAGACTTACCGGTACCAGTAACAAAACATACTAGTCACTTTTGCTACTTGTCCCAGGACATATTAAAAAATCCACAAGACGTGTATGAGAACCACATCAGCAAATGTTAAAATTGCTTTGTTACTAACATTTCTGATATAGGGTTCAAAAGCCCCCACTTTATTCTGCCTCCACCTTTTTACTATATGGGAACAAGATTTCCAAAACTATTGATACCCCATCAAAACAAAGCGACAATACTATACAAGCATTAAGATGCATGAAATACAGTTTGGATTTTAGATTTTTTTTTTTATTATTTTGAAATGTTCGACATCATGATGGAGTTTGGAAAAATGGAGTTATTTGAATTCTCTTGGTTCTGAAACAATATATAAAAGTAATTTCATAGGTTTTAACAAGAAAATAAGAAATAAACTAAAGCTTCATACAGAAGGAAATAAATACCGGCAAAGCATGAAGTACAAAAAGTGCATGCCCAAGAAAAAGAGCATCGACATCTGTCGGTCTGTATGAAAGAATAACAAATTTCATATTGGTCCTTCTGTAGCATATTATGGATTTAAGAAATTCAAGAAATTGAATAACAAATTAATACAATTGAAATACCTGTTGTCAAAGAAAAAGACCTGATCACCTAGCTTCAAGGAGAGGGCATCATATGCTTCATTGGCTCTCTTGTATATCTGATTTGCTATTTATCAAATTAGATGCTACTACCAACAAAAAATATAAGGAAGGACCTGGTACTGTACTAGACCCTGATTACCTTCATTTTCACTTCTTTGTTTAATTGCCTACTTGAGGGTACATTAACACCAATTCGGGTTAAATTGGAGATTTCTTGACAGACTAAAGTCAATTGAAGCAGAATTTGAGAATAAAATGATGCAAATCTGGCAAAGTCTCAAAACTGATATGAAAAGAGAGTGGGGGTAGATGAATCACCTCAGCTTCTCTCTCTTCACAATTCAATTTTGTGACTCCAAGGAGTTTCTTGACATCGTAAGTTTTCTTCCAGAGTAGTATTTTGCCAATGGGCCAAGGAAGATCAGAGAAGTAAATGTGATGTGCAAGGTCTCCAGCAATTGCAATCCACAATTCATACATTGTTGCCTCATAAAGCCAAGAGCTGACCATGGCCTTGGTTGACACCTTCACACACAATTCATTCAGATTAAATGAAAGAATAAAAAAGTTGAGATGACAGTAAGTAAGTAACACATACAAGGTCAGGTATGGCAAGGCTGGTGTGTTTTGCATTGAGGTCGACTATGGCGTTTTCTTTCAACATCTCAATTACGCCTCCTCTCTCATTGTTTAGTGCTACGCTCTCTCCATACTCCACATAAGGAATGTGATCTGCAACAAAAGACTCAGTCAGGATTTCTTTCAATAGAGAATCATGTATTCAACTAAACTTAAAAGTGAACCTGAATCAGGAAATGAGGAATCGAATTGAAGGGTGAAAGGAGTGTTGGCGAGTTTGAGGTAAAGGTACACAGGTAAGCACGAGGGGCAAGCAGTGGGGAGACCGAATCCAGGTTTCCTCGCCACCAGTACAAGCTGCCGCTCGCCTCCACCACCTCCTCCTCCTCTATCGGAATCTCCCATTCAACTTACTTAGTAATTAGGGTTTTCAAAAAGAGAAGACTTGTCACTTGTCAGCGGAGGAACAAGAAACTTAATGGAGGGGAGGGGTAGGTTATGACTGGAGAGACTGGAGAGACTGGAGAGACTGGACTGGGCCGGCCCAAGCTTTTGTCGTATGGATATGGACCCGCCCGGAACGGCCCAAACTTATTTGTTTATGTACTCAAGTCTCAAACTGAAGTGCCGCAGGGATTACCATATTGAGAGCGCCACAACAGACGTTAAGGCTGTGCCCGGAAGAGAGGGGAAGAGAGGGGAAGAAAGGGGAAGAAAGAAATGGACTCGACGGCGGCGCCACCACCAGCACCAGGTGCTCCGGCTGCGGAGAGGCTGAGCGCGGGTGTGCAACAGCAGCTTAACCTGGAATCGGTTAAGGCTCGTGCGGTGGGGCTGTACAAGGCAATATCTCGTATACTAGAGGATTTCGATATGTATTCTCGCACAAATGCTTCTCCCAAATGGTAATGGTAAAAGCTTTGCCTTTCTTTGCCTTTGCCAGTGTAATTCAATTCTGACTCAATGGTAATGGTAAATGGTAGGCAAGAGGCGCTGGGGCAGTTTTCAATGGTTAGTATGGAGCTTTTCAACATAGTAGAAGACATTAAAAAGGTCTCCAAGGCTTTTGTTGTCTATCCGAGAAATGTCAATGCTCAAAATGCCACTAGTAAGTGTGTGTGTGTGTGTGTGTCTTTTTCAATTGTTATTGTATAAAGCTCTCCAACTTAACTGTGAAATACTACTTTCTTTCTAGTATTGCCCGTCATGCTGTCATCAAAGCTTTTGCCAGAGATGGAAACAGAGGATAATGCAAAGAGGGAATTATTGCTTAACAATATTACCAAGAATCCCATACACAACCAAATCGAGAAGCTCAAGGTATTTCTTACCTCAATTTCCGTTTTGCAAAGGTACCTGAACAAAACCCAATTCTTCACATTTTTATGTAGATGAGAATAGATATGATAGGAGCAGCATGTGAAGCCGCAGAAAAGGTAATAGCAGAATGTCGCAAGATGCATGGGCTTGGTTCACGGCAGGGGATTCACCTCGCGCCAACACTAGACAAGGCTCAAGCTGCTAAAATCCAGGAGCAGGAGAATTCCCTCCGAGCTGCCATTAATTACGGCGAAGGTGTCTTTACTTCATCACTCTTTTTTATCATCACTCTTTGTGTGAAGTGAAGTGTTTCTTCTTTTAGAATTCTTACAAGTGTCATTTATGTATCAGGATTAAGGATACAAGGGGATCAGAGGCAGATGCTGACATCACTTCCTAGTCACTTGGTGGAGGTGCTTGGCTCTGCAGATGGGACCCAAAATAATTTTGGAGACAATTCTGCCGGTATGTATTGTTCCTGATATTTTTCTGTTCTGTAAATCTCTGCCTCTCTTCTTATGTTTATATAGAAGACACACCTTTTCTTATTCTCATAATAAACCCATTTTTCTTGAAGATAGATGCAAACTATGCTTCATTGTTTAATTTTCTACACATGAATGGATGATAGAGATAGACAAGGGAAATATCTTTTCTTATTTCTTAGAAACTTGAGAAAATGGAGGGTTAGATTGCATTTTGTCATTTCCTATAGGGGGTATGGATGAAATATTGAGCTCTGACAGGTGAACCCTTCAAAATTTTGAGATCCTTGTTATGATAGTTTTACCAATAGTCATTTTCTGTACTGCAGGTGTTTATCCAAAGGGAGCTCCTATGCAGCAGGTCTAAGCTTAAAGCATAAACTATTCTGCTATATTCTATTTTTTTAAGCCTTCTTCATTAACATAAGAATTATAGAGCACAGACTTGTAACATGCACTAAAAGTTAAAAATTGAAACCAAAAAAAAAAAAAAAAAAACAGCAGGTTCCTGGCTCGCAAGGAGGAAGGTCAGTCCCATCCCCTGCAGGGCCCACATTCGAAAATGTGTCGACTCCCCCAATGCCTCCATACGCAAATAATGCTAATAATAATACTATGAATAATAATAACAACACAAACTCGCCAAGGTCAAGCGTGAATTTAATGAACAACAACAACAACATGGCTGCTTCGCCGCAGCAGCTACAGCATCAGAGGCAGCAGAAGATCATGCAGCAGGTCAACCAGCATCAGCAGATGCGTGTTGGTGCAAATCAGCAGCCTGTTCTTGGTCAGGTGGGTCCTACACCAACTTTCTATAATTTTTTGCTTTTTCCTTCATCGCCTGTTAATTGATTTTCTGCAAGGATAACTGATTTTGTTATCTGTTTTCTGTTGGTCTGAGGCAACTGAAGTATTGAAGTTTATAGTCCTTTTCAATTTTTTTATTTCTCTATTGGTTTAAGTGGGTGGGGGGGGGTGTGTTGGTTTCTAATATTCGGTCTTGATTGAGCTTCAAACATTTAGGTAATCACTAAATAACCCAAAATATCTGTTTATTTTGAGTTGATATAACTTGTAAATACTATTAAATCTTTAATGGTTGTAGCCATTTTCTTTTGTTGCAGGGAACAATGCCTCAGCTGCATGATTTACAAGGGCAAACTCAACAGAAGTTGCACCAGGTAAATCCATGGTTCTTTTACTTACGGCCTTGATCATTTTCTTTATTATTGTTTGTTCATTTCGAGATTATATTTAAAGATAATAAAAAACATGGCTAAGCATTCTGAAGATATTTGTACAATATTATGTTTAGGTCCAGGGACAAATGCAGTACACTCAACCGACTCTTGCCCAACAGTACCAGAACAGAACTATGCAGTCGGCACTTAATATGCAACAAACCATGGTACAGAATAACCAATTAAGAAGCCATCTGGGGCAATTCAGTGGTACTGGCAATAACCCCCTTTATGGTACCGCACAAGCTTCCCCAACTTCTCAGATGGTACATCTCAAATTTGCTTTATTTATTGAGAGGATTTTCAGATGTTGTATGTTCTAATTGTCCGAGATTTTCTCTTTCATGGTCTTTATAATTTCAGCTTACGAATATGTCGGCTACAATGCAACCTAGGATGCAGGTGAGTTGATTTTTTCTTTGCCAAATAAATATACATACTGAATGGAGGAGTTAATTGCAGAAATGAAAGAGTTGTGGTGACTAATAGTTTTTGTTGTGAAACAGTTTGCATTAACCCAGAGGAATCTGCCGTCACAAATTTTAAATGATCAAAGTATGTTTGTTATACCATTATGCTCTCTGATTGTGCTCTAATTTGATGGTGAAAGAGTTGTTTGAATTTAATGTTTGGTGGTTGAACTGAGAATTGCAGTGTTTGGGATGGGAGCAGGAAATGGAAATGCAGGAGGTACAATGGTGGGGATACCACAACAACAAGGCATGTTTTCAAACATGAACACAAATCCCCAAAACATGCAACAAGGAATGATGGGCATGCAGCAGAACCACCCAGCCCACAATCCTAATTTATCACAGCAAAGGACACAGAATCAGCAGTAACAAGTAACAACACTGGATCCTCTGCTCTGATAGTTTTTTCTCCTCTGATAGTGTCTATTACAATTTAGTACTAATTCTGTGTAATACCCTCTTCTTTCTTGTTAGTTTGTATATTATACTTTGGATTATTAAAGTACTTGAAAATGTTGTTCGTTTGATCATTTCATTACCAAGAACAAACAAAAAATGAGAAAAAAGAAAAAGAAAAAAGGAGAAGAGAGTGAATAATACATTCAAGTATTCAAATTTACATTGCTTTATCAATTTGTTTTTACCATTGCATATAACAACATATGAAAAACAAATATAGCTTCCCCCAATTGCAAAGGCACGGATTGAATAAAAAATTTTCTTTTCTCTAAATAGTTATCATTACTAAAATTTACTAACAGCAATTGGAAATTACATTTGGAAAGGTCGAAAAAAGCAAATGAATGGGTATTAAAGCTATTAAAGAAGGATATTAATTATTTATAGGTAACCTGTACAGAAAAAGAAAATTAAGAGTGTATGGCTGGTTTAGTGGGCCTACTGGGCTGAAGTGGGCCACTAAAATAACTTGAATTGACGACAGTGAAGTGGACCCGGCCCGTCCATTCCTGACCCGGTTTGAGTTTAAGTGGTCTCTCTATGATGGCTGGTTGCAAACACAACATGTTTCGAAATTCCTTGTCTCCAAAATCTGGCAACTTCTTTGCCTGCTTGTCCCATGGATTCCATAACACTGCACCAATTAAAAATGATTCTATTATTGAATAGAATGCCATGAACAAGGAAGGAAGGAAGGAAGGAAGGAAAATGAATGAATGAATGAATTAAATACCGCAATCAGGTAGGCCCTCTTTGAAGACGACATAGGTTCTTCTCTTTGCATGATCGATTATTGCTATCTTGCCAGGGGTCTCCAAATATGCCTTGTCAACCTTCAACAGCAACTCAACATTATTTATGCATTTGGGAATAATATATCAATGAGAAATTAATTAAAATTAAGGGCTTAATTAATTAATTAATTAATTAGTTACCTCTTTTTCAAAAATCAACGCATCGCCATATTCAGTGGCACGTGCATTATTGTTGAGATGGTCATAGTAATCCATTGCCTCAAGCCCTTCTAGTCTTACTTCCCTACAATATATTTTTATTAAAACCATGCATATGCATGCCAGTTCAGTTCACAGTTCACAGTTCACAGTTCACAGTTCCAGTGTTTAATTATTTTCATTTTCATTAGTCTGGACTCTGAAGACAGACAAAAAGCTAGAAAAAGAAAACAAGTATATATAGATTACGTACGTACCCGACATCAGAGACGTTGAAGTGGGCTTGAAGAGCAAAAGTAAACATCATGTCTCTCTTTTCCAGGTTCATGTTTCGTACACGCGGTATTAGTGTCAGGTTCCCATTTTGGCCCAGTATTACTCTTAGCCGCAACTCCCACCTGTTAAGTGTTAATTCAACACACATCAAATCAAACTGCATGGCCTAGCTGCATGCGCCAGTAACAGAGAATGAGAGAAGGAATTAAGGAGGTACGTAGCTAGCGTATACATACGTATAAGGGTAGATTCGATTGGTGTTCTGAGAGGGCAACAAGAGCAAATCGACAAATGATTTGGTTTTAGGGGTTGGATATTTCTGAAGAATTTTGGGGGGATCTTCTTCTATTGTCCATGTCATGTGCTTAGCAAAACCATTTGTTTCCAGATGCCCATATGTACCAAACTGAGGAAAACATATAGGAATTCCTCCACGAATCGCCTTTGGAGGTGTGAAACTGGCCTGTTTCAGTATCAGTATCAGTATCAGTATCAGTATCAAACATGCATGCATGCATGCATAATTTTCCATGAATAAATTAGAAGTTAATTAGGCCACCACCTTCTTACTCATGAATAGGCAGTCTTCCCCGTATTCATCTTTCCATGAGATTATTTGACCTCCATACAGTAAGATCTAAATACAATTTTATATATTTATGTAAGAGTTTGAACAGCAATCAAATTATATTATATAATTAATGTCAGCATGCATTTGAAGAACAATCAAATTAAAAGTAAATAAATATGACCTCAACTGTGCATCCCTTGGCATTTGTAAGAAGGACCTTTTGGAGACCATTGGGGCCTGGACAAAGGAGCACCGGGTCCGGGTCTGTGTCGAACGCCGCCTCCTTCCCTGCTGCCTTATCTGACGAACAACTACCCGCTAATTCCCCTAATTCCCCTTCCTTCCCCTTCCCCTTGAAAGGCCACATGCTTCAACAATCAATCAATCTATCTACCGACGTCAGATGTTAAATTTGGCAAATAAAAAACAAATTTGTTATTTTTAGTCTCCTCCAGTACTGCATCTGCATCTGCATGCATGCTCTCTAATATTTCAAACAACCCTTTCAATTAATTTCAGACAAATAAACTCTATACAAAATATATGGACTGGCACTGCTGAAACTCACAAATTAATACATATATATATATATATGGTGTCAGTCAATTAACATGATATCAATTTTAATGAATTACAGTCTACGAGCAAATATAAAACTATATTTATTATAGTTAACTAGATTTATAAAATTACAAAAATATTGCATGAAATTGTTGAATGTAATAGTATTACAATCCCAAAGTACTTACTATCAAATGTATTTAAAACGAAATATAGTTTGTTCCGGAGAAGAAGAAATATTTTTTTAGCATGATGAACTGAGGCATATATCGATTTTGGTGATAATAATATATAGTTCTAATTGCTCTTCATTTCTTATTATTCTTTATCAAAAAATCTCAAAAAATTTCCATTAAGAAGGTAAACGAACTGCATGCCCGTTTGAGCCATTAATTATGTGCAAACTGGGGGGTCGTTTTGTTTCATGCCAATGGCAATATGGATATATATGTGTGTGTGTGTGTGTGTGTGTGTGTGTGTTCAAAGAAATCGAAAATCGGAATTAAAAATATCGGAAAATTAGAAAATCGAAAAATAAAAAAATTATATATTTTTTTTAAAGATAAACTTTGAGTTTTTCAAATTTAGGTTTCAATACAATTTTCATCTCTTGTCACAGCAAAACAATTTTCATCCCTTGTCAACACAATATTTTTTAGTTTTTTATTTAAAAAAAAAGATATCTAAAGTAGGCATGGTGGAACTTCTCTTGTGGCCCCATATTTACTGGTCAGCAAGACCAGTGTTGTAAAAAACGATCTTAATGGCCGATTAAACGGCCGTTTAATCGTTAACGACAGTCAAACCGTTACGAATACACTTAACGGATGCCTGTTTGTGGATGAAAACGATTAATCGGCCATTTTACCATTTAATCTTCTATTTATTTCCGTTTATTCCAATGAATATTTATTTTCACATTTATTTTTTTTTCTGTGATAGTGTGTAATAATAAGGTTTATAAATCCTGTATTGTAATTTTATTTGTGCTTGGATATACATCCAATATTTTTTATATATGTTTTTTCTTCTTACTTACTGATGTAATTTTTTCAATTAGTACGACGTGTTCACTTATGAAATTAATTAACTTGTTATCATAAACTAAATTTAGTGATTTTATATTAGAAGGGTTCATTTCTTTCAAATAATATGTTGTTAGTATTTGAAAAAGCTTAATTCTCAAAAAAAAAATTCCATTAAATAAATGTGTTACTTACACATGTAAAATGCTTATGTGTTAAGAAGAAATAAGTGTAGTGTCATGTTATAATAATAAAACTAAGTTAAATTAAGTTTATTTGATAAGTTTAATGAGTTAAATAAATTATGATATATATACATAAATTTAATAAAAACGTCAAATTCTCCACATAATTCTGATTAATCAGTCACATACTGATTAATCGCTTGGATAGTACCCCGTCCGTCCGACAACCGCATACTTATTTACAACACCGAGCGAGGACAGTAGTCTGGCCTCGGCCTTCTCACCTCGATACTTCGAGTCACAATCAATTGCCCCAAACCAGACAGGTAGATGTAGGCTAAGAAGGAGCTATTAAACGGTAAAATTAGAGGTAGGCCTAAGAAGGGTGAAACTGGTGGAAAAAAAGGTAGAGGTAGGCCAAAGAAGGGAAGAAGAACCGGTCGAGATCGAGTCGTGTGAAGAACATATGTTTCTGGCACGTTCATTTTTCTTTTATTGTGTGAATATAGTTTTTTTTGACTATAAATTGCATATACAGGAAGAAAAGGAAAAGGGAGATCTAATAATTCTGAGAAAGAAAGAGTATGAGACAGCGAATAAAAAGATTGAGGAGATGAAGAAAATGAATGGACCAAGGAAGAAAAGATTAGGAGGGAAATCAGGGATCCTGTTTTGTGATTTTTGTGGAGGGAGAGTGCTGGAAGAAATGGATATATATATAGTTTTACTGTGACAAGGGATGAAAATTGTGTTGAAACCTAAATTGAAAAACTCAAAATTTATCTTTAAAATTCTGATTTTTTTATTCTGATTTTCAATTTTAAATTCTGATTTTTTTATTTGAGACAGCTGTGCCTATTGCTGCATGGTGTTGGCGGCGGAGGAGACATCTTACACAAATTAAATTGTGTTAACATGAGATGAGAGTGAAAATGATAAATTATTTGGATAGTGTTTATATATATATTTCGGTATAGAATAGAATGTAATAGTAATATTTGGACAGACATATTAAATGATATATAGTTATATCTTGGTTGGTATATATAGAAAGGAGAGTAATTAAATGAAGTCTCAGTTGGCAATTAATTTTGTAAAAATGTTGGTTACATATATGAGTAGAACTAGGGTGTGATGTGCTCACCAAGCCATTTGGTGAGCACACCTCCAAAAACCGCATTTTCAAAGTTCAAATAGTCGATTCGAACCTTCCAACGTGTTCTTCATATTAAAATGTGCTTGGAGACCAAATTTTACATTTTTTGGAAAATTTTTTACTATTTTTTTCAGAATATTTTGAAATCATCACTTTTCATTAAATAAAAAAAAATTCAAAAAACACTGATTTTCAAAAAATTCTGAAAAAATAGTAAAAAATTTCCAAAAAATGTAAAATTTGGTCTCCAAGCACATTTTAATATGAAGAACACGTTGGAAGGTTCGAATCGACTATTTGAACTTTGAAAAATGCGGTTTTTGGAGGTGTGCTCACCAAATGGCTTGGTGAGCACATCACACCCTAGTTCTACTCTACATATATATATATATATCATATATATATATATATATATATATATATATATATATATAGTTAGGACTGAAAAGGATTCTGTTAATGGAGTAGAACTAGGGTGCTCCTAAGCTCACCAAGCCCTCCGTGAGCGCGACTCTAAAACCTATCGAATTGACTTCAAACGACATTTTCAAACCGTAGATGTTCAATCTATATAAAATGTGCTTGGAGACCAAATTTTACATTTTTTGGAATTTTTTTACTATTTATTAAGATGGTTTGAAAATCGCTGTTTTTATTACAATTCTGCACCATTGGAAAACAGCGATTTTCAAACCATCTTAATAAATAGTAAACAAATTCCAAAAAATGTAACAATTTGGTCTCCAAGCACATTTTAATATAGATTGAACATCTAACGGTTTGAAAATGTCGTTTGAAGTCAATTTGATAGGTTTTAGAGTCGCGCTCACGGAAGGGCTTGGTGAGCTTAGGAGCACCCTAGTTCTACTCCTGTTAATGTAATTGTTTTATATGCTTAAAACTTTTATGGCAATGCTTAATTACTCTTAGATTTATGTAATTTTTTTATGTAAGCTTAATAAAAATTTAGTAAGGTAAGATATAACTTCAAATAAAGTAAAAGTGTGCATGTCAACCCCAACACAAAATAAAATACTAATTAATAACAATATATATATACAACATCAAAGTTAAAATTTCCATTACTACCATCTCTAGTAGGAGCAACCAAGGTTTTGCCCTAATTGTGCTGATACAAACAATCAAATAGACTTAATTATTGTATTAATTTGTATCTCATCGTTGTGACATGATCTTTTTAGAGAACTAGCTACCTCTGCTCTCTTAATTAACTTAATTGGTGACAAAGGTTGCTTAATTTCTCTCAATCAATAATTGATGTAATCTTCTTAATTAATTGGAGACCTTGCTCTTCTGCACATGATCAATAATTAATTGATGTAAGAGGCCTTGCTCAAGTTCAATTCATGCTGCTCCAAATACTCTCTACTATTCATTTCTGTTAATCTGAGACACAGAGTCAGAGAAATAAATATTTTGTTATCATATATATATAGAGGAGGGATCTAGTTACAACAAATTTGAGTTACAACAAAGATTTTCTACATTTTCAAAGTCCAAATTGTCGATCCAAACCGTTCAACATGATCTTCACAATAAAATGTGCTTGCAGATCAAATTTTACATTTTTTTTGAATTTTTTTACTATTTATTAAGATAGGTACAAAATTCAATGGTCTAAATTTGACTAGTTTTTGTAAAATACTTAATAAATATTAAAAAAATTCAAAAAAATGTAAAATTTGATCTGCAAGCACATTTTATTGTGGAGATCATGTTGAACGGTTTGGATCGACTATATATATATGTATGTATATATTCCAATAATTAATATAATATAATAGCAACCTCCACTCCATAACATTAATTTACCGGTACAAGCCCCTCTTTATTGGTACAACCCTCCCTAAGCTTCTATTTTACCCCAACCCAAGCATGAATCAAAAATAGTCTCAGTTAGCTTCAATTTCTTAATTGAACTCAAATTAATTTCAACTATATTATGTAATTAGCAAATTAAAGAAAGAAACTGAGATGCATCCATACCTACTAATGGTGCGGTCTTTGGCGAAGCCCATTTCATTATCAACACATAAATCAAGATCAAGATCATCTCTTTTCTCATACTCAATCTTCTCTGCATCGCAAATTGTAACAATTTTCTCAAACAGTTCAAGGGGAGAGGCTTCAGCTGTGCAAACTAGCCTGCCTCTCTTCTCATACATCACCTAAAAATTAAAATTAACTTTAATCAACTCAACTAATTTTATTCATGCAGGGAATTAAGCAGAGACTTGAAGCACATACATCGACTAATGTGATGAAGCGATATGCAGCGGTACGGTTATGGGCTGCAAACTTTGGTACTCCTTCCAATACAAGTGTATGGAAATTTCCTGCATCATTGAAAAAGATAAGAAAAAAGTTTCCATATATTAATTTATTATTAGGGATCTGATTATTAATCCAGAAATTAAAGGTCACAGATACTTCTTTTGGAGGTGGCCTTTGCCAAATTAAAGCAATTCACATTACTCCTAATTATTTAAATTAATCGTCTGAATGGTGTAATTAGAAGATAAATACAAAAGTTTTTTAGATTAACAGTACTAACGAAATAATCCAAAGTAATCGGCTGCACCCAAAGGCCTATCACAGAGGTCTTCAAAGGAGAAAAATGCACATCCATTGGATCCAAGTGGAACCTAAAATTTAAGTTTAAAAAAAAAAAATGAAAGCCTCTATATATCAACAGTTGTCGATTATTTTAATTTGTATGAAACATGCATTTTCATGAAATATGAGATTTCTTTCTGACCTTCAACTTGCGTCCCATAACAACTTCAACAATTTGGGGTTGCGGTGTATCATTTCCTACCAGTTGCAAAAATTTCTGCTTCAAATAATCATTGTACTTATGTCCAATGAAATAGAAACCTTGCTCAGCCTACACCAAGGCAAAACAAAAATGATGTACATCAGTGAGAAATAACTATTGAATCGATTGGTTTTATCAGATTTCAATTTACTAGAACTAATTAAGGTTACTGTATCGAAATACTTACAGATCCAATTTTCCTATAGTCTGTAGATGAACCGATAGCATGAACTAAGCACCTTTCCTGAATATGCATTTACATAAACAATAAATTTTGGCTGTTAAAAGGTCATTCCAACTTTAGCACAAACGCACCTAATTAATTAAACAAAAGATGGCCGATTGACACACTTTGAACCAATTTTCAGCTTCTATTACAATTGAGCAATCATTTAAACAGATTTCATAGTCACTTTTTAATAACAACTAGATGGAACTAATTATAAACTATAATGAATTATAGCCAAATTGACCTAATATATATCTTCTTTGTTCATATCCTCTAATTTTGGTCAAGTGAACCCTATATATGCAAGGCGGCAAGGCCTAAAAAAATTGAAAATTGAATAATTAATTGGATTTATCTGGTACTCGCCAAATTTTGTATGTACAGGCAGATGTTCTTTTCCCATCTTTAAATATTCACACCCAAAACTAATAAAATGAGTATAACGACCTCAATCTTTGAATTGAAACTTGTCAACTCTACCCAATAAAAAGCAATAATGAAAAAACCCAAAAATGTTAATTAGTACCTTGACTGTTTCAATGAAAGGTAAAAATAGATCTCTTTGTAACCCACCCTCGTAAAGCTGAACCGGTGCTCGGTTTGAAGTGCAGACAAGCACCTAAAAGAAAAATAAATAAAAAAACATGCATGTAGATTATCCTAATTTTCAGTTTCCCCTTGGAAATTGACAAATTTCATGTCAGTAGCTAGCTAGCTAGGGTTGTACAAGAGAAAGAACAGTGAGGGAAGAAAATGTCAATAAATCTTACAAGGTACCCTTTTTTTTTATGAATAATGAACTTGGAGTTCATATTGATAATAATAAAAAAATAATATTCTCATAGAGGAATAAGGATAAGTACCACCCCTTTGTTGAACAGATGTCGAAATAGCCGGTTTAATATCAAAGCATCAGCAACATCAGTAACCTACTCCCAGCAGTATTATATACAATTCAACATTATTCACATCTTGTACATGTTAATGAAAAAAAAATGTATCAAATAATTAAGGATTTTTAGTTTCAAGTACCATAAACTCATCAAGACACAACAAAATGGATTCATCTGATATTTCCTTTGCAACAACTTCCAGGGGATCTGATACACCTTTGTGCATCTATTATAGAAAGAAAAACAAATATTTTAACAAATAATTTAATTATTTCTGAGAAGATGAATTATGTATAAAATACAATGGAACAGATATACCTGAAGGAGGCTATGCACATTTAACATAAAATCATGAAAGTGAATCCTTTTCTTCCTCCAATTAGAAGGCCTGAAAAATTGATCAATATTATATTAGAGGAACAAAAAACTATTTGAAGATAAGATTCTAGGTAAATAGAATTCAGTACATATATTTCATTTGTTTGTAATAGAGATTTTTGTTGTCATTTTCAGATGCATCTTTTCTTCTTCAGTGTCAAAAAAATATATATATATTTTTTTATAAACCAGCTCAACCAGCTGTACGTACATTATTATCATGCATGACATGGAACTATAATTTTTGAAATAAATTAAGAATTAAAAATTTTAAAAACTCACAATTTGTCATAGAATAAGTCCATGAGCATAGTCTTTCCTGTACCTACACCTCCATACAAATACAGCCCTTTAACCTTGAAACAAGATCGTTTGGCTATCAGCGTTGACCAAAGCCACATGCCTCTGCCATAATGCCTAATACCAAGCAATACAATAAATACCTGGTATCTAGCTTTATCAGAATTATCAGTGGTTATATAATTTTTTTACCTGGTATCTTTATCAGAATCTTTATATTTATCTAGCTGGCAGCTATTCTTCATTCTCCAATAGATCCTCATACACTCTTTGTAACATTTGATTGTGTCAAGCTGACCTTACAAATTCCAAATAATTCACACAAAAATATTAAAATGAAAAAGCTGGATAATATGACTTATAATATAACTAGTAATTCTGTTTGTTTAACTTATTTTATTTTCTTTTAAAGTAGTCCTTGCAGTTCATTGAATCCAGAACGGTGGATACGAGACCATCGATCATACAGTTTCAAACTAAACCAGTTAATTAGCTTTTAAATCTACACCTGGAAAGTATCACCGGCGAGTAGCTCTCCCGATGCAATTCGCCTCTCATATTCAGCCATGGGGCCTGCTTTTCCGTTATCCAATGTGGCTAGCAAAAATAAAATATTTAACAAGAAAAAAAATCAAAAGGTAATTTAAGATATGACAGTTGACAAGGAGTAATTTAAGAAGAAAAAATGAAATATATATATAGCTAGGTGCAGAGTGATTTAATTACCTCCTATAGGATCACTGATTGCTGCAACAGTTGACAAGGAGCTCCATCTCTTACATATGACAGTAGTTTTGAAATCAGGATTGCGGTTCAAGTTAAAAGAAGAAACCGCATTATTATAATTTTGCAAAATATGATACGACCTCCCTGTTGATCCCTCTTGAACTCCTCCATATAGTAGCAGTGTAGATAGATACCTTACATGCCTAATTAGAGATTTATTTACCACCTTCATCTTTCTTTTTCTAAATTCTCTCTAGCTTTCACAATTCACACACACACAATCAAATCAAATCAAATCAAATTGCTTCTTGACCTGAAACAGACCAATAAGGAAGGAAAAGATTAACTTGGTTTAGTAACAAAATTTATCATAAAATTTGGTCACTAGCTAATATTGTAATTTGTAAAGTATAAAATAAAATAAAATCACAGTACTAGCTAGCAAGTAAAATTGAACCAGCACAATACAAGTACAGTACAAACTGATAACTAATTAGATATTAGTTACATATATATATATACTGGTATAAGTGCCGAGAAGAGAGGTACAGGTAACTGTTAAGTAATTAATAGAACATATAGCATATTGTTGTCCTTCGATAACAAATTAATAAAATAACGCAAGAAATTAAGCTTTCATTAAAATATAATGAATTCTCTAAAATCCACAAAATTATTTCATAGTCACAAGAACAAGAAGAAAAATATAATCAGGTCTCTAAAGCTATTAATTAAGCTCAAATCAAGGACGGAATTGTGGAAGATGCAATAATATATCCCAAAACAAACCATAAACCAATTTGACTAATTAACTAAACAAAACATGAGAGTAGAATGAAATTAAGGTGAAATTTTTCGCACAAGATCAAATATATATACCAAAAATTGATTTAAAGCATAAAAGACCAACCAATGATCTCAACTTAATTCTTCTTTGGTTTCCGTAAGAGTTACAGAAAGTGTGCTTCTTTTTGTTAAAAAAAATTCGCAAGAATTAGAAAAGAAGAGATGAGATTAATGAAGAATTTATCATACCGGATCGATATATATACTCAGTCCCCAGTAGGAAGAAGCTCTATTAATTACGTACCTTCGAAATTAGATATATATATATATATATAGAAAACCAACATATATACGATCGATGAACCATTAATTTGTTTTAATCTTGAAAGTTGAAAATGAGATATATTTATATAGGAAATGAACATACCTTATAGAGGAAGCCTTAATATTGGCAATATCCTTAAACAGCTCCCCAAACCATATATTATTCCAGTTTCTTCTAATTACTTATAAAATTACCAAACCAAGGCGCGAAAA
>JAJGRW010000436.1:532852-627696 GCA_025461045.1 Carex parvula | reverse complement strand
TGCACACTGTAGGGATACTTGTTGTCAACCAGCACAGACATAGTTTTTCGTTGGAGATCCTTCCATGTTGTCATGCTAGTGACACAATTCATGAATAAATTCTGCTCCTGCCCTTCAAAATAAAGTTTGGCAACCTAATAAGTAGTAGATACTCTCCCTTAGAAAATATTAATTCCATGTAAAATCAGGGATCTCTCATTCAACCGCTTCTCAGGTAATCTACCTCAAACCTTCAAGTATCTCACGAACCTGAAGACTTTGTAAGTTTCTCCTTTCTTTGACTTGTGAATTTTTGTTATCATTCAAAAGCATTCCAGGCATTACTGCAAAACATGAGTTCAGATTCCTTTGTTTTGAAAGGTTTTTCTTGAAATTGTACACAAGTGCCAACATAGTATCTCTTCTAATGAGTCTACTAATATCTGTTTCATAGGTATCTACAAAACAATCAATTCAGTGGTACCATCAATGTTCTCGGCAACCTACCTCTTAATGATCTGTAAGTTTGTTTCTAAAGTGCAATTCAGACTTCTAAAAGCGGGTTTCTGTTATTACATTTGACATTTTCATTCGATATCTAGGAATTTGGAGAACAACCGGTTTACTGGATATATTCCGCAAAAGCTCAACAATGTGGATAGCATAGAGTAAGTCTCTTTTTATACTTGTATTTTTCAGAAATTTAGATGCATAGAAGTCATCGAAATATATTACTGGAGTTGATAATACATGCTAAAGAATGGCAATTGATCTGAATGATGTTTGAAAGGCTTGGAGGAAATCCATGGTCCACTGGCACAGCACCCAGCTGGCATGGAGAAGGCGTCAAGCAGCAATCTTGGGTCAGGAGGGTCGAGCAGTGGGTTCTCATCAAAAGTGAATGGGGTAGCAATTGCTTTGATAGTAATAGCTGTTCTGGCACTTGTGGTACTTTTGCTTTCCCTAATTAAGAAAAACAAGTCATCTTCCTCCTCACATTATTTGGATGGGCGGTCCCATTACATGGATGACCAGCTCAGCAATAACCGCTCCTTCACCCCTCTTGTTGCTAATGATAAGAAAGTAATAGACATGAAACCATTGCAATCTTCATCTTCATTTGGCATTGGTATGATAAAGCCACCACCAATGGCAATGGACCCTCGTCGTTCGTCAACCGATGCGAGTGTTAGTGAGTTTGCAGTCAAGTACCACTCAAAAAGGAGCACTGAGCCAATCACAGCCACATCATATCCTCTCTCAGATCTACAGCTGGCCACTGCGAGTTTCAACTCGAGCAGGCTTGTTGGCCAAGGAACCATTGGCCGTGTCTTCAAGGCCAAATTTGAAGATGGAAGGGTATTAATTTCCTGTATTAATTTGTTTCTTTTCCTTCCTTTCTCTCTGATGGTATCATATTCATTATATTCATCAATTGTACAGCTGTTGGCTGTGAAGAAAATTGACACAATAAACTTTGCACGAGGGAGCTCGTATGAGTTCATGGAGATAATAGCAGATATGACAAAGCTTCATCACCCAAACGTTTTACAGCTTGTGGGGTACTGTTTGGAACCGGGTTACCACCTTTTGGTGTATGAATTTCAGAGCAATGGATCCCTTCATGATTATTTACATCTTTCTGATGACTATAGCAAGCCTCTCACTTGGGACACTCGTGTACGCATTGCCCTTGGGACAGCTCGCGCTTTAGAGTAATTATTAATTTTACTTTTCATGTATATTATTCTTCCATTGTTATGTTATGTTATGTTATGTTATTCCATTATTCTTATCTATCTCATATTTTATTAGATACCTCCATGAAGTGTGTTCACCATCAATAATGCACAAGAACATAAAATCATCCAATATCTTACTTGATTCAGAGCTTAATCCCCACCTGTCAGACTGTGGTATGGCAGTTTTCTACGAGGTATAATAAAATTCTATTTTGTCAGGATACAAGTGATTGTTTCTTAATTGTTGCAATGCAATGCTTACTTATTGATGTGAATTAGGATACAAGTGAGAACCTAGGAGCAGGATATGGAGCGCCAGAATGTGTGTACAGTATAAAAAGTGATGTTTACAGTTTTGGGGTTGTGATGCTGGAGCTCTTAACTGGCCGCAAACCGTATGATAAGTCAAGACCAGTTGAAGAACAGTTACTAGCCAAATGGGCAATTCCACATCTGCATGATATTGATGGATTGTCAGAGATGGCGGACCCCTCTCTACGTGGTCTCTACCCCCCCAAGTCTGTCTCCCGATTTGCTGATGTCATCGCTCTATGTGTCCAGGTATAAACAACATGATGTTTAAATTTTCAACAAATGTCTGTCTTGCATACCCATTCATTCATTATTCATACCCTTGTTTCTTCTCTAATGCAGACCGAACCAGAGTTTAGGCCAACTATGTCAGAGGTGGTGCAATCACTTGTTAAATGTGTGCAGAGAAGCAGTATTAGCAAAAGACTGGGTGGTGATTTGAGTACCTCTCGCCGTAGTGATGATTCTGATTGGTGATTTCATTCAAGTTCAAATTGGTATAAAAAGAAAGAATCAAAATTTTTGTGTATGATGATCTGCATTTATTATTGTCAGCTTATCGTCAACTATGTAATTACTGGATGGATTAGATTTCCTGATACCAAATAGCAGTCTTACACAAGATTTTATGAACATTAATTTATGTTGGAGATTGCATGGGAAGCAGGTTTTAAACAAGAAAGAATATGTGTTTTTTAAGTTGCAGTAAATATAGATATGGGACTAGTAAAGTTAGCACTTATCACTAAATATATATGATTTGTTACTTATGACTACATATCTCAGCTGGTACTTTACATGAAAGAATGAATGGTACTTTTACCCTTTGTTGAATGAATATGGTAAAGAGAGAGAGAGAGAGAGAGAGCAGAGCAGAGGAAGAACTAACTAATTAATTTGATAAAATGGCCTCCTTTAGCTTATATTTGCTAGAGAAGAATATGTACACAACAAAATTGAAGCCGGAAAGAGCAGCCATCATCCAAAAGTAGTAATCCATGTGCCCTTCATTCAAATCATTTGGCAACCATCCAGGCATCATCCCTCCCTTTGCACTCACAACTGCCACCACTGTTATAATGAGCGAACTCAAATAATTACCCAGAGCAATGCACAACAAAGCAAATGCTGTACAGACATTCTTCATTGAATCCGGCGCTTGCCCATGGAAGAACTCCAGTTGTGTTATCAGGCTAAAAAATTCTGACCCTGCCACAATAAAATACTGTGGCAACTGCCATGCGATATTTAGTGTGCTCCCACTCTCTCTAAATCTCTCCAACCGCACCATCTCCAAAACTGCAGCGGCTGACATTGCCACCACAATCAAGAACCGGCCAATGCCGATTCGTTGCAGCTGGGAAAGCAACACACCACCCATAGTCGGTACAACTATTTTGTTGTAGATAAAGACCCAGCACATGACACATATTACCTCAAAGGAGTAGAGAGATGCTGCAGGTACCGAAAAGGAGAGCACGGTGGTATCCATAGCCTTGCCTTGTTGAATGAAAGTAGTGTGCATCTGGGAGAAGGCGGACGAATGGAGAACTCCAGTGGCCCAAATCGGGACCAGTCGCAGTAGAATTTTGAGTTCTTCAACTTGGGTTACTGTGCATAATGACCACGGGTTTTGTGGTCTGTTGGATTCAAGATCACTGTCTGAGATAATAGCTGCTTTATTTAAGAATCTGAGAGATTAATTAAGGAAAAAAAGGATGTTTTAGTGCTTTGATCATTCCAATTAGCAAAAAAAAAAGAAACTTTTTTATTTTCCCTTTTTTTATTTAGTAATTATCTCGAAGTAATTATTTTAATATTATCTTGGTATAGAGCATGAATTAGCACAGCGGATTTGGTACCGTGTCAGTTCCAGATCCACAACTTAAGTCAGTTACCAGCATGTACTGGATGTATTTTTGCATGTACCAGAAACACAGCATCAGAAATTATGAAATACAAATAATTAATGCTACATACTAACATGCACCAAAAGAAATATTACCTGAAATCGTTAGTTTGAGCAAGTTTCGTCTGAGAACCAACCTCACCATTTGAACCCTCATAACCGACCTCATACAAAGTTGTACCATGGTTAGGTACATTGAGACAAATCTTTCTGAAAGAGGCCACCAAGACCTGACAAATGCTCTTCAAGGGGCTCCCAGTTGGTACCTTTCTCCTATAAATTGAGGTACCAAGCAAGAACCAGGCCAAGGCAAAGCCAATGCAAAGAGTTGGTATAGCAAACCCTAGTGACCAACTAACATTCTCTTGTACCCATACAACGACTGTCCCGGATGAGATGACCCCAAAAATGACACAAATATAGAACCAACTGAAAAACAACACTTTGTTTTGTTGGTCATTGTCAGTGAACTGATCAGCACCAAATGGTAGAAGAGAAGATCTAACACCACCACAGCCCAATGCGATAAGAAATAAGCTGAGATAAAATACAAGCTTGTAGCGAGTACTGACAGCCTCACTTGGTGTTACTATTGTGTTTGTGTCGCCAGGAGTTGTTATGGGGATTAGAGATGAAAGGGTGGTGCCCACCATGCCCTGAATATATATGAGGTTAATTTTACAACATTTTTATATAAAGATTAGGACGATTAGAGACGGGTTTTGGCAGGTACAAATACTAACAAGTGCTTGTAATGTATGGTACTATATATACAACATTTATACTCAAGGACTGCATCAATTAGGTCAGTATCACGCAAGCTGATTAAGCTGAGTTGGATTTAGTTTCATAACCAATTGAAAAGGAAATATCAATTAGGTCAGTATCAATTAGGACTGCAGCACCTGAACTAGAATCTACCAATTGAAAATTGCAATATCAAAAAAGGAAAAAAAATGCTTTTTCTTTGATAACCAACAAAAGAAAAGAAAAAAAAAATGCAAGATACATACAAGGAAGTAGAGAATGAGAGAGATCAAGACAGTGATGTAACTGCCCCAGCAGGAGTCGGCTATAAGTGCCCCTACAAGCGGTACAAAATAGCTGGTACCATACCAGACTGAGACTTTGGCAGCACTTGATGCATTGTTGTCATGCAAAACGGTGCGTAAATATACAACTAGGTTTGTGGCTATACCATTGAAAGCCATGCTGTCCAGACATTCAACTCCTGTAAAAACAGATATCACAGTAACTTTTTTTAGATGCATAGTCATATACGCAATTCTGAAAAGTAACAAATACAAGTAATTAAAGCTACCAAGAATTGTTGCAGGTGCTCTCCAGTCAGAAGGAGAAGGAGCAACTGGCAAATCCTGCAGTTGTGATCCTTGATTTTCTTGGTTGATATCATTTCCTTCTTCTCTCTGTAAATTATTAAGTGTAATTAAGGTTAACACTTAGCGGAGCAGGTAATAAAAAGCATCAATTAATAATTTAATACCAACTACACTATTGCAATTAATATTGGATTCCGGTACTATATATTTATATTTCTGTCCAGTCCAAGTAGGATATTTATTTTCAAGCAAACAATATAAGAAATTTGAGCTCTCATTCACAAATAAAGTCAAATTAAAAGGAAGATGGAGATTTGTGGGGAAGGTTCTAAAAAATCTTAAGAACCTTGAAAAATAAGAATACAATTTCATATAATTATAAAAAAGCGAAAACAGAAAATCAATGCCAAAGATGAACCCAGTCCCAAATTGGTAAGAATTCAGTAAAATGTGAAGATAAATAGAAAAAACAATATATATAGTGACCTTGAGGTTGATCAAGAGAGGAAGCCTTTGGTCTCCTTGTTTCATCTTTTGGTCTCCTTCTTTTAGTGGATGATTGTAAGAGAAGATGAGATATATATCAAGTACCAAGCTTCAGATGATCGACTAGAGATTAAATAAATAAATAAATAAATAGAAAGAATAGGCAGGAGTCAAACGCAGCGTCGGTAGACGGTAGGTGGCTCTATTTTCTTTTATTATTAAACGACAAGAAGAAAAATATGTTTTATTTTATTACTCGTTAGTAGCACTAGCACTAGCACACAACGAATCATGTACTTAATTTGGTCGTCAATGTACGTAGTTAGTCATATTTTATATTTTATAAGTTAGGAATAGTAATAACTGACAAGGACAATTTCGTCTTTAATTTATTTATGATATATATATCCATCCCTATCTTTTTGGATCGTACACCCACTCCCAATGCCTAATAATTAGTAGCATATTTTACTTTAACCCCATCAAATTAAGTTTAAAATAAACTATTTAAGTTCTCTTGCATTATGTCTTACATACCATGTAATTAACATGAAATAACCAAATCATGTTGCACCCACACATATACACAATGTTGTAAAATGCGGTTCATGCGGCCACATTTAAAATCATGCTGCACCCACACATATACACAATGTTGTAAAATGCGGTTCATGCGGCCACAAATGTGGCCGCATATGCGTATGCATTTCGATCTCGCATGAAAATCTTCCTGCAGTGTCCAATATGCAGTTTTGCATATGCGGTCGCATATTTCTTACCGCGTCTAATCCAAGCGGCTGCATGTTACCGCATGTAAATGCATTTTCACGCATAGACCCAACTCAAATTATCGCTGCTCTCTCATTCAGACCTAACCAAAATCGAAGCCGTCTCTCCTCCAAAATCGGTCACCTCTCTCTCCTCCGCCGGTGCCTCTCAAGCAGCTCCTCTCCACTGTCCACCGTCGCCTCTCTCCTCCCAGCGCATCACGGTCTCTTCTCCAGGTATTTCACTGAATTGAATTGGTTTAGCAATTCTGTCACTAATTTTGTGATTGTTTTGTTTAGCGATTGTTTGGTTTAGCTATTCTTTCACTGAGGCTTAATATTTCATCTTTTTTCCCTTTTAATTTGCATTCTCGTCTGTCTGACCTTTGTAGTATATAGGCAGCAAGTTTGGGTTAATCAAGTCTAAATAACCCCTATATTGGCCATCAATCTAAAATTTAAACAAGCATATTGATTTTTAATCATGCAATTATTTGCATCTGGCATCATGCGATTCTATCACTGAGTGTCAATTATAATTGTTAGCATCTGGTTTAGGAAAAATTGTTTGCGTCTGGTTAATTTAGTGAGTTACTTTAGGATCAATGCCCCTGCCCAGACCCAATTCTGATATGCTCATCTTTTTTAATAGGATCATGTACAGTTCTGGTTCTCATGCAATATGCTCATCGTTAAACTCAAATGATCCCGGCTGGAAGTATGGGAGGTTGATGAATAAGAATGACACAAATACAATCAAGTGTTTGTTGTGCAATTCAATGTATACGTGGAGATTTATGTGCGAATTTATGTTTGATTAATGTTCATATGGATATGGTTGAGTTGAAATTTGGTTTTAAAATGATTTTAATATGCTAGGATTCGATGTTATTCTTTCCTCTGACATGTGACACAAGTTATTTTCAATTGGAATATATTGCATGTTTTGAGCAGAAACAAATTTATATATAATTTAAAATCCGCATATATAAGTCCGCATTAAAATCCACACATGCAGTATGCAGTGACCTTCCACATGCATGAACAAAACCACATATTACAAGATTGCATATACGTATACTACGTACCCATACATCTAAGTTTAAGAACCTACCTATTCAGAAAGAAAGAGAAAACAATAATATAATATAATGGGATAGTTAACTACTGACATCACTTTCTTTTTGTAAATTATTATTTCCTTTATATCGTATTATCGTGCCTGTAAAAACTAAAGCTCTCATTTGGTTTAATTTGAATATGTAAGCGTGGGTCCCACTCAATAGGCGAGAAGTGAGAAGATGATTAGATGATAAATTGCCATCATATATATCACACTCACATCCTAATTAATTAAAATCTCTCGCTATCCCATTTTTCATTTTTCATTTTTCATTTGTGGAAGTAGTGCTACTGCCCACATGGCCCCCACGTACTACTTACTACATTCAACATATATGTATCATCAGCAACGGATGTAATTTAAACCATTAAAGTTATTGTATCATATAAGTTGAACCAATCAATCAATGTCCCCATTCATTAATGCAACCCATTGTTATGACAACAATGATACATCCATATTTCCTTCAAGTTCTCATGAATTACAACAAAAAGGTCTCATTGTTACAACTCCATAGCAAAATACATGAAAATTGCTGAAAACGAAATATTTTCAGAAAGAAACGACTAGGTTACAGAGGAAATGAAATTCTTGTTTACTCTGGACTCCCTAGGTGGCAGTTTCCTGCACAAAAACAAAAAACAAAGAAACAGTCGTTACTCGTTAGAGAGACAAAGAGTGTGTGTGTATCTATGTAGTTTGTCAAGAAAGAAAGAAAGAAAGAGTGGGTACCTGGTTGTTGGAAGAAGACCAAAGGCTTTCCCCAATCTTGCAGCAAGCTGTGCAATGCCAAGTCTAGTTGTTGCATCCACAGTTGCTGTTGTTACCACTTGCTGGAGCGAATGCAGAAACTCTCTCTGAGCTCTTGGAGATACAAACAGTTGCCTTGAATCTTGTGCCGTACTCAAATCAACAACCTACAAACACATTACAATCTGTAAAATGGACTGCCACAAGCAGGAAAACAATCTGTAAAAAAGCACTGTAAAATTTACCTGTTGGATCCAAGGCATGGCAAATTCAAGGAACTTGCTATCCATAGGCTGCACTGACATAACCCTCAGAACCTCACTAGCTGTCTCACTCGACAACTTATGGAGTACAGGTCTTGTCACATCCATTAATTCAATCACGCTTAAATCATCCCCACAACAAAGCACTGCTACATATGCAGATTCTACATCCCCTTCACTAAGAAACTCGTTAACCTGTTTTTCAAAGTTGTAGTCACCTTGTGGACTCACAGCAGTTGCACTCAACCTTTCTTTTTCAAAAAATTCACATTCAAGGAATTTTTCATCTTTTGCTGGTATGGTGTGATTGGCTGCACCAACAAACCCATTAAACTGTTTTCCAAGATCTCTCTTGCTTCTCTCCAGGTCGCTTTGTGTATTCTTTACAATTGATTGTTCTCTTTTTACAGGTACATCTCCTGTACCAGAATAACCATTGAACCACTTTGGAAAATTGTTGGTGTTCATTCTCCCAGGGTCATTGTGTGTACCCATAGAAATTGAACTTGATGTCCCATTATTAGATCGTGGGTTCTCAGGAAACAACTGTGTACTCTTGGTGGGAAAATGCAGTGGGTTCTTGTAGTTTGTTTCTATTGAGGATCGAGGGGAGGAGTATGAAATCCTAGGGGACGAAGAAATGGAAATATTTCCATTTTTGGTAAGTCTTGGGCTAGGTTTTCCATTTCCAAAATTGGGCTCCTTTTGAGTCATCAAATTTACTATATTATCAACCGCATCTTCCATGTTATAAATTTTTGAGTGCAGTGTGGTGAGGTTATCCATTGAACTCCCCATAAATTCCTGAAAAGTATAGTCAAAAGTTACATAAAATCAAATAAATAAAGTTGTGATCTCCACCAATAAATAGGTTACCACAAAATTCCTGGTTCAGATATACCACTACCGAAAACCTATTTATGGATATCTAAAAACAAAAAGATATACATACCTTCACAAGATCAAACAAGTTGTTTTGTTTTGATTCAATCTCTTCAAGCTGTTTCTTAATAAAACCCAACTCATTCTTCGTATTCACACAACACTCATGGGGGCCGCAGGAACTCAGATCCGAACCTTTCTTATCCCGAATCAAAGCATAGCTAGAATCAACTTCAATCTCCGCATCCCCTTCTTCGTTAAAAAACTTCTCAGAAAACCCATCTAAATTAAAATTTAAATTGGAATCACATTCTCCTCCTTCAATTTTAATATCCTTTGTCACGCAACTCCCACTTCCCATATCAGAATAGTTTTCTTCTTTTGCATTTGCCTTGACATCCTTTTGGACAATTGGTGAGGACATAATGGGCTTTTTCTTGGGAACTGATACTTCAATCTGCCACTCTATCGGTTTCGGCTTGGGGATGATGTTATCGGGTTTCCTCAAAGATAAAGGGGTTCTCTTCTTGGTCGAACTGGCAGCATTTTTGTTTCCTTTAGGATATGAAACCATATTACAATTTGTATTGGAGTTGGAAAGAGAAACAGGTTTTCTGAAGGATGTAGATCTTGATCCATTGTCACTAGTACTTGTCACTTCAGCATAGTCTCTGCAGAAGTTTTCTGTCAAAATTAAAAAAAAAAAACAAAATTTTAAGTTAATTATTTCTATAGCTTGACTGAAGTACGGAATAATTACAAACATGAGGTTACAAGTCTTCCCTCAATTCTGCTAGTCCATCTGCTTTTAGGCTTACTAGAGTTAATTTTAATGATTTATTCAGGTATCAAAAAATATTATTATAACAAGGCCGTTTACATATGTTTTTTGGAAAATGGAGGCCGTCTCTTCTTTCAATAAACCTTGTATAAAACCGCATCACAAAGAATTAGAGAAGCCCCAATTTATTATGTGTCGAGAAGATTATTGCAACCAAAAGAGTAAAAAATCTTCACCAATAAGAGATGAAGCAATTCAAGGCTATGATCCTGTGGACCTGGAGGAAAACAAAAAAATTTCCTTATAAATGGATCAAACCTTTAATAGAAGACGCGGCTTCAGATAGTTCAAGAGAATTGTCCACTGAAAGAGACTTCCAACACTGAATTGCATACGTTATCGCATCACGCACAGGTTTGACCTACAATAAAAATTGAAGTAGAATAATTAGAGAGAGAGAGAGAGCAAATTTTGGTCCATAGAGATGGCAACATTTTTCACATCAAAAACCTTTGAGCTATATGACAAAACTAATTAATGTGCAAGTCCAGTGCATAATGGTAAAACATACACAAAAACAAAAAATGCAATGAACAGATCATCAAATAAATACAGGTGAACATGGTATTGTACCAATAAAGTACCTATTAGGCTATTACCCTGGTTAGTGGTACAATACTGACGAAGGTAAAGTTTTCGGATCGAGAACAGTTGGAATAAACTAGCTGGTGCGAAGGACAAAACTAACTTTGTCAAACCGGCATCCCTCAAGAGCACGGAGGCAGCTATTTGTAAGAGACCCAAGCATGCAGCCGTCACAAGAAAGCGCAATGCTAGACAAAGCTGAGGACGCAGCCTTTCGTGTGGTCCAGTCACGGTACTTTAGGCAGTCTAAGATACCTGTCATGGCAGTTGAGAGAGAACTCTCTGTTGATGCACCTCCAGCCTGAACAACACAGACCAAAGTTTATTCATGTTATTTTGAGATGTAAAATTACAGAAAATAATGAAAGCTGATGGAAATTCAAATTACATTGACCCAATAAGATTTAGTTGCCCTGCAACTGACAATTCAAGAAACAATTAGCCCTTTGCCTCACTAACAATTAAGCAATTGACCAAATTTTAATACAACTCTCCCTCAATTAGGCTTGCATTTCCTCAGGTTTATTCTTCAATATGCATTGACCACAATTTAATCTCAGCTGAACAATAAACTATAGTTGAACCCAAGCTTTCCCAAATAACAAAATTAAGCAGATATGTCCAAAACCCACAGAACATATATCTCAGTCAATCCTTAATTGTTCAAAAGTAGAACACAAATTATCCTCTATTTTAACTTTGTTAGGCAATTTGCTTCAATTAACACTGACCTTCAAACTAAATGTTTGATTAAAAGAGAATATGACCTGAATAATACTTCTGATAAGCTCAATGACAGATGGCTTTGCCATGAAATGCTGATTTTTGAGTAATTTGACAACCCGCGACAGCATTTGTGGCAGGATCTCACTCGGCAAATCGACACTCTCATCGATAACCCTCGCTAGACAAAGGGCCCCACCTCCCTGCGCATACCTGTTCTGTTCCCCCAGTGCCTCAAAAAGTGGCCTTGCCAAAATAACAAAAACACCCTGGACATTTCTGGAGAGAAGACCACAGGTGTCAACACAAGCATCCCTGACAATAGAATCACTATCCTTGAGTCTTTTAACTATGCTTGACATAATTTTGACCATGTGGGTCCCATTCCCACTGGCAAGAAGGGAAGAGTGGGAAATTGCCAAGACGGCAATGAGCCTGATACACTCTCTTCTGACAGAGCTCTTGGCCTCGGAGTCCATGTCTGCAATGCAGAAGAGAAATGGAGAGATCATGTCAGGAGAGAGAGATTGAGCGATCCTCTCCAGTTCATCGGAGCCAAGTTGATAGGTGTCTCGGTCAGAAAGCTTGTTTAGAGAGAGAAGGATTCGTTGTTTGAGCTCAAAAATTAACTTCCCCTTCTGGTTTTGGTTGAGTGACTGGGCCTTCATTTTGGATTCGATCTTTTGCTTGTACGGTTTTGGTTTCTCCGTGCTCTCAAGAAAAATAGCCACAAAATGGTGGTGGAATGGAACCTTCTTCCGACATTTGTACCTGAAACAAGTTTTAAAGATAAAAAATTGACAAGAAGGAGAAGGAGAGAAGAGGAGATGAAAAAGAGGATCGATGGATGAGTAAAGCAAGCTTGATCGGTTCGGAAGCTTTGAATTTGAAGTGCACGCTGCCAAAGTGAGAGAGAGAGAAGAAACAGGCAGCAGAGCTTTAGTTTAATTTTCTCTTTCGTCTCTATTCGTGGTGTGGTGTGGGTTTAAACTACAAAATTTCCTTAATTGAACGTCGGGCCCCAGAAGTCAGTTACAACGGTTCTGTGCACTGTCCCTATCCTTTTTTATACCAGAGTCTTCCCTCCGTACTAAATACTGAAACCGAGGAGAGGAGAGGAGAGGAGATTTTGAATGGACCGTGAGCACCAAAGTAGTACATTACTGCATTTATTATATTATATTATATTATATTATTTACCCGAAACGGAATCATTTTAGTTTATTTGTGAAAATGTTGGTGTTATATGAAATTATTAAATACTTGAAACAATGAAGCTAACTAAGGTTGAATAAAAGTAAAAGAACATTATAATGAAAGAGAAAATTGCATATAAATTCTGAGAGGTGAGGTGTGCTGTGTGCACCAGCACCATGTGGATTGGGGAGTGAGTGAGTGTTGCTTTTAATGGTGCACCATGTTCAAAGTGAGTATTTTTCCCGCTTTGAATGAAAGACCGGCGATTCAAAAATGCAAAGAGAAGCATTGGATAAAAAAGGACACAACTCCAAAGTCAGTTCAAAATTTGAAGACTGCTACCACTTACTAGACGACAAAATCATCGTGCAAATTAATTTTAATTAATTAATCAAGACAACGCACTCATAGGCTCATAGCCAAGTAACCAGGAAATATTGGTAGTAATTAACAGAAAATAAGAAAGAGAAACAGTAAGAGTACAGCAATATTTATATTGGTAGTAAGATCGGTATGAATTCTACCGATCGTAAAAATAAAAAAATTTCGAACGGTATGAATTTCACCGATTTTAAAAATTCAAAAGTTTCGAACGGTATGAATTTCACCGATCCTAACACTTTTTTTTTTTTTAATCACTGCAACACGAATTGCTACAGACATGAAGAAAGTTTGAGTTTAGATCGGTAATACTCTTACCGATCTTAACTTTGAATCATTTTTTTATTTTTCTTTATATAAGAGAACGTAAGAAAAGGGATTTTTTTTAAAACAGTAATTAAAATAATAAAAGTTAAAGAAACGACATGATTACGGGATTTGTTATAAAAACAGCAAAAACCGAATAGGCTATTCGGTTAAGGGTTTTTTTTGCTTCACCGAATAGCCTATTCAGTTTACAGGGCAATTTCTTCAGTTTGCAGGGCAATTCGCCACAGAAAATCTATGAAATGGCTTAACCGAATAGCCTATTCGGTTTGGTGTTTTTTTTTGCTTAACCGAATAGGCTATTCGGTTTAGGTTTTTTTTTTTTTTTAAGACGAAGAAGAGCAAAATAAAGAAATATAATACTGAAAATTTAATTTTTTTTATTTAAATTATTTGACTTCTTTTAATATATAATTAGCATATTTATACTAAAATACGCTAAATTACTTGAAATTATGTTGAATTACACTATATTAAGTTTAATTACACTAAATTACATTACATTACGCTAAAATAGGGTAAATTACGCTAAATTACATATGAATAGGGACGATATCTTCACTGAAAAGGCGAAAAACGACGGCAAAACTTCAAACGGTCATAAAACAGCGCTCGAGTGTCCGATTTCAGCAAATGACCACTTTTCGGAAAGCTTGCGAAAATACGCATGCGTCCGTGCCCGCGATGCTGGATTCCAAAATTCAGAATCGCCAAAAAACTAAGAGAAGAGCCTCAAAACTTGAGTTGAAGTTTCCGATTAAGATTTTCATTTCTATTATTCAATCCAAGTAGCTCAGTAAATGAGTTACATAATGAAATTATAGAATACCAATTTTTACTATTTTCAGAATTTTTTTTACTATTTTTTATGATTCGTGAAAGATGGCACAGAATCGGTCTATTTTAGCGTAATTTGTGTAGTTTAGCGTAATAAGCGGAGTTATTGTAATTTAGCGTAATTTAGTGTAATTCAACATAATTTATTGTAATACAGTGTAATTCAACATAATTTCAAGTAATTTAGTGTATTTTTTGTTGTTGCTAATTATAAATCAAAAGAAGTAATTTAACAAAAAATTCAAATTTTTAGTGTTAGATTTCTTTATTTTGATCTTCTTAGTCTCTAAAAAAAAAAAAACCTAAACCGAAATGGCTATTCAGTTTAGACAAAAAAATCCCTAAACCGAATAGCCTATTCGGTTTAGAGGATGTTACACGAAAAGTTACACAGTGCGGGGATTTGTTTTTCTAAAAATAGGGTAAACCGAATAGTCTATTCGGTGAAGCAAAAAAAAACCACTTAACCGAATAGGCTATTCGGTTTTTGCTGTTTTTATAACAAATTCCGTAATCATGTCGTTTCTTTAACTTTTATTATTTTAATTACTGTTTTTAAAAAAAATCCTAAGAAAAGGAGAGGCTTTGACTGAGTTCAGACTTTTGACTTTGAGTTTCATTGGGAACGTAAGAAAAAGGTTACGATCAGTAGAATTCGTACCGTTCGAAACTTTTTTATTTTTAAGATCGGTGGAATTCATACAGTTCAAAACTTTTTGCTTTTTACAATCGGTAGAATTCCTACCTCTACCAATATAAATATTGCTGTACTCTTACTGTTTCTCTTTCTTATTTTCTGTTAATTACTACCAATAAAAATTTCCCTAAAACCAACCCTTCTAAAATTAAATACGGCTTGAGATTCGGACTAGCACAACGGGCAGTATTATTTGGGCTTTGAGATTCGTGCAGATTCCATCCCAACCGTCTATTTAAAGGCCTAAATTAAATACAACTTACAAAGTTTGCTATTCGTGTTTCAATCAAGGAAAGCTTAAAAAAAAAAAAAAAAAAGTGGTTTAACACGTGAGTATACAAACAATGAGCAAACAACAACAGTACAAAAGGCAGCAATTTAGCCTTCCTTTCAATTCCTTCCTTCGTGAATCGCATTTTTATACAACAAAAATTGGCCCTTCCCTTCTTCTTTTTAAACAAATTTGATAGGCCCACTCACAAGTCAGATCTTTAGTTTAGATGTCTTTCTATGCATTACAATAACAAAAAATAAACTAACCGGCACAAGCACCATCAATAGCACCACAAAATTCCATGGAGCTTCTATTTCTCCTGATACCTACACAGATAGAGATACCAAATGTGGTGTTTATCAGATGTGACTTGTTTAAATATTATTTTTCATGTACAAGATATTTTTTTAATTCAAGACTCGTTTCACAGCCGTAGTTTGAGAAGGGAAGTAATTTTCCAGCAAAGTTAAAGATTACTGACTTGTTTAGCCAAATGTTGCTTTTGCTTGTGGAGATTGTCCATGAGGATTTGCTGTTGCAAGAAAATTGACTGTGCATGCATGTATAATTGCATATCAAGACTGTTCAGATTTTTCATTTCCTCCAGCACTACTTCTGGTACCAACCCCCGTGCCTACATTTTCAAGGTTAAATCAAGCTTAAAAATCAAGGTTAAAATAGGTACCAATCTATTCTGGTTCATTATTGGTACCTCATTGGTGAAATTGACAGGAGAGATCCTCTTCAGGGACATATATCGTCTCCTCCTTTGAGCATTACGCAAGTTTTCTACACACTCTTCATATTCCTCCATCAACTGTTCCTCTGTCAACTGCAATATCAGTACAGTCATTAGTCTTCCTTTTTCGGAAAAATTACACATAATTGTTCATTTCTCTTAGATATTACATCTTTCCCCCTTTAACAAATGGATGAAAGCAGATAAAGCAATTTTCATGGATAAATTTTAGTGGAAATTTTAATGTCTAAATATCATATATATATTATTCTGACTGAAACAATTTGATTTGCATTGATTCTCATACTAGATGCTCAAACATGATCAAAATAAGCAATTAATTTCTGTTTAAAATTGATGAATGGAATGAAATTGGCTCTAATAAGAGAGATAGTCTGGCCATTATTTGATTTTTGTATAAAGCTAGAAATAAGAAAAGAAAAAAAAAAAAGAGGATTGAGAAAAAAATAATTTACAATCTTTTTGGGAGGATTTCCATTAGTAGTAGTAGATACTTCATCTTCAACGCTGGTAGTCTATCAATAAATACAAAATTGTAAGAAAAAAAAAAGATTAATATAGTTGGATTTGATTTAATAAGCTAGAATGGAGAAGTGTTTCTTATTTTGTGAAGATTATGTTTACCGTACATGATTAGTCTCTTCAACAGGTTTCTCAGGTACAACTTGTAAAGAAGATTCTGCATCTGCGGTGACACCAATTTAGAAAAAAGTTAGGTTTATTTGGTCAAGAATATATCTCCCGGAGTATTCATTTTTAACCTTTGTTGCCTCAGTTAAGAAATATTAGGAACTGAACAGAACAAAATACATTTGGCTCAAGTTTCAACCTCTGTTGGCTCAAACTTTGGAAAAACTATCATACAAACAGAACAAAATACATTAATTAAGAGTTTTGTTATTTGGTTCGACTAAACGCACCTAATACTTTAGTAATTCAATTTTGGGTACGTACTATGTAATGCATTTTTCGCATATACTAAAGAATTTCAAATATCTGGTTTATTCAATAAATAAATTCATTGATTTTCAACTAACAATACAAACCAAACTGAATTATAAAGTGGCCGAAGATATTCTGGTTCGGTTCAAAAACAAAATTAACCCAACACAATGCGAATTGTAAATTGAACGCTCAAAGGGTTAGGATCCATTCGTAACAATTTAACTCGTCAAACATGAGAATCATTAAAACCAAACCTCAGGGGCGGATGGTAGTGAGGGGAAAGGGGCAGTAATGAAAAGATTAGAAACAAAATGAAAAAAAAAATTACTAGTTTGGTCAGTGGACTCTGGTTGAGAATGAGAGGGAGTGGTTGAGTTAAAACGGGAAAGGATCTGTGAACCGACGATGGTGGCAAACATACGAGCTGATTTCTTATGCTCTTCTGTGAGTCCCACATACAACATCTGATCCAACCTTTCCTTAGCAACACCAAGTACAAGCTGGCCAAGTGGTGGGTGCTTCTTCACACAGTGTCGCACCTCATGTGCATCGTCCGAATAAGAATTGTTTGTTAGTCCAGCCACCTGTCCATCCAATTATTCAACTTACTTTTTAAGTAAGTGTCTGAGAAAACAACATCTAGTACTAACAAAAATGGACTTCCATGCCCGTTAAAAGTACCTGAAATGTGACCCCGTTATGAATGAGTTCATGGGCAACAGGATGACTGATGAATTCAATCAACGGCATGGCCACATCTTCCGTATTATAGACATCACTGAATAATACATTTCTTTTCAGTTTCCTCAACTTTTTTGCTTCTCTACGGGCAAAAAGGTCTTTTCTCATCCAAGGGACCAAATACTTCCAAGGCCAAATGTCCAATGTGCTAATCATCGTAGATGATTTACGCCGTACCCTATTGGACGTCTCCAGTGCTGATGTCAGGTTCGGATGCACTAAAAACCTCGCTGCCACCTCAACTGCAAATTCATATGTGCTGAAGATTCGCTCAATTGGGTCCCGTAAAATCGTTACTACCGATGTTCTATCCTTCTGAAGCTTTGATATCAAGCTATAGTCATCGTGAGTTCCCACAACATTGCAATTAGGTTTACTGGGGTTAAATCGTATTTTGTCGTATGATCGAGCACACTCCTGATCAAAAGTGTATAGTTTTTTCAAAAAGCTGCAAGAGATTGAATTGAAGTATTGTTAGTAGGCCTGTTACAGAATTAAGTTAAAAAGAAATAATATGAAATAATAATTTGAATTTGATAATAAGCAACCATTGATAGTATGTTCTGCCACCAGTTCTAGGTATGTGCAAGAAAAATAACAAGTCTCTTAGTGTTAGCTTGTCTTCTGTTTTTACATTTTCAGCCGATGATAACTCTGCCCATTTGTTCACCACTCTTTCACACTGCACATAACTGTCATCGATGGAGGAGACTTGAACCACTGAATTGAAAAGTAACAGAATAAGTTGTATGTGTTTGTACCAGTACCAGTAGCAGTAGGTCAATTTGTACCAGAAAAAAGGAAAAAGGAAAAAGGAAAGTAGTGAGGTAACCTGAGGAGAGGGAGAGGGAGAGGGAGAGGGAGAGGGAGAGCAATATGAATATGCGAAGCAAGGTTAATTGCAAAGCCGGTGTCATGGGATCCTTTGTATGTGCGAAATCATGCCTATGAATTTGCCTAATTAGATATGTATATAAATATGTATATAGGTAAGATGAGGAAGGGAAGGAAAATTAAAAAAAAAAGAAAAGAAGAAGAAGAAGAAGCGTACCTCAATTTGTAAAATGAAAAAAATAAAAGGAGAGTGGTGGTGTGTGGTGGTCGCAAAAGAAAAGAAAAGAAAAGAAGAGCGATCGCTGTCCGACCAGTTCGTCGGGCGCGGCGCCGCTCTCCTCGACTTCCCCGACTCTTTCTCTTTCTCTTTCTCTCTCAATTCTCAAATCTCAAAAGAAAATAATAAAGAATATAATATATTTATTTTATGTTTTCCTCTTTCCCCTCGCTCGCTCGCTCGCTCGCTCTCGACTTGGAGGAACCAAATATATCATCTATTTACATCTTAACCGTCCGTCCGATCACCTAAGCCTAACTCTGCCTAAGCCTAAGCCTAAGGTAACAAAAATATGAACTTAACAACGCGTTAACATGCATAGTTCAATGCCGCAAACAATCTTTCACTAATTGTTCATCCAACGCGTTAACAATGAATTGAAAAGAACGAATAAAGTTGCATGAAAGTTGACTGGCCAAAGAAAAGATGCTGGTAAATGTGTGAGTCACTACTCACTAGCCAGGATAGCACAAGAGAACATTTCCAATGGATACAAAAGTTTTCTTATTATAACGATATAACTATCTCGTGTCATTTGATCTTGAATGAAACATTTCCAATGGAAAGAATCAGTTTAAACTTTAAAAAGGCGTGGAAAGTTCAAAATCTACTTGTTATTTTGTTTTAAGCAAAAAATAACATTTACCATTGTGTCCGTCATAGAAAGAAATTTAATGTGTTTTTATACTTTCACAGAAAGACATGCAGTCTCGAGATCTCCATGAAAGTTAACCAAAATTGTTTACCTAGTGGCCCTTTTCCCCTTTGCATCTCCAATCCCATTACACACAAAAACAAAAGCCTTGATTATAACAAAATTGAAAGCCAGAAGAAACAAATCCTCTCAAAACTGACATTCTGACAATGAACCTACTAGTTGTTTATTCTTCACAAAGTTTGTTTATTCTTCATCATAGTCAATGACATCATCATCATCCATCTCTGAGTCACCAGGCCCACCCATCAGAGACAGAAACACTAACACAGCAACCAGTTGGGTTGCGAGAAAGTACTTGGCTCTTCTTCTGAATTTCTTCTCTTCCTCAGTTTTTCCCTTCTTTGGTTCGGTCTTTCGCTTTGAACCTGATAATTGCATTATCAAAGTGTAATAAGGCTGGATGAGTGAGTATATGAAACTATGAAATTTGTATTCAGCAGCACGCACAGCTTTAAATCTCCTCTTTTGTGCTTTGTGCTGAACTAAATAATTTCTTCAACATGGCCCCTCAATTCTTCCATATTTTTCTTGAAGGTCAGTGGGCAAAGTGCCCGTTAACAAGTGTTAAAGACTATTAAAACCAACAAATTCTGAAAGCAAAATTTTTAGGACTCACCCCAGCCAGAGGAAGGTTTTCTTTTGGGAGCAGATGAATCTTTTGATGATGATGATGATGATGATGATGGCAGTGTTGATGATGGTGTGGTATCCAGTTGTAATTCGGCCTTCAGATGCTCTGCATACTTTACCAGAGTATCGTGCTTTAATAGATTGCTTCTCAGCACTGAGGTTTCCTTTTTCCAATGAAAAAAAAAACCAGAACTGTTAAACATAAATTAACAAGGTGTGACTCAAAATAGTTTAATTTTTTATTTTAGCTTGTTTCATATGATGAGAAATTAAAAAAAGGAGACTTACCGGTACCAGTAACAAAACATACTAGTCACTTTTGCTACTTGTCCCAGGACATATTAAAAAATCCACAAGACGTGTATGAGAACCACATCAGCAAATGTTAAAATTGCTTTGTTACTAACATTTCTGATATAGGGTTCAAAAGCCCCCACTTTATTCTGCCTCCACCTTTTTACTATATGGGAACAAGATTTCCAAAACTATTGATACCCCATCAAAACAAAGCGACAATACTATACAAGCATTAAGATGCATGAAATACAGTTTGGATTTTAGATTTTTTTTTTTTATTATTTTGAAATGTTCGACATCATGATGGAGTTTGGAAAAATGGAGTTATTTGAATTCTCTTGTTTCTGAAACAATATATAAAAGTAATTTCATAGGTTTTAACAAGAAAATAAGAAATAAACTAAAGCTTCATACAGGAGGAAATAAATACCGGCAAAGCATGAAGTACAAAAAGTGCATGCCCAAGAAAAAGAGCATCGACATCTGTCGGTCTGTATGAAAGAATAACAAATTTCATATTGGTCCTTCTGTAGCATATTATGGAGTTAAGAAATTCAAGAAATTGAATAACAAATTAATACAATTGAAATACCTGTTGTCAAAGAAAAAGACCTGATCACCTAGCTTCAAGGAGAGGGCATCATATGCTTCATTGGCTCTCTTGTATATCTGATTTGCTATTTATCAAATTAGATGCTACTACCAACAAAAAATATAAGGAAGGACCTGGTACTGTACTAGACCCTGATTACCTTCATTTTCACTTCTTTGTTTAATTGCCTACTTGAGGGTACATTAACACCAATTCGGGTTAAATTGGAGATTTCTTGACAGACTAAAGTCAATTGAAGCAGAATTTGAGAATAAAATGATGCAAATCTGGCAAAGTCTCAAAACTGATATGAAAAGAGAGTGGGGGTAGATGAATCACCTCAGCTTCTCTCTCTTCACAATTCAATTTTGTGACTCCAAGGAGTTTCTTGACATCGTAAGTTTTCTTCCAGAGTAGTATTTTGCCAATGGGCCAAGGAAGATCAGAGAAGTAAATGTGATGTGCAAGGTCTCCAGCAATTGCAATCCACAATTCATACATTGTTGCCTCATAAAGCCAAGAGCTGACCATGGCCTTGGTTGACACCTTCACACACAATTCATTCAGATTAAATGAAAGAATAAAAAAGTTGAGATGACAGTAAGTAAGTAACACATACAAGGTCAGGTATGGCAAGGCTGGTGTGTTTTGCATTGAGGTCGACTATGGCGTTTTCTTTCAACATCTCAATTACGCCTCCTCTCTCATTGTTTAGTGCTACGCTCTCTCCATACTCCACATAAGGAATGTGATCTGCAACAAAAGACTCAGTCAGGATTTCTTTCAATAGAGAATCATGTATTCAACTAAACTTAAAAGTGCACCTGAATCAGGAAATGAGGAATCGAATTGAAGGGTGAAAGGAGTGTTGGCGAGTTTGAGGTAAAGGTACACAGGTAAGCACGAGGGGCAAGCAGTGGGGAGACCGAATCCAGGTTTCCTCGCCACCAGTACAAGCTGCCGCTCGCCTCCACCACCTTCTCCTCCTCTATCGGAATCTCCCATTCAACTTACTTGGTAATTAGGGTTTTCAAAAAGAGAAGACTTGTCACTTGTCAGCGGAGGAACAAGAAACTTAATGGAGGGGAGGGGTAGGTAACGACTGGAGAGACTGGAGAGACTGAAGAGACTGGACTGGGCCGGCCCAAGCTTTTGTCGTATGGATATGGACCCGCACGGAACGGCCCAAACTTATTTGTATATGTACTCAAGTCTCAAACTGAAGTGCCGCAGGGATTACCATATTGAGAGCGCCACAACAGACATTAAGGCTGTGCCCGGAAGAGAGGGGAAGAGAGGGGAAGAAAGGGGAAGAAAGCAATGGACTCGACGGCGGCGCCACCACCAGCACCAGGTGCTCCGGCTGCGGAGAGGCTGAGCGCGGGTGTGCAACAGCAGCTTAACCTGGAATCGGTTAAGGCTCGTGCGGTGGGGCTGTACAAGGCAATATCTCGTATACTAGAGGATTTCGATATGTATTCTCGCACAAATGCTTCTCCCAAATGGTAATGATAAAAGCTTTGCCTTTCTTTGCCTTTGCCAGTGTAATTCAATTCTGATTCAATGGTAATGGTAAATGGTAGGCAAGAGGCGCTGGGGCAGTTTTCAATGGTTAGTATGGAGCTTTTCAACATAGTAGAAGACATTAAAAAGGTCTCCAAGGCTTTTGTTGTCTATCCGAGAAATGTCAATGCTCAAAATGCCACTAGTAAGTGTGTGTGTGTGTGTGTGTGTGTGTGTGTGTCTTTTTCAATTGTTATTGTATAAAGCTCTCCAACTTAACTGTGAAATACTACTTTCTTTCTAGTATTGCCCGTCATGCTGTCATCAAAGCTTTTGCCAGAGATGGAAACAGAGGATAATGCAAAGAGGGAATTATTGCTTAACAATATTACCAAGAATCCCATACACAACCAAATCGAGAAGCTCAAGGTATTTCTTACCTCAATTTCCGTTTTGCAAAGGTACCTGAACAAAACCCAATTCTTCACATTTTTATGTAGATGAGAATAGATATGATAGGAGCAGCATGCGAAGCCGCAGAAAAGGTAATAGCAGAATGTCGCAAGATGCATGGGCTTGGTTCACGGCAGGGGATTCACCTCGCGCCAACACTAGACAAGGCTCAAGCTGCTAAAATCCAGGAGCAGGAGAATTCCCTCCGAGCTGCCATTAATTACGGCGAAGGTGTCTTTACTTCATCACTCTTTTTATCTTCACTCTTTGTGCGAAGTGAAGTGTTTCTTCTTTTAGAATTCTTACAAGTGTCATTTATGTATCAGGATTAAGGATACAAGGGGATCAGAGGCAGATGCTGACATCACTTCCTAGTCACTTGGTGGAGGTGCTTGGCTCTGCAGATGGGACCCAAAATAATTTTGGAGACAATTCTGCCGGTATGTATTGTTCCTGATATTTTTCTGTTCTGTAAATCTCTGCCTCTCTTCTTATGTTTATATAGAAGACACACCTTTTCTTATTCTCATAATAAACCCATTTTTCTTGAAGATAGATGCAAACTATGCTTCATTGTTTAATTTTCTACACATGAATGGATGATAGAGATAGACAAGGGAAATATCTTTTCTTATTTCTTAGAAACTTGAGAAAATGGAGGGTTAGATTGCATTTTGTCATTTCCTATAGGGGGTATGGATGAAATATTGAGCTCTGACAGGTGAACCCTTCAAAATTTTGAGATCCTTGTTATGATAGTTTTACCAATAGTCATTTTCTGTACTGCAGGTGTTTATCCAAAGGGAGCTCCTATGCAGCAGGTCTAAGCTTAAAGCATAAACTATTCTGCTATATTCTATTTTTTTAAGCCTTCTTCATTAACATAAGAATTATAGAGCACAGACTTGTAACATGCACTAAAAGTTAAAAATTGAAACCAAAAAAAAAAAAAAAAACAGCAGGTTCCTGGCTCGCAAGGAGGAAGGTCAGTCCCATCCCCTGCAGGGCCCACATTCGAAAATGTGTTGACTCCCCCAATGCCTCCATACGCAAATAATGCTAATAATAATACTATGAATAATAATAACAACACAAACTCGCCAAGGTCAAGCGTGAATTTAATGAACAACAACAACAACATGGCTGCTTCGCCGCAGCAGCTACAGCATCAGAGGCAGCAGAAGATCATGCAGCAGGTCAACCAGCATCAGCAGATGCGTGTTGGTGCAAATCAGCAGCCTGTTCTTGGTCAGGTGGGTCCTACACCAACTTTCTATAATTTTTTGCTTTTTCCTTCATCGCCTGTTAATTGATTTTCTGCAAGGATAACTGATTTTGTTATCTGTTTTCTGTTGGTCTGAGGCAACTGAAGTATTGAAGTTTATAGTCCTTTTCAATTTTTTTATTTCTCTATTGGTTTAAGTGGGTGGGGGGGGGGGGGGGGATGTTGGTTTCTAATATTCGGTCTTGATTGAGCTTCAAACATTTAGGTAATCACTAAATAACCCAAAATATCTGTTTATTTTGAGTTGATATAACTTGTAAATACTATTAAATCTTTAATGGTTGTAGCCATTTTCTTTTGTTGCAGGGAACAATGCCTCAGCTGCATGATTTACAAGGGCAAACTCAACAGAAGTTGCACCAGGTAAATCCATGGTTCTTTTACTTACGGCCTTGATCATTTTCTTTATTATTGTTTGTTCATTTCGAGATTATATTTAAAGATAATAAAAAACATGGCTAAGCATTCTGAAGATATTCGTACAATATTATGTTTAGGTCCAGGGACAAATGCAGTACACTCAACCGACTCTTGCCCAACAGTACCAGAACAGAACTATGCAGTCGGCACTTAATATGCAACAAACCATGGTACAGAATAACCAATTAAGAAGCCATCTGGGGCAATTCAGTGGTACTGGCAATAACCCCCTTTATGGTACCGCACAAGCTTCCCCAACTTCTCAGATGGTACATCTCAAATTTGCTTTATTTATTGAGAGGATTTTCAGATGTTGTATGTTCTAATTGTCCGAGATTTTCTCTTTCATGGTCTTTATAATTTCAGCTTACGAATATGTCGGCTACAATGCAACCTAGGATGCAGGTGAGTTGATTTTTTCTTTGCCAAATAAATATACATACTGAATGGAGGAGTTAATTGCAGAAATGAAAGAGTTGTGGTGACTAATAGTTTTTGTTGTGAAACAGTTTGCATTAACCCAGAGGAATCTGCCGTCACAAATTTTAAATGATCAAAGTATGTTTGTTATACCATTATGCTCTCTGATTGTGCTCTAATTTGATGGTGAAAGAGTTGTTTGAATTTAATGTTTGGTGGTTGAACTGAGAATTGCAGTGTTTGGGATGGGAGCAGGAAATGGAAATGCAGGAGGTACAATGGTGGGGATACCACAACAACAAGGCATGTTTTCAAACATGAACACAAATCCCCAAAACATGCAACAAGGAATGATGGGCATGCAGCAGAACCACCCAGCCCACAATCCTAATTTATCACAGCAAAGGACACAGAATCAGCAGTAACAAGTAACAACACTGGATCCTCTGCTCTGATAGTTTTTTCTCCTCTGATAGTATCTATTACAATTTAGTACTAATTCTGTGTAATACCCTCTTCTTTCTTGTTAGTTTGTATATTATACTTTGGATTATTAAAGTACTTGAAAATGTTGTTCGTTTGATCATTTCATTACCAAGAACAAACAAAAAATGAGAAGAAAAAAAAAAAAAAGGAAAAGAGAGTGAATAATACATTCAAGTATTCAAATTTACATTGCTTTATCAATTTGTTTTTACCATTGCATATAACAACATATGAAAAACAAATATAGCTTCCCCCAATTGCAAAGGCACGGATTGAATAAAAAATTTTCTTTTCTCTAAATAGTTATCATTACTAAAATTTACTAACAGCAATTGGAAATTACATTTGGAAAGGTCGAAAAAAGCAAATGAATGGGTATTAAAGCTATTAAAGAAGGATATTAATTATTTATAGGTAACCTGTACAGAAAAAGAAAATTAAGAGTGTATGGCTGGTTTACTGGGCCTACTGGGCTGAAGTGGGCCACTAAAATAACTTGAATTGACGACAGTGAAGTGGACCCGGCCCGTCCATTCCTGACCCGGTTTGAGTTTAAGTGGTCTCTCTATGATGGCTGGTTGCAAACACAACATGTTTCGAAATTCCTTGTCTCCAAAATCTGGCAACTTCTTTGCCTGCTTGTCCCATGGATTCCATAACACTGCACCAATTAAAAATGATTCTATTATTGAATAGAATGCCATGAACAAGGAAGGAAATGAATGAAGGAATTAAATACCGCAATCAGGTAGGCCCTCTTTGAAGACGACATAGGTTCTTCTCTTTGCATGATCGATTATTGCTATCTTGCCGGGGGTCTCCAGATATGCCTTGTCAACCTTCAACAGCAACTTAACATTATTTATGCATTTGGGAATAATATATCAATGAGAAATTAATTAAAATTAAGGGCTTAATTAATTAATTAATTAGTTACCTCTTTTTCAAAAATCAACGCATCGCCATATTCAGTGGCACGTGCATTATTGTTGAGATGGTCATAGTAATCCATTGCCTCAAGCCCTTCTAGTCTTACTTCCCTACAATATATTTTTATTAAAACCATGCACATGCATATGCATATGCATGCCAGTTCAGTTCACAGTTCACAGTTCACAGTTCACAGTTCACAGTTCCAGTGTTTAATTATTTTCATTTTCATTAGTCTGGACTCTGAAGACAGACAAAAAGCTAGAAAAAGAAAACAAGTATATATAGATTACGTACGTACCCGACATCAGAGACGTTGAAGTGGGCTTGAAGAGCAAAAGTAAACATCATGTCTCTCTTTTCCAGGTTCATGTTTCGTACACGCGGTATTAGTGTCAGGTTCCCATTTTGGCCCAGTATTACTCTTAGCCGCAACTCCCACCTGTTAAGTGTTAATTCAACACACATCAAATCAAACTGCATGGCCTAGCTGCATGCGCCAGTAACAGAGAATGAGAGAAGGAATTAAGGAGGTACGTAGCTAGCGTATACATACGTATAAGGGTAGATTCGATTGGTGTTCTGAGAGGGCAACAAGAGCAAATCGACAAATGATTTGGTTTTAGGGGTTGGATATTTCTGAAGAATTTTGGGGGGATCTTCTTCTATTGTCCATGTCATGTGCTTAGCAAAACCATTTGTTTCCAGATGCCCATATGTACCAAACTGAGGAAAACATATAGGAATTCCTCCACGAATCGCCTTTGGAGGTGTGAAACTGGCCTGTTTCAGTATCAGTATCAGTATCAGTATCAGTATCAAACATGCATGCATGCATGCATAATTTTCCATGAATAAATTAGAAGTTAATTAGGCCACCACCTTCTTACTCATGAATAGGCAGTCTTCCCCGTATTCATCTTTCCATGAGATTATTTGACCTCCATACAGTAAGATCTAAATACAATTTTATATATTTATGTAAGAGTTTGAACAGCAATCAAATTATATTATATAATTAATGTCAGCATGCATTTGAAGAACAATCAAATTAAAAGTAAATAAATATGACCTCAACTGTGCATCCCTTGGCATTTGTAAGAAGGACCTTTTGGAGACCATTGGGGCCTGGACAAAGGAGCACCGGGTCCGGGTCTGTGTCGAACGCCGCCTCCTTCCCTGCTGCCTTATCTGACGAACAACTACCCGCTAATTCCCCTAATTCCCCTTCCTTCCCCTTCCCCTTGAAAGGCCACATGCTTCAACAATCAATCAATCTATCTACCGACGTCAGATGTTAAATTTGGCAAATAAAAAACAAATTTGTTATTTTTAGTCTCCTCCAGTACTGCATCTGCATCTGCATCTGCATGCATGCTCTCTAATATTTCAAACAACCCTTTCAATTAATTTCAGACAAATAAACTCTATACAAAATATATGGACTGGCACTGCTGAAACTCACAAATTAATACATATATATATATATGGTGTCAGTCAACATGATATCAATTTTAATGAATTACAGTCTACGAGCAAATATAAAACTATATTTATTATAGTTAACTAGATTTATAAAATTACAAAAATATTGCATGAAATTGTTGAATGTAATAGTATTACAATCCCAAAGTACTTACTATCAAATGTATTTAAAACGAAATATAGTTTGTTCCGGAGAAGAAGAAATATTTTAATTGTTAGCATCCATTTTGGTGATAATAATATATAGTTATAATTGGTCTTCATTTCTTATTATTCTTTATCAAAAAATCTCGAAAATTTTCCATTAAGAAGGTAAACGAACTGCATGACAGTTTGAGCCATTAATTATGTGCAAACTGGGGGTCGTTTTGTTTCATGCCAATGGCAATATGGATATGTGTGTGTGTGTGTGTGTGTGTTCAAAGAAATCGAAAATCGGAAATAAAAAAGATCAGAAAATTGGAAAATCGAAAAATAAAAAAATTATATATTTTTTTTAAAGAAAAACTTTGAGTTTTTCAAATTTAGGTTTCAATACAATTGTCATCACAATTTTCATCTCTTGTCACAACAAAACAATTTTCATCTCCTGTCAACACAATTTTTTTTAGTTTTTTATTTAAAAAAAAAGATATCTAAAGTAGGCACGGTGGAACTTCTCTTGTGGCCCCATATTTACGGGTCAGCGAGACCAGTGTTGTAAAAAACGGTCTTAATGGCCGATTAAACGGCCGTTTAATCGTTAACAGCAGTCAAATTAAATGTTACGAATACACTTAACGGATGCATGTTTGTGGATGAAAACAATTAATCGGCCATTTTACCGTTTAATCGTCTGTTTATTTCTGTTTATTCCAATGAATATTTATTTTCACATTTCTTTTTTTCTGTGATAGTGTGTAATAATAAGGTTTATAAATCATGTATTGTAGTTTTATTTGTGCTTGGATATACATCCAGTATTTTTTATATATGTTTTTTCTTCTTACTTACTGATGTAATTTTTTCAATTAGTACGACGTGTTCACTTATGAAATTAATTAACTTGTTATCATAAACTAAATTTAGTGATTTTATATTAGAAGGGTTCATTTCTTTCAAATAATATGTTGTTAGTATTTGAAAAAGCTTAATTCTCAAAAAAAAAATTCCATTAAATAAATGTGTTACTTACACATGTAAAATGCTTATGTGTTAAGAAGAAATAAGTGTAGTGTCATGTTATAATAATAAAACTAAGTTAAATTAAGTTTATTTGATAAGTTTAATGAGTTAAATAAATTATTTTTTAATAAATTATGATATATATACATAAATTTAATAAAAACGTCAAATTGTCCACATAATTCTGATTAATCAGTCACATACTGATTAATCGCTTGGAAGTACCCCGTCCGTCCGACAACCGCATACCGTTATTTACAACACCGAGCGAGACAGCTAGTCTGGCCTCGGCCTTCTCAACTCGAGTCAACTCGATTAACTTCGAGTCACATCAATTGCCCAAACAGACAGGTAGAGGTAGGCTTAAGAAGGAGGATTAAACGGTAAAATTAGAGGTAGGCCTAAGAAGGTGAAACTGGTGGAAAAAAAGGTAGAGGTAGGCCAAAGAAGGAGAAGAAGAAACCGGTCGAGATCGAGTCGTGTGAAGAACATATGTTCTTGCACGTTCATTTTTCTTTTATTGTGTGAATATAGGTTTTTGACTATAAATTGCATATACAGGAAGAAAAGGAAAAAGGGAGATCTAATAATTCTGAGAAAGAAAGAGTATGAGACAGCTGAATAAAAAGATTGAGGAGATGAAGAAAATGATGGACCAAGGAAGAAAAGATTAGGAGGGAAATCAGGGATGCCTGTTTTGTGATTTTTGTGGAGGGAGAGTGCTGGAAGAAATGGATATATATATAGTTTTACTGTGACAAGGGATGAAAATTGTGTTGAAACCTAAATTGAAAAACTCAAAATTTATCTTTAAAATTCTGATTTTTTTTATTTGAGACAGCTGTGCCTATTGCTGCATGGTGTTGGCGGCGGAGGAGACATCTTACACAAATTAAATTATGTTAACATGAGATGAGAGTGAAAATGATAAATTATTTGGATAGTGTTTATATATTTCGGTATAGAATAGAATGTAATAGTAATATTTGGACAGACATATTAAATGATATATAGTTATATCTTGGTTGGTATATATATATAGAAAGGAGAGTAATTAAATGAAGTCTCAGTTGGTAATTAATTTTGTAAAAATGTTGGTTACATATATATATATAGTTAGGACTGAAAAGGATTCTGTTAATGTAATTTTTTTATATGCTTAAAACTTTTATGGCAATGCTTAATTACTCTTAGATTTATGTAAGCTTAATAAAAAATTAGAAAGGTAAGATATAACTTCAAATAAAGTAAAAGTGTGCATGTCAACCCCAACACAAAATAAAATACTAATTAATAACAATACATATACAACATCAAAGTTAAAATTTCCATTACTACCATCTCTAGTAGGAGCAACCAAGGTTTTGCCCTAATTGTGCTGATACAAACAATCAAATAGACTTAATTATTGTATTTGTATCTCATCGTTGTTACCTCTGCTCTCTTAATTAACTTAATTGGTGATAAAGGTTGCTTAATTTCTCTCAATCAATAATTGATGTAATCTTCTTAATTAATTGGAGACCTTGCTCTTCTGCACATGATCAATAATTAATTGATGTAATCTAGCTAGCTAGCTCCTTGATTAAGATTAAGAGTAAGAGGCCTTGCTCAAGTTCAATTCATGCTGCTCCAAATACTCTCTACTATTCATTTCTGTTAATCTGAGACACAGAGTCAGAGAATCAGAGAAATAATATTTTGTTATCATATATCTATATATATATATATATTCCAATAATTAATATAATATAATAGCAACCTCCACTCCATAACATTAATTTATTGGTACAAGCCCCTCTTTATTGGTACAAGCCTTAGTAAGCTTCTATTTTACCCCAACCCAAGCATGAATCAAAATTAGCTAGTCTCGGTTAGCTTCAATTTCTTAATTGAACTCAAATTAATTTCAACTATATTATGTAATTAGCAAATTAAAGAAAGAAACTGAGATGCATCCATACCTACTAATGGTGCGGTCTTTGGCGAAGCCCATTTCATTATCAACACATAAATCAAGATCAAGATCATCTCTTTTCTCATACTCAATCTTCTCTGCATCGCAAATTGTAACAATTTTCTCAAACAGTTCAAGGGGAGAGGCTTCAGCTGTGCAAACTAGCCTGCCTCTCTTCTCATACATCACCTAAAAATTAAAATTAACTTTAATCAACTCAACTAATTTTATTCATGCAGGGAATTAAGCAGAGACTTGAAGTACCACATACATCGACTAATGTGATGAAGCGATGTGCAGCGGTACGGTTATGGGCTGCAAACTTTGGTACTCCTTCCAATACAAGTGTATGGAAATTTCCTGCATCATTGAAAAAGATAAGAAAAAAGTTTCCATATATTTATTATTATTAATCCAGAAATTAAAGGTCGTATTTACTAAGATATATATTGTCAACTGCATCAAAAAAAGGTTATCAGTCAAAACAACAACTGGAAAGGAAATTTAATTATATGGATACTTTTAAGATGCTTAATTCGCCAAAGCAATTCACATTACTCCTAATTATTTAAATTAATCGTCTGAATGGTGTAATTAGAACATAAATGCAAAAGTTTTTTAGATTAACAGCACTAACGAAATAATCCAAAGTAATCGGCTGCACCCAAAGGCCTATCACAGAGGTCTTCAAAGGAGAAAAATGCACATCCATTGGATCCAAGAGGAACCTAAAATTTAAGTTTAACAAAAAAAATGAAAGCCTTTATCAACAGTTGTCGATTATTTTTGTATGAAACATGCATTTTCATGAAATATGAGATTTCTTTCTGACCTTCAACTTGCGTCCCATAACAACTTCAACAATTTGGGGTTGCGGTGTATCATTTCCTACCAGTTGCAAAAATTTCTGCTTCAAATAATCATTGTACTTATGTCCAATGAAATAGAAACCTTGCTCAGCCTACACCAAGGCAAAACAAAAATGATGTACATCAGTGAGAAATAATCTGTAGAATTCAATCTTCAACAGAATCGATTGGTTTTATCAGATTTCAATTTACTAGAACTAATTAAGGTTACTGTATCGAAATACTTACAGATCCAATTTTCCTATAGTCTGTAGATGAACCGATAGCATGAACTAAGCACCTTTCCTGAATATGCATTTACATAAACAATAAATTTTGGCTGTTAAAAGGTCATTCCAACTTTAGCACAAACGCACCTAATTAATTAAACAAAAGATGGCCGATTGACACACTTTGAACCAATTTTCAGCTTCTATTACAATTGAGCAATCATTTAAACAGATTTCATAGTCACTTTTTAATAACAACTAGATGGAACTAATTATAAACTAGAATGAATTATAGCCAAATTGACCTAATATATATCTTCTTTGTTCATATCCTCTAATTTTGGTCAAGTGAACCCTATATATGCAAGGCGGCAAGGCCTAAAAAAATTGAAAATTGAATAATTAATTGGATTTATCTGGTACTCGCCAAATTTTGTATGTACAGGCAGATGTTCTTTTCCCATCTTTAAATATTAACACCCAAAACTAATAAAATGAGTATAATTAACGACCTCAATCTTTGAATTGAAACTTGTCAACTCTACCCAATAAAAAGCAATAACGAAAAAACCCAAAAATGTTAATTAGTACCTTGACTGTTTCAATGAAAGGTAAAAATAGATCTCTTTGTAACCCACCCTTGTAAAGCTGATCCGGTGCTCGGTTTGAAGTGCAGACAAGCACCTAAAAGAAAAAAATACATAAATAAACATGTAGATTATCCTAATTTTCAGTTTCCCCTTGGAAATTGACAAATTTCATGTGAGTAGCTAGCTAGCTAGGGTTGTACAAGAGAAAGAACAGTGAGGGAAGAAAATGTCAATAAATCTTATAAGATACCATTTTTTTTTATGAACAATGAAGTTGAAGTTCATATTGATAATAATAAATAAAAGAATATTCTCATAGAGGAATAAGGATAAGTACCACCCCTTTGTTGAACAGATGTCGAAATAGCCGGTTTAATATCAAAGCATCAGCAACATCAGTAACCTACTCCCAGCAGTATTATATACAATTCAACATTATTCACATCTTGTAATGAAAAAAAAAGTATCAAATAATTAAGGATTTTTAGTTTCAAGTACCATAAACTCATCAAGACACAACAAAATGGATTCATCTGATATTTCCTTTGCAACAACTTCCAGGGGATCTGATACACCTTTGTGCATCTATTATAGAAAGAAAAACAAATATTTTAACAAATAATTAATTATTTCTGAGAAGATGAATTATGTATAAAATACAATGGAACAGATATACCTGAAGGCGGCTATGCACATTTAACATAAAATCATGAAAGTGAATCCTTTTCTTCCTCCAACTAGAAGGCCTGAAAAATTGATGAATATTATATTAGAGGAACAAAAAACTATTTGAAGATAAGATTCTAGGTAAATAGTATTCAGTACATATATTTCATTTGTTTGTAATAGAGGTTTTAATTTGTTGTCATTTTCAGATGCATCTTTTCTTCTTCAGTGTCAAAAAATATATATATATTTTTTTATAAACCAGCTCAACCAGCTGGACGTACGTACATTATTATCATGACATGGAACTATAATTTTTGAAATAAATTAAGAAATAAAAAATTTAAAAACTCACAATTTGTCATAGAATAAGTCCATGAGCATAGTCTTTCCTGTACCTACACCTCCATACAAATACAGCCCTTTAACCTTGAAACAAGATCGTTTGGCTATCAGCGTTGACCAAAGCCACATGCCTCTGCCATAATGCCTAATACCAAGCAATACAATAAATACCTGGTATCTAGCTTTATCAGAATTATCAGAATTATCAGTGGTTATATAATTTTTTTACCTGGTATCTTTATCAGAATCTTTATATTTATCTAGCTGGCAGCTATCTTCATTCTCCAATAGATCCTCATACACTCTTTGTAACATTTTGATTGTGTCAAGCTGACCTTACAAATTCCAAATAATTCACACAAAAATATATATTAAAATGAAAAAGCTGGTATAATATAACTAGTAATTCTGTTTGTTTAACTTATTTTATTTTCTTTTAAAGTAGTCCTTGCAGTTCATTGAATCCAGAACGGTGATCGAGACCATCGATCATAACAGTTTCAAACTAAACCAGTTAATTAGCTTTTAAATCTACACCTGGAAAGTATCACCGGCGAGTAGCTCTCCCGATGCAATTCGCCTCTCATATTCAGCCATGGGGCCTGCTTTTCCGTTATCCAATGTGGCTAGCAAAAATAAAATATTTAACAAGAAAAAAAATCAAAAGGTAATTTAAGATATGACAGTTGACAAGGAGTAATTAATTTAAGAAGAAATTAAAAATGAAATATATAGCTAGGTGCAGAGTGATTTAATTACCTCCTATAGGATCACTGATTGCTGCAACAGTTGACAAGGAGCTCCATCTCTTACATATGACAGTTTTGAAATCAGGATTGCGGTTCAAGTTAAAAGAAGAAACCGCATTATTATAATTTTGCAAAATATGATACGACCTCCCTGTTGATCCCTCTTGAACTCCTCCATATAGTAGCAGTGTAGATAAATACCTTACATGCCTAATTAGAGATTTATTTACCACCTTCATCTTTCTTTTTTCTTTTTCTCTCTCTAGCTTTCACAATTCACACACAGTACACAATCAAATCAAATTGCTTCTTGACCTGAAACAGATCAATAAGGAAGGAAAAGATTAACTTGGTTAATTTAGTAACAAAATTTATCATAAAATTTGGTCACTAGCTAATATTGTAATTTGTAAAGTATAAAATAAAATAAAATCACAGTACTAGCTAGCAAGTAAAATTGAACCAGCACAATACAAGTACAGTACAAACTGATAACTAATTAGATATTAGTTACATATATATATACTGGTATAAGTGCCGAGAAGAGAGGTACAGGTAACTGTTAAGTAATTAATAGAACATATAGCATTTTTTTGTCCTTTGATAACAAATTAATAAAATAACGCAAGAAAGCTTTCATTAAAATATAATGAATTCTCTAAAATCCACAAAATTATTTCATAGTCACAAGAACAAGAAGAAAAATATAATCAGGTCTCTAATTAAAGCTATTAAGCTCAAATCAAGGACGGAATTGTGGAAGATGTAATAATAATCCCAAAACAAACCATAAACCAATTTGACTAATTAACTAAACAAAACATGAGAGTAGAATGAAATTAAGGTGAAATTTTTCGCACAAGATCAAATATATATACCAAAAATTGATTTAAAGCATAAAAGACCAACCAATGATCTCAACTTCTTCTTTGGTTTCCGTAAGAGTTACAGAAAGTGAGGTTCTTTTTGTTAAAAAAAATTCGCAAGAATTAGAAAAGAAGAGATGAGATTAATGAAGAATTATCATACAGGATATACTCAATCCCCAAGTAGGAAGAAGCTCTATATATTATGTACCTTCGAAATTAGATATATATATAGATGGATACGTATATATAGAAAACCAACATACGATCGATGAACCTTTAATTGTTTTAATCTTGAAAGTTGAAAATGAGATATATATATATATATAGGAAATGAACATACCTTATAGAGGCGTTGGTAAGCCTTAATTGGCAATATCCTTAAACAGCTCCCCAAACCATATATATATTATTCCAGTTTCTTCTAATTATAAAATTACCAAACCAAGGCGCGAAAACTATTCCAGTAAGGTTTTCATGCTAATCATATAATATATATATATAAATAAATAAATAATAGGGGGGGGTGACTGGTGACTGGTGATGAGGTGGATTGATAATGATCGATAACTGTTTCCGAGGCGTGCCCACGTGGCATTTGTTGGCGTTATCCAACAATTATTTATTTATTTCCAGATTAAAATGCAAAACTACTTTTTTTTTTTTCAGATCAAAACTAAACATTTTTTTTTCTTTTCTATATTTAGTTAGAAGAGAAAATAATCCAGCATTTGTTTTTAAGCATTTTTAATTTACTTACTGGTCTTTATTTATGTTTTCTACTTTTTTAGAATTATATGTCTTTATTTATACTTTCGTCCTTCTTCCTTTAGGAAACATTAATTTTTAATGTCACTTTTTGGTAGAATTAATTGAGTAGAACTAGGGTGCTTTCGAGTTCACCAAGCTCTCGGTGAACTCAAGTCCAAAACTCATTGAATCGGCTTCAAACGACGAATCCGACCATTGAAATCCGTTTACCTTACAAGTGATGCGTCTACATGAAAAATTTTAAATTTTAAAATTAATTTTGCATAGAGTCAAGTGGTCAAAATTAGGAGGTTAATAAATTAATTTTAATGCATTCATTTTTTGACGTTGTTTTACCACTTGACTCTATGCAAAATTAATTTCAAAATTTAAAATTTTTGCATGTAGACGCATCACTCGTAAGGTAGACGGGTTTCAACGGTCAGATTCGTCATTTGAAGCCGATCCGATGAGTTTTGGACTTGAGTTCACCAAGGGCTTGGTGAACTCGAGAGCACCCTAGTTCTACTCGAATTAATTATGAACTATTTCTTACTTATTTTAGGAGGTTTTTAGTTAATTAATTAATGTTCAAAAGATGCAATTATTGCGACAAGTTCCGATTTAGAATGCTCGAACCGAAGTTCAAAATTACAAAGCTAATATTAACACCAGGGCCGAACCATGCAAAGCTCCAACGCATTAATTTATTAATTACTAGATCATGTGACACAGTGACAGCCCTCTAATTTAATTTATATATATGCTTGCTTTGTATTTCACAATCTTCTTAATTAATATATATATAAGCATGCATGTTGCGAGATTTAATTAGTTTGGTGTCTAGCTAGTGCAAGGACATATATGTGTGTGCATGTGTGTGTGTATATATATATATATAAGCATGCATGTTGCGAGATTTAATTAGTTTGGTGTCTGGCTAGATAGTAAAAAAAAAATGTAACATTGAGCGGTTTTATTAAACTTATGCACCATTGAGCGGTTTTCAAACCAGCTTAATAAATAGTAAAAAAAATTTAAAAATGTAAAATTTGGTCTCCAAGCGCATTTTAATATAGATTGAATATCTAACGGTTTGGATCGACTGTTTGGACTTTGAAAATCGAAGAACCAAACTGTTTGTTCCTGAGTCCAGGAACAAACGTTTGTATATTAGCCATTCTCTCTCTCTCTCTCTCTCTCTATATATATATATATATATAGGAAATTGCTAATATGCTATGCGTAGCATAGAGGGCCTCCGTGCTACGGCTCAATATTTAAGTTTTCAAAATCCTAACGGTCGATCCGAACAGTTCAACATGATCTCCATATGAATATGTACTTGCAAACCAAATTTTACATTTTTTAGAATTTTTTTACTATTTTTTTAGATAGGTAGAAAATCACTTGATCTGAAAATTCTGTACAATTCAGATCAAGTGTTTTTCTACCTATTTAAAAAAATAGTAAAAAAATTCTAAAAAATGTAAAATTTGGTTTGCAAGTACATATTCATATGGAGATCATGTTGAACGGTTTGGATCGACCGTTAGAATTTTGAAAATTCAAATATTGAGCCGTAGCACGGAGGCCCTCTATGCTATGCATAGCACCGTAGCCAACTCCTATATATATATATATATATAGAGGAGGGTTAAAATGCACCCTCCCTTTTGTGCTCCTAACGTGCACCCTCACATCATATCTTCATTTTCAAAGTTCAAATAGTTGATTCGAACCTTCCAACGTGTTCTTCATATTAAAATGTGCTTGGACACCAAATTTTTCATTTTTTTGAAATTTTTTACTATTTTTCAGAATTTTTGAAAAACATCACTTTGCTGAATTTTTTATTATTGTTTAGTTTAATCAAAAATTCTGAAAAAATAGTAAAAAATTTCCAAAAAATGTAAAATTTGGTCTCCAAGCACATTTTAATATGAAGAACACGTTGAAAGATTCGAATCGACTATTTGAACTTTGAAAATGAAGATATGATGGGAGGGTGCACGTTAGGAGCACAAAAGGGAGGGTGCATTTTAACTCTCCTCATATATATATATATATATATATATAAGCATGCATGTTGCGAGATTCAATTAGTTTGGTGTCTAGCTAGTGCAAGGACATGTGTGTATATATATAAGCATGCATGTTGCGAGATTTAATTAGTTTGGTGTCTAGCTAGTGCAAGGACATGTATATGTATATATATATAAGCACGCATGTTGCGAGATTTAATTAGTTTGGTGTCTAGCTAGTGCAAGGACATGAATTATTATGTTATAATATATATATATAAGATGGGCTATGGTGCATTGCAATGCATAGGCACCCTTGTGCATTGGACCATAAATCACCGATTCAAAGTCCAAATGACCGATCCAAACCGTTCATCTTGTTCTCCATATTAATATGTACTTGGAGACCAAATTTTACATTTTTTGGAATTTTTTTACTATTTATTAAGCCACTTTGAAAGTTTCTGATCCAACGGTGAACAGTAAAAAACAGTAAAATTTTCTGGACCACCAGATCAGAAACTTTCAAAGTGGCTTAATAAATAGTAAAAAAATTCCAAAAAATGTAAAATTTGGTCTCCAAGCACATATTAATATGGAGAACAAGATGAACGGTTTGGATCGGTCATTTGGACTTTGAATCGGTGATTTATGGTCCAATGCACAAGGGTGCCTATGCATTGCAAGTATAATAGCCCATCCATATATATATATATATATATATATATATATTGATTGGCTAATATGCTAGCCGGCATTCGGCAGCCTCCGGGGCAATTTCATCGGGTTCTCAAACAACAAACTTTTTTATACAGATATTCAATCTATATAAATCTACTGGAGACCAAATTTTACATTTTTTAGAATTTTTTAGCTATTTATTAGGCCACTTTGAAATTGGCTGATACACGGTGTAACATGCAAACAAATTCTGGACCATGTGATCTGGAATTTCAAAGTGGCTTAATAAATATGTAAAAAATTCCAAAAAATGTAAAATTTGGTTCCAAAGATAGTTTAATATTTAGAACGTTGAACGGTTCGGATTGTGTTGAACACCGGAAAGACGAATTGCGCCCCCGGCAGCAGCTGTCCAGAATGCTGCCGGCAGCAATTAGCCGGACTATCTATATAATATATATATATATATATATATATATAATAGATGGGCTATTATACATTGCAATGCATAGGCACCCTTGTGCATTGGACCATAAATCACCGATTCAAAGTCCAAATGACCGATCCAAACCGTTCATCTTGTTCTCCATATTAATATGTGCTTGGAGACCAAATTTTACATTTTTTGGAATTTGTTTACTATTTATTAAGCCACTTTGAAAGTTTCTGATCTGGTGGTCCAGAAAATTTTACTGTTTTTACTGTTCACCGTTGGATCAGAAACTTTCAAAGTGGCTTAATAAATAGTAAAAAAATTCCAAAAAATGTAAAATTTGGTCTCCAAGTACATATTAATATGGAGAACAAGATGAACGGTTTGGATCGGTCATTTGGACTTTGAATCGATAATTTATGGTCCAATGCACAAGGGTGCCTATGCATTGCAATGCACCATAGCCCATCTATATATATATATATATATATATTTCCATTTGCTTAAAAAGTTGAAAATGATTGGTCTGGGTATAAAACTAAGCTTATACGCAATTAAGTAGAGATTCTCTAAACAAGTGCACTGCATGTATCATCATCATGTATATATGTTTGTTTATACTTCCCTTCTAAAACCATATTCTTAAACCTTTTTCATTACAAGCAAATAACTTTCATCTGAAGAGAAATTGGGAAGGAATTCCTTCACAATGATCATTTTATAATTTTCATAATTTTTACAATATTTTTTTACATCAATCTAAATAAAATTTAAAATAAAAAAAAATTAGAGTGAGGCTTTGGTACTTTGTAATGTATACCTACCTAGTGTGTTTCAATACAACAGGTGTTAAATTTGTGTCAAGATGTGTGCGGGATGAAAAATCAAAACACACTAGGTAGATTTTTGTACATTGCAAAGCACCATAACCTCACTCATAAATTTATTTATATGTTATTGGACAAGGATAGATTAAAAGTGAAATTTTATACAATCCGAGTATCGTTAATTGAATGATATATCAAGGATACAGTTAATTAATCACATTATTTTTAGAGTATGCTTGGGACCTTGGGTGGTTTCAAACAGTAAATTCAAACCGTTACAGCTCACTAGAGATGAACAAATAATTAAAAAACAAACTTAAGTCACAATGATAAACAAACTTCTCATGGGCTGCAATTAATGAATCTTTGCTGTTATGCTACTAATTTTGAAAATTTTAAAAATTAATGTTATGGATTTAATTTATTATTTTTCTAAAACATATATAGTGTGAATAAAAGAAATTGGTGCAAGTCATGTTAGTCTAATATATCACAATAAGAATTAATATTTCAAAGAATAAGAAAGTCTTATAGTAAAATGGGTTAATTACTTGAAGGAATTTGTTAAGCGGAGAGAAATATGTGTGTGTGTGTGTGTGTGTGATGTTTGTTGCACAAAATAAATAAAGTATGGATAAGCACAATTAAAGTTGGGGTCTTTGGAGTGACGTGCATGTGGGACGTGGATTCCATAAGCAAGATCGATCGATCGAGTGTATGTATATATATATATAGAGGTTGACTAATATTAAAATTGTTGTTCTTACGCTGTGGAACAAACGCTTCGGATTTTATATTTTAAAGTTTAAACAATCAATTCAAACTGTTCAACATTCAATTTGTATTAAAATGCATGTGCTTGAAGACCAAATTTTATATTTTTAAATTTTTTTATTATTTATTAATTCAGTTTTAAAATCGCTTTTTTTAATGATTTATAAATTTTTCACTATTTATTAAAATCAGCAATTTTAAAACTTGTTTAATAAATAGTAAAAAAATGTAAAAAAATGTAAAAATTTTGTCGACTAAGGAGTGAGTAGAATGGAAAAAATGGCATACCGAAGCTAGTTCCGTCACAGAACGACACATAATGTGTGTCGGTTACGTGTCGTGACTCGTGTGTCATGCGTTGTGACCAATTGTTGGAAAAAAAAGACTCGGCACAGCACGAAAATCTTATTGGTCATGACACGGAAAACGGCATGTTTTTTTTATAACATTAATTTTTTATTTTAATATTTTAAAGAATCGTTCCATAATTTTTTGGAAACTGTTATGAATTTTTGTCAATAAATAAATTTAAATTATGAAAAAAATAATAAAATGTGATTTAACGTGACTAACGTGATCGGTTACGACACGTTTGGACACAAATTTAAATTATTTTTCTCTTTATCCTAACTATTTAAATACTTTTAGCTAGCAGTTGAGAAGGAAAGCAATCTGTTTTGTTTTGATCCCAACTATTCAAATACTTTTAGCTTTAGCATGCAGTCCAGATTTGTTTGTTCTATTAATAATTTGAATAGAAATATTGGAACGATGGTTACCAGTAAATTCGGTAACGAGGCTTCAATAATTAATTCAATAAATGGGTTTGGTGAAATCTTAGAAAGGGTTGACAAATGCATGATATGAAAGGATCGATTTCTAATTAAATTCAATCTCTTTCATTTGAAAATTAAGGACTTAAAAAAGATCAACCAATTAATGATTTTTAACATATAATTAACATATATATAAACGACAAGAAGGTAACGATCAAAAAATGGGTGCAACGACTGGTGTTAGTGTAATTACAATATTTTTTATTTTTAAATGCTTAGAATAATAAAGTGTTAATGTTAGTAAAAATGGGTTTAGGGTTACTTGAGGGAATTCGATCTCCGTGCATGCATGCATGTCTTCTGTGAAATGGAGAGATAAATATAATGATGTTTGTTGCATAAAATTAAATTATAAAATATGAAGTTCAAGTTGAAGTTGGTGCATGTGTTTGAACTTAATTTCAAGTGAGGTGGGAGGTGGATTCCAATTTCCAAAAGGAGGAATAGAATATTCGATATATATTCCTATGGATAAGGATAAGCTATATATATTACATAAAATAATTGACTGTTGAGTGTATATATATTCAATAGGCAACGAATGTGGAATGACCATTAATTTGTTTAAACAATCTTCCTCTGCAAACAATTTGAAAATGGAAGATGACATCTCCTTTCTTATATTAAGAACGTAGATGTTCTGATCTGTCAACGGCTCTGATTAAAAAGTGAAATTTCATATTGAATATCAGCTCTCTAATCAAATATTCTTATTCTATGTATCTTTTTTATATTGTTTTATATGTAGAAGTCTAAATATATTTAAATACGTACTCACCACATGTACTCGCCATATGCAAATTTTGTTATCTTTTTATTGGTTTTGATTTCTTTCTATTTTTTAAATGTCATTTAAAGAATTTTTGAATTGATATTGATAATTGATTGGTTGTGTCTTTATATTTCTTTCTATTTTTCTAATATCATTTAAGAAATGTTATTTTTCATTTAACATGTCATTTTGTATAAGATTTTTAATGAAAATATGTCAAAAAGATAAAAAAAATGTATGGCATTTAATATATCATTGAAGGAATGTTATATACGTGTAGATGCCATTTAATATGTCATTTAAGAAATGTTATTTGTCATTCAGTGTACATTATTTTATGAAAATATGTTATTTTGTATGAGATTTTTTTTCCTCTTATGATATGATCTGTTGCAACGCACGGGCACGATACTAGTATATATATATATATATATAGAGAGAGAGAGAGAGAGAGAGAGAGAGAGAGGAGGGATCTAGTTACAACAATTTTGAGTTACAATAAAGTTACAACATTCATTTTCTACATTTTCAAAATCCAAATCGTAGATCCAAACCGTTCAACATGATCTCCACAATAAAATGTGCTTGCAGATCAAATTTTACATTTTTTTGAATTTTTTTACTATTTATTAAGATGGGTACAAAATTCAATGGTCTGAATTTGACTAGTTTTTGTAAAATACTTAATAAATAGTAAAAAAAATCAAAAAAAATGTAAAATTTGATCTGCAAGTACATTTTATTGTGGAGATCATGTTGAACGATTTGGATCGACGATTTGGACTTTGAAAATGTAGAAAATGATTGTGGTGACTTTGTTGTAACTCAAAATTGTTGTAACTAGATCCCTCCTCATATATATGTATATAGAATCTGGCTAATATGCTACGCGTAGCATAGAGCCCCTCCGTGCTACGGCTCAATTTTTTAGTTTTCAAAATCCTAACGGTCGATCCAAACCGTTCAACATGATCTCCATATGAATATGTACTTGCAAACCAAATTTTACATTTTTTAGAATTTTTTTACTATTTATTAAGTCACTTTGAAAATTGCTAATCCAATGGTCCAGAAGATTTTACTGTTGTGTACAAATTACTGTTTTTTCAAAGTGGCTTAATAAATAGTAAAAAAATTCTAAAAAATGTAAAATTTGGTTTGCAAGTACATATTCATATGGAGATTATGAATGGTTCGGATCGACCGTTAGGATTTTGAAAACTCAAAAATTGAGCCGTAGCACGGAGGCCTCTATGCTACGCATAGCACCGTAGCACTGTCCTATGTATATATATACATATATGTATATAGGAAGTATCTACGGTGCTATGCGTAGCATAGAGGCCTCCGTGCTACGGCTCAATATTTGAGTTTTCAAAATTTTAACGGTCGATCCGAACCGTTCAACATGATCTCCATATGAATATGTACTTGCAAACCAAATTTTAAATTTTTTAGAATTTTTTTACAATTTATTAAGCCACTTTGAAAAAACAGTAATTTGTACACAACAGTAAAATCTTCTAGACCATTGGATCAGCGATTTTCAAAGTGGCTTAATAAATAGTAAAAAAATTCTAAAAAAATGTAAAATTTGGTTTGCAAGTACATATTCATATGGAGATCATATCGAACGGTTCGGATCGACCGTTAGAATTTTGAAAACTCAAAAAGTGAGCCATAGCACGGAGGGACCCTTATATACGCGTAGCATATTAGCCAGATTCATATATATATATATATATATATATATATATATATATATATAGGAGTTGGCTACGGTGCTATGCATAGAATTGTTTTTACATTTTGGGCCACTTGTATCTGAGGACTTAGGGCCAGCCAGGCCAGGCAGCATGCCCAAAATGGCCCAAAATTTCAGTGAACTCATCTGCTTTCGGATCTGAGTTGGTTCAGATCCGAATCCGGCCCGTTGAAGACTCCTCAGTCCTCCCTCCCTCGTAAGACCACCTCTCCAGTCTCCTCTCCTCTCCTCTCCTTCCTTTTCTGATTCATTCCATGTCGATCTGATAAAATTGGCAGAGAGAAATAGATAGAGAGAGATGTTTGGATCAAAAGATGAGGTGGAGATGCAAAGGCGCAACGCCAGGTTACTTCACATCAACTTCCTTCCAATTTTATTTACTATATTTATATTTGGGAGGGAATAGGGATTTCCTTTAATGAATTTCCTTTAAAGGCGCAACGCCGGTTACTATTACTAGTCAGTAATGAATGAATACCGCTATATCAAAAGTGGATCTATCTATTCAAACAATTGCTAAATCACAGTTAATTTTAGTCAAGTGCGCATGGACATCAATTGCAGTGTTTCTTTAATTGTATTTGTAGGTCATCAAATCAAATCAATAGTACTAGTGCAATATATAAATAAATAAATAATCCTTGATGATTTTAAGCCTAACAAACAGTGTTTGTTTGCTCTCTGTCTGTGACACACACACACACGCAGGATCTTTCCTGATGAAAAAATCCCAAGGTCAGGACGGGTTGGTGTCACAGTCACACACAAGACCACCAAGGCTTTTGCCGATCCCAACAACAACAACCGCTGGCAAAATTTAGTTTTGGACCCCAGCAGCAACATTGTTCTCACATGGAACCGTGTCTTTCTCGTCTCTTGCCTCTTTGCACTCTTTATTGACCCCTTTTTCTACTTCATCCCTCTATTTGACCAAAGAGATACCTCACTCTCACTTTCATGTGTGGGAAAGGATAACAGCTTGAGTATTACTATCACTGTCATGAGGTCTCTTGCTGATTTCTTTTACATGTTCAACATTGCTGTCAAGTTCAACACTGCTTATGTCCGCCCTAATTCGAGGGTACTTGGTAAGGGAGACCTTGTTACCAACCCAAACCAGATCAGGAGCCATTACATCAGGTCGCCAGACTTTGTCAGAGACATACTGGCAGCTGTGCCTGTTCCTCAAATACTACTCTGGGGTGTCATGCCAGCAATAAGTGGATCAGACTACAATGTCAAGAACACCACATTTGGCATCGTATTGGTGTTTCAATATGCATTTAGGATGTACCTCATAGTCCCTCTAAGCAACAAAATCATCAAGTCCGCCGGTGTTGTAGCAAATACTGCATGGGGAGGCGCTGCATACAATCTCCTTCTCTATATGCTAGCCAGCCATGTACAAAACACTACTCACTCATTTTTTCTCTCTTCTCTTCTCTTCTCCTTGGACTATATATCTTTGATTGATATAATTATTGAATGCCTTTGGTTGCAGATCACTGGGGCAATATATTATCTACTCACAGTGGAGAGGCAAATCACATGTTGGAACAAAATTTGCTCATCAGAAAGAGCATGTGATGTTAGATTTCTAGATTGTGACTATGCCGATGCAATTTCACCTACTTTTTTAAAGTGGGCCAACTCAACTGGTGTCTTCAATAAGTGCAATGCTGCAGATTATACAATAACTTTTAATTTTGGGATTTTCAATAATACTTTATCCAATGGGGTAGCATCAACAACATTCCATGAAAAATATTTCTATTGCCTGTATTGGGGCCTACAACAGCTGAGGTACTTGCACATGACAATTTATTCAGCCATATATGTACTATAGTAACATAGAAAGTTTATATAGTGATTTCTTATTGAACTAGTTAAGTTTCCAAATTTTTAGGAGTACATGACCCAAGATGCTCGTAATTCTAAAGAAAATATTACTATGATGCACGGCTTTTAGCTCTTATAACCATTTATATGGTACATAACTAATTACCATAAACAATTTAAGTTCTCCATGATAGTTCCTCGGTGTGAACTATATGGTAAAACCTATGCTGTCTGCTAATAATTCTTGGTTCCTAAACTTTGTAGACAAAATTTATGTCTAAAAAATGATTATGAACTTTCAGTTCAAGCGGGAATCCTCTCGTGACAAGTACATTCATTGCTGAAAACACATTTGCTATTGCAATTGGAGCTGTCAGTCTCATCTTGTTTGCACAATTGATTGGTAATATGCAGGTAATAAATTGGTACTGTTTACATTTTTTTGTGTTCGAGTTTTCAGAAATTGCAGAATCAATAAATTAGTGTGTTTGATTTAACATAATATGTTTGTAGACATACCTGCAATCAATAAACAAGAGACAGGAGGACTGGAGGCTGCGTCAGAGGGACACAGAGGAGTGGATGGACCACCACCAGCTTCCCCCAGAGCTTCAAAAACGCGTCAGGCGTTTTGTGCAGGTGAAATGGTTTGCCACCAGAGGGGTAGAAGAGGAATCGATTTTACACGCTCTGCCTTCTGACATTCGTCGTGATGTGCAACGTCACCTGTGTCTGGACCTTGTGAGACGTGTTCCCTTCTTTTCACAAATGGATGAGCAGCTGGTAGTGGCAATATGTGAGCGTCTGGTATCATGTCTATGCCCTGAAGGTACGTACGTGGCAAGAGAAGGAGATCCTGTCAATGAAATGCTCTTCATTATACGTGGCACCTTGGAAAGCAACACCACTAATGGCGGCCGCTCCAATTTTTTCAATTCTATTCGTCTTAATAACGGCGATTTCTGTGGGGAGGAACTCCTCACCTGGGCCCTCATGCCAAAGACCCATGATTATTTCCCAACTTCTACTCGCACTGTGAAAGCACTTACCGAGGTTGAGGCATTTGCACTACCAGCTGAAGACCTCAAATTTGTGGCAAACCAGTTCAGACGTTTACACAGCAGAAAGCTACAACACACTTTCGTTTCTACTCTCATACATGGCGCCTCTGGGCTGCTGGCTTTATTCAGGCTGCCTGGCGCCAATACAAAAGGCGAAAAATGGCCGAGAGCCTCACCCATTGGGAGGAGACTTACACATGGTGGCCCGAAGAAGAGAAAGAGGAAGACGAAGAGATAGAGAAAGAAGAGTCTTCTAGTGGCACCCATGATGATGGGGCCGCACAAATACATAAGCTGGCCCCATCAGCTTCTAGAAGGTTTCTGGCGGATGATGCGGCCACCTTGGTCAGGTTACAAAAACCCGATGAGCCTGATTTTTCCGCTGACCATTTTGACTAGAAGCTGGTTGCTGGTGATGTATTTGTTTTTGTAAAAGGAGCATATAATGTATGTATTTGATTGTACATTTGTAGGAGTTCCTTTTGGGTTTGTTTGTTCTAATGCCTGCCTGCCAGTTCATCTTTATTTGGTTAGTGAAAGATTTGCTAAATATAGTTTTCCAAAGTTAGAAATTCAAATGTACTTGGAGCTGTCACTTGACATGGATTCCGGAAAATGTGCATGGCTGAATGTTTACGATAGGGACCTTTTTTCTATTATTGAATAGCTATGATTTTATATTCCTTTAATTCAATACCATCAACATAAATATGGGCTAGTTAGTTGTGCCTCTCTCTTGCTCACTCGTTCTGGGTTGTTGTCATAAAAGACAGTATTTGCTTGGATTATTTAACTTTGTGGGTTTTGCTGTTGTCAAAACACAATATTTGCTTGAATTAAATCATGTAGCATCATGTTAGTTATAAAATGCAAAGAAATCATGTACAAATATGCCTGCTATTAAATCAAAAACTACATAGCAGAATTGACAAAACAACAAGTATCAGAAGTGACCACAACTGCTACCAATTGGAATATCATCAGAATATTTGAATCAAAAACTATATAGAAGAAATATCATCAGAAGTGATCCATAAGCTAGCTAAAAGGACTAATTGGAACTAGCACAACTGCTACTACAAGTAGCATAGGCAGTGCTAGTGCTCGAAGGAGAAACATCCGACTGATGCAAAGCAACCTTTCCAAATTCCTCATGAGAATACTTCTTGATCACTGCTTTCAGCTTGCCATGTGGCGCTCCAAGACGAGCAGTCACCAGGATTTGAGCACATTCACTGTAGCATCCATCATATTAAAACAAAAAAACAAAACTTTTTCAGTCTTAAGAAATATATGTCTATGAGAGATTGAAATAATTAATTAAGAGAGAGAAGTGGTAAGTACGAGAGCTGAGGGGCGGCATAGTGGGTATGGTGAACAAGGGTAGGAGTCCAGATAGGGGATTTGTGAAGGATGGTACGCGCCACGTAGACACAAGAAGCTGCCACCATAGAAGGGCTGAACTTAATTAAAGAATGCTCTAACAGACCCAGCTCAGCAATAAAATACACCATGTTCTCCATCTGTTCATTTAATTACTATTACTTTAAGAAAGGGATCTATCTTCAATGAAAAATATTTAATTAAGTAACAAACAAACAAACAAACAAACAAACAAACCTCTTTATCAGCTCGCGCTGCCTTGATGAAACGAACCAGAAACATGTAAAGAGTCGGCACCGTCAGGTACCAGTCTAGCTTGTTCAGTACCTGCTTCTCTTTCTCCAGTATATCATCTCTCTCATATGCATTATTTGATATCTCGATCAAGTCACCCACCTTGTTCAGTACATGTAAATGATTACTGACATATCTAGAGAGAGAAAGGATATATATATCAATCAATATGTTAAAACCTACCTGTGGGGCCCAGATCTCCTCATATTTTGAGGCAATAAGCATGGCACAGATTCCAATCAGTTGTAGCTCTGTCTTTGGTACTAACAGCTTCTCCAGAGAAAGGTACCGGTCAAATATGTACACTGTCAAGTAAAGGGTTTCCGGTCTCAGTTTGAACCTGTTGTGCACTTCAACAATCCAATCCAGTAAAATTGCTCTCCTCCTAGGGTTTGCATCAGTTTGATGAATCATATAATCATGGGGCCTGTATGTGTCCTGTACCACAAATAAAATCTTAAAAAGGCATTTAATGTCCTCTTTATCATAGGAAAGTAAGATGCATATGAACTACAAACCTCAACTTGGTTGTAGTATTTGTAGATGTCTTCAATGTATTCAACCACCGCAAGTTGGTTGTTGGTATCAGTTGCATCAATATCCTCTATTTCTGCCTCCTTTCTTGCTTTCTCGTTTATCCCACATGCAAACTTTCAAACATATATACATATATATTTAATTAGTAATGAGTGAAGATAATGTGATAGTACTCATAATAATAATGCAAAAGTACTCACCTTGCTCCGTGCACTGAGTACGGATGTGAGCGTATGCACCTCTCTTCTTCTAGAATATTCAGGCTTCATTACTGGCTTAACGGGTACGGGTACAGTCACCTTCCCCACACTTGGATCCGACCGACTGTTCTGCATTACCTTTTTTCCTCCATGCTTATTGGATGGTAGAGGTAGAGGTGGTGCTTTAGCCACACTTGGATCCGACCGACTGTTCTGCATTACCTTTTTCCCTTGTTGCTTATGGGACGGTAGAGGTGGTGCTTTGGCCACATTGCTTTTCCTTGCAATGGGTCTCTGCTCAACACGCTTCTGTACTGCCTGATTATTAATCTGCAAATGCACGCAAAATTTAATTTCAATCAGCAACTTAATCTCAACTGGTGTCCACTTTTACTGACAACTGATGAGCTATCAGTTCTTTACCAGAATACATCAACCTTTGGTACTTCTATATTTGATTACTGAATTTTAATTTTAATTGTGAAGGGGACCTGTTTGCTTGAGTGTTGGTTTGGTGACACCTGTGGCCTTCCGTGTGGCGGGTTCCACATTTACCAGTTTCCTGACTTCTTTACCAGGTACTTTTACCAGAATTCAGTTCTTTACCAGAATACATCAACCTTTGGTACTTTTATATTTTATTACTGAATTTTAATTTTGTTTTTGCTTGAGTGTTGGTTTGGTGACACATGTGGACTTTCGTGTGGCGGGTTCCACATTTACCAGTTTCCTGACTTCTTTTGCCAGCTCAGTGCCTGATTTCTGTAAAATACAGGTGAAAAGATTAGGCAGAATAAATTTTACAAATTAAACAGATACGTGTCCAGCACCATACCTACTGGATTGATGGTGTATATCAGAACATATATAATTAATTCAAATCATGGCCGGTATTGGTACTGTACTAGTAAAGGCCAAAGTTTTTTAGTTACGCATAGAGATAGAGGGGTGCATGCATTACCTTACTACCAGACACAGTGGTGGCTGTCTGTGCATTTGCAAGAAGCTTAGCACCAAAACTCCTAAAAAATTAATTTTTGGTAAAATTAAAGAAATCTGAATAATAAAAAACATTCACATGCTCAGCACTGGTACAATAATTATATCAATAAACACATACCTTGTTATTGGACGGTTTATGGGTTTCCTGTTCAAGAGAAAGAAAACAGTTGTCGAGTAACCCCAATAAAGTAAAAAATAAAAAAAATACAATTAAGGGACTATTTGCAAGATTACCCATCAAGAGTTTGGCGTGCAGGATTTAAGTTACTAATGTTGTCAAGTGCCGGCCGAGCTTTTCTATCTCCATATTTACCAGTTGCTTGTTGCTTTGGCACTTGCGCCGGTACCCGTACAGCCCCACCTGACAAATTAAATTAGACATTCTTTAAAATCCTGAAATCCCTTAAACAAATTAAATATGAAGCACGATTATTTTTGGTGTCATACATCAATTAAGATTAAAGAATTACAGTTTGAACATTTCTTTTCTTTATCTTTATATATAAAAGATGATCTGTTTGAATATACAAAAGAAATGTACACAAGGATCAGAAAAGTAATACAAATCCTAAACCTAATAGCTTAAATAATATTTCTACACTAGTCCTCTACTTTTACAAAAATACAGATCCAATTAATACAGCTTTTTTTAAACCTTTTCAGGGATTGAAAACCTAATTGTTAGATATAAGAAATCAAGAATATAAAAGTAAGTAATAATCAGGGATTGAGAAACAATCCAGCGAACAAACTTGACTCGAACTAATTTGTATATGAAACCCTCCCTCTAATTTCATCAAATCAGAGATTGTAACGCATTCTACTTATCAAAGTTTAAAAATGAAAGACAAGAAGGGCGCTATAAAGCAGAATTAACGCAGTAGAAGAATTTGAAGAGAAGAAAAAGAAAGTGTTGCGAGAATTTCTGGTTGAAAGAAATTTGAAGAAATTGGTACCTCTCTCTCTCTGGTTCTGAGAAACGACGACATTTTGATCTCTTGAAGCCATTATTCGTTCTTTACTTTCAATCGATTAACGACGAGCTACACAAATCCGAACCTCCGTCTCTCTCTCTTTCTCTCCTTCTTTCTTTCTTTCTCTATTTCTCTCTTGGGTTCTTGCCTTCTTGGAAGAGAATTAATGAAAAATGGGGTTTTTGAAATACAAGTAGTCGACGGGACGCCTCTCTCTCTTTCTCTCCATTTGTTTTGTTAATGGACGCTGAGACCACTACCATCCATCGTTGGATCCAAGGCATATTGACACGTGGCCGTATCTAATTACATTTTGCAACGGTCGGAATTTCAAGTTTTGGCCAAGCCCTAACATGATCGGACGGCTCAAGGCAACTGATAGCACAAATGCCATATATGATCTTCTCTTTTTCTTTTTCTTTTTCTTTTTTTAAAATAAAAAAAAAGCAAAAAGAAAGAAAGATTTTATTCAACAAAAAAAGGAAAGAAATATTTAATTTTGCGCTTCTTAGCAATTATAATTATAGCATTTTGAACCCATTTTTTAAGGCTAAAATTTACAACTTAAAATTGAAATTATTTTATTCTGCTCCATTGATATCATAAGTTATAAAATTTGGAGTTAATTGTTACAAAAGAATAAGATTTTTATGGGGTTAAATTGGATACGGATTTGGATTGGATCTTGGGTTTAATGACGAAATCTTTTTTAAAATGACCCCATCGAGATCATGATTGTTACAAAAGAATAAAGTTGTACCGGACCCAGAATATATAAGTATTTTGTTAAGCATGAAGATTTCGAAGGCGTTCTTGATTGGATTGAAACAACACTTTAATGGAAGTTTGAATGTTGTTTTCTATTAGCTGTCAGTAAAGTTGTTATGATTTTTCTTTTCTGGAGGTATCTAACAGAGAGAATATATGTCAAATATATTGTTGTTACATTTTAGGAGCAAAGTTTTGTGTCTTCCTTAAATTAAATTTTGGTACTGCTGCTTGTTTGACTGACAAGAAACTGGTATGAATGTAGTTGAATAATCATCGAATCTGGTAAAAATACCATTTTAACCTTTCTGTTGTAGTATTTTGCTTCATTAGAAGTTGATGTATGTTTCTTTCTCAGGTGAAACAAAAGCTTCAAATATTTTCGCATTTTGGTTACAGAAATGGAATCTGAACTGAAAAGGAGGTTATGGGGCCAACTCCAATTTTACCTTTTTCTCAGGACCCATCTGGAAAGAAGCGCAACGCTTGATATGATACAGTCCAGTCCAGTCCAGTCCAGTCCAGTGTTTACAATCAAAATCTAATCTACTACAAGACTACAATCCAACCACAATTATAGTTATCATATTCATATGTTCAAACCACATGTTAAGAGCTGTGTTTCCAATTCATCGCTCTACATAAGCTTGATGCAAAGCAAATGATTGTTAGACCAGGTTTAATTTGCCTCTTTCTTTTTTACAAGCGTAGATGCATAGTAACATTTTTTGGGAGGAAGCTTGTTTTTGTAGTAGTTACGACAGGTCAATGCAGGTGGTGCTCACCAAGTGTTTGATAAATTGCCTGAATGATGGATTTTTTTGTTTAATATAAGCATTGTAGTATTGTACCATCACCATCTTGCATCATTATGTATACTTGTTTCTGGTTAGGCCCAGTTAAGTATTGGACCCGTATCCTCCCGGGTACCCTAACCTGTACACTTGGCTGCCCACTACTTTATGGTTTGAGATTTACTCTCAGCTGCTTTGAGATTCAGGCTAGCGCAGGGGCAGTATTATTTTGACTTTGAGATTCGTGCAAAGTTAATAGGCTCATGTGCTGGAAGTATTACCTTTTACCAACTTTGAAAAATCGTGCCTTCGGTTAAAACTTAAAACCAATGATGCACACTCAATCTAACTACGAAACATCATGTCAAGCAAGTGAGGCTTAAAAGGGGTCAACATGTCAAACAATAGCAGTAATGAAGCAGGTTTAAGTAACCAGGCCAATTTTGGCACTAGTTGTAATACTATATTCTTTCCATAGATGAAACCAAGAGAAACATTTCTTACCAAACCTTTAAAATGATCTTCAATAACAACATTCTTATTACTTATGGCAAGTTGAAATGTAGACAAAAAGAGATGGTGAAATTACATATTGTAAATTTTATTGTAGGTTTATATAAAAGCTACTGGTGAAAAAAGCGCTGAAATGGTGACCGACCAAGGTGCAATTTATGTGACATCAAATCGAGGTTATAACTGGAAAGCTGCTGTGCAGGAGACTGTCTCAGCTACATTAAACAGGTAACTTCATGGTGGTTTTAGTTGTTTGCTGCTGTAATTGAGGTTTAATCAAATTTTGTCCCAACAGTTTTCTGAGCTTGTTCTCAATTATGAATCAAATTGGAACCATCTCTGAGCTTTTGAGACCCCTTTAAAATTTGGATTAATACCTTTAACAGTATTATCTTGCAATTTTTAACAAGGATATTGTTCAATCTGAGTTCCAGTATGGGATGTTTTTCATGCATTTTAGGGTTGCATATGACGTTACATATGTTTGCGGGAGATATGCATACTGTTTGTTGTTTTGCAAGAAGCCGAGAATGCATATGTAATTTTTTGGGGTTTGTAAGGGTACATGTGAAGTTGTCTTTCAACAAGCCAAGTCTTTTGACTGTTGGTGCCAGTTACTACACTGGAACTTTCAACACCGTCAATCGATCTCCCGATGGACGCTATGTTGCCATCTCAAGTCGTCGCAATTTCTATTTGACCTGGGAGCCAGGCCAGGTACCTTTTGTTTTAACAAACTGTTCAATTGAGACTTTTGAAAAAGCTCTGTGAAATATGGATAGCTGTTGGAAGGCATCTCAAGATTTTTTTTTTTTTTGTTAATATCTCAAGATTTTGTTAAACCTGTTTTCAGAGGAAAAAGAATAAGGACTTTCTTATGGTTGTCTTTTGAAATTGAGAATTCTTATTAGTGTTTGTTATAAGTCATTGGAAAAATAAAGTACCGTCAGGAAACTTCATTTTAAATTTCTAAATAAAATAGGGACTTGTATAAAGAATACCAACAAAATATTGTAGTTATATATCACTTGCTGCAAATAAGAATAGACCTGGAGACTTTTACATTTCCTTCTAAGTAATGATCTGTAACATGACTTGTGTAACTCATCATTCTTCAATTAAATAGAGGCTAGATCTCTGTTTTCCTCAAAAAAAAAAAAAAGAATAGACCTGGAGACCTGCTTGCCATGGCTGGATGGGTCTTGCAACATATTTTATATTTTTTTTAAAAACACGCGGTGCCAAGGTACCACCAGTTTCCAAATTACTGGAAAATAGCCCTTCAACCTATATTCAACTCTTGATTGCAGTCCATTTGCCAAAGTAACAAGTTTATTCCCCTTGGTAACAAGTTGTTCTTAAATATTTTTTGCAGCCTTACTGGCAACTCCATAACAGAAAACATGGGGTGGAGAATTCTTGAATTTCTAGTGCGAGGCGGTGGCCTTTATCTCAGTAAAGGAACTGGTGTATGTTGTCAACACTTGATGCAACAAATTAATGAATTTTTCCTAAATGATTGAACTAAGTAAAATTTCCAAGCTTTGAATTATACATCAACGTGAAGAATTCTTTTGGAGCATATGTAGACCTAAATGAATTTTGTTGCAATGCAATTAAAAGATGTCTTTCTAAATGCGTTCGTAAGTCCCAGTACAGAGCAGAGGATTTGGTCTCTTAGATGTCGGTTTTCGCTCACAGGTAATTTAAATTGCCCGACAAATTATTATTTCTTTCTTTATTTCCTAGAAAGGTCGTATTAAATTATCATAACGCAGTATAAAGGACACGGATTCTATTTTGAAAGATTTTGTTTATTATTATCATTGTTATTTTGCTGCAGATTCTTTTGAAAGATTTTGTTCTTGGTAATGATGGTGTCTTGCTCTTGCTCCGGTGCGTGGGGTGATGACTGGTACAATGATTTTTTCTTTTCTTTTTTCATTTTGCATAGCGAGGATGTACGTATGAAATTAATGATTTTTTTTTTGTATCTTTGTTTATTAACGATCAGTTTCTGTTGAAAACAAAATTAGATTGTTGGGACCGTTTCGGTAGACAAGCAAATGAAAAATTGGAAATATATATATAAATCTTTAAATTGACAGGAATTGTTAATTTCAGTAATCCTTAATTAGTTCACAGGATTACACAATTAATTACTAGTTCATGGTCTTGAAAGTTAGTGATAAAACGACATTTAGCCTGCTAAGATTATCTATATTCATGAAATTATACTGAAAGTAGATACTGAATTATTGCAAATTTTAGGATCGGTAGCATGAAAGTGGTCGTGCCGGAGTGGTTATCGGGCATGACTAGAAATCATGTGGGCTTTGCCCGCGCAGGTTCGAATCCTGCCGACCACGTTTTTATTATCCTCTTTTTTTTTCAAGGGACACACACAACTTCATCACTTAATCATTTCTTTCATCTCTCAAATCTCTCTTGCGAGCAGTGATACTTACTTGCATTATACTCCTCTTAATTAATTTGTCATCCAAATTGAAAGTAATTCAATTGGAAGATAAACATATATAACTTATATGACATCTATTCTTCAGTATAAATAAATAAGAAGTCCCATTTAGTGATTCAAAATGTAGCAAAACAAGCAAATTTAACTGAGGTTGGTTGTGAGTTGTGACTAGGGGTACACAAAAAGCTTATGACTCGAAACTCAGTTTGGAATCAATTCGGATTCAACTTGCTAAAAACTCGAGTTGAAACTGACTCAAGTTAACTGACTTGGTTGATTTATGAGTCGAATCCAAGTTACTCCCAACTCGGTTGGACTCACACCAAACCCTAATTCATATGTTCCTAATTTTTGCATTCCAAACCTTATACCTGTTTCTCACAATATTTGATAATTTGATAAATTATGCACTATTTCTTTTGTTATGTTAATTTATTAGACTATGTATTGTTTTGTTAGACTTTATCTGTATGGTAATTTTTAATTATGTACTATTTTGGTATTTTCGTAATTTTTAATTATGTATTGATCATTGTCTCATTATGTACTGTCTTTGATTGTGTATTATTTTGGTAAACTATGTAATATTTTTTTTGTTAGAATTAAATTAGATTGTCTGACTATGTACTATATTATGAGTCACTAGTCGACTCGCTTCGACTCGAGTTGCTCGCGAGTTGATTCCAAATTGGAGTTTCTGACTCGGAACTGGATTAGAAAATAGGACTCAGCTTCGGCTCATGAGTTTGCGAGTTGAATCCAAGTTGTCTTCAACTCGGACTCAACTCGGCTCATGAGCAACCCTAGTTGTGACAATGTAATTCTTTAATCAATAAAATCCGCTCCCCTTGCTCTCTCTCTCTCTCTCTCTCTCTCTCTTTTTGAAAATACTTGGTAGTGGCTACCAAGTTTGAATTAAATTGACATAATAAACGTCAGTTACAACATTGTTAATCCCTATTTAGGGCTGCCTACTTCCATCTAGACAAACTAGTTTAGTAATTGGAAAACAATACAACTAAAAAACTAGGAAAAAAACTATGCTGCGCCTTATCCATGCTTTGTCCACATGCCACAATATTGGATAATCTGTTCAGCCAGCATTCGCGGTTGTAGTCTCGGCCCTCCAAAGATCACGCAATTTCTTTGTTTCCATATACCCCACATTGTACACATGAAATGAGTTGCCCACTGTTGTTTTGATACAGCCCCCCGTCCTTGTCTCGATTCCCGCCATATCTCCTGTACCGACCAAGCCGGTTTCATGATTCTGTATCCTAGCATGTTTGAGATAATGAACCACACATGTGTAGCATATGTGCATAGGAAAAGTAGATGGGCGGCCGACTCGGTTGGGCAGTTGCTGCACATGACACATTGAGGGTCACAATGCATCCTACGCCTCCCCATAACTTCATGAGTCAGTAACTTGTCTTGCAACACCAGATTCGCAAAGATCTTTACCGTTGGGGGTGCCTTACTTGCCCATGCCTCCATGAAAGGCCACTTGACCTTTCCTGCACCTATCATGGTGAAATACAGTGACTTGGCTGAGTATACGGCGTTGCTATTCCATTTCCACACGATTTGATCTAGCTCATCGCTTAATTGGACCTCCTGCAATTTTTCATTCTCTGGGTCGAAAAAACCAGCTATGCCAACCGCATCTCCAAGCGAAATGTTCGGTTGTCTTAGCCTCGGTTGTCGGGGTCCTACTTTTGCAAGCGCCTGGCCCGCCCATGAATCAAACCAGTAAGAAGTTGCCATACCATCTCCAATTATCCATGCAGTTGACCATTGGAAGATATAGTTAATTCGAATTAGATTTCTCCAAAAAAATGAGCCGTTAATCACCCACAGTCTCGGGCCATTAGCGTACGTAGCTTTCTTCCTGGTCCTGATGATTATCATTGACCATAGTGAATCAGGTTGCTCGTACAATCTCCACCACCATCTTATTAAAAGTGCCACATTTCGAATTTGAAGGTCTGGTATGCCTAGCCCGCCCCAGACCTTGGGCAGACAAGCAGATGGCCAGTTTGTTAGCGCAATTCCATTAGCCGATCCATCATTTTTTCTCCAAAAAAAGTCCCGCCGTATTTTATCTATTCGGTTAATTACCCATTTAGGCAACCGAAAGCATGCCATCATATAGATAGGTATAGATGACATTACCGAATTGATGAGCTGTAGTCGGCCACCGCGTGATTAGCTTGCTCTTCCACCCTTGTAATCTTCTCTCTATCTTTTCTATTAATGGCAAGAAACACTGCCTTGTAGGCCTCTGTATTGTGAGTGGCATACCAAGATATGTCATTGGTAGGGTGGTAACGGCACAGCCGAGTAAGTCTCGCACTAACTCTTTGTGTTGTCCATCCAAGTTTAGCGCAACAAAACTACTCTTTTGATAATTCACTCTCAGACCCGACATTCTTGCGAATAGTCTCAGCACTACTTTCAAAGTGACCACTGTCTGTAAGTCCGCATTCGCCACAAATGCCGTGTCGTCCGTGTATTGCATGGCAATAATTGATTCTGGAATTCTATCGGAGATGGAGACCGGCAACGTATGATTGGCCACCTCAATCATCTTTTGTAAGACATCCACTGCCAAATTAAATAACAAAGGCGAGAGTGGGTCGCCTTGGCGAACTCCTCTACGGTGTGTGAGAAATTGGGATGCCTCCCCATTAATTAAAACCCTTGATGATGCTGTAACAAGCAACTGCTCAATCCAAGAGATCCAAGTTGTCGAGAACCCTCTCGCTTCCAGCACCTTTAACAGGAATGGCCATTCAAGTGAGTCGAAGGCCTTCGCAAAATCAAACTTTGCCAAGATAGCCGGCTGCTTATTGAAATCAATATGTTGCAAAAGTTCCCGAGTCGCATTGAAATTTTCTGATATTTGCCGACCTCTAATGAAGGCCGTTTGAAAGGGCGAGATTAACTCCGGCATTCTCAACGCTAATCTTGTAGCTAGAATTTTAGAAATTAGCTTGGGGATGATATTGATTATGCTAATCGGACGATAATCCGTCACCTCTTGTGCCCTGTCTTTCTTTGGTATGAGCACCACATTTGCCCGGTTTATAGCTCTTAGATCCAAACGATTATCATGGAAGTCTTGTACCATTTGCCTCACCTGTGGCCATAGTACCTCTAAGTTCTTTTGAATGAATTCAGCGGTAAGGTCGTCCGGGCCCGACGCCTTATTTTTTGCCAACTTCTCCGCTGCCCTTCTAATTTCTTCGTCCGTGAAAGGACCATCAAGGCTATTCAAGTCCGGGTTCACTCTATAGAGAATAAACGGGTCGAACTGTAGAATATTATCCTGATTTGTGGTCCCTATGGTGCTTTGCAAATGATTATAGAAGACCTGTTTTATTTGAGAATCATGCACTGCCTCTCCCCTTTCATCCATTATTAATTCCACTCGATTTTTTCGGCACCGCGCCGAAGCATATGCGTGAAAATACCGAGTGTTTTTGTCTCCTTCTCGAAGCCACCTACACCTTGCCCGTTGTCGCCAGCGTGATTCAATTATGTTTGCCAATAGGAAAACTTTTTCTTTCATTTGTATGCGGGTCCGGAGTTCATGTTGCTCCAGTGGCCGAGTTTCCTCCAGTTTGTCATAGTGAAGGATTTGTGCCTTACACCAATCCAATTCCTCATTTGACTGCTTGAAATTCGCCAAATGCCAAGTTCTGAGAGCAATCTGCAATCTCTGAGTTCTCAACATAAACTCATTAGCCCAATTGTTAGACATCATTGGTGTGTTCCATATATCCTTTATAATCTGTTTAACTCGGGGGTAATCCAACCAAAAATTTTCTAGCCTAAAAGGCTTCCATGTGGTGTTGTTTTGCCTACAGTGAAGTACCAACGGTGTGTGGTCCAACACTGTCATTTCGAGAGCATTCAGAGTGATGATCGGGAACTTGTTGGACATTGATAGTGATACAAAAACTCTATCAAGCTTCGAAAAAACTGGTTGCGGTCTCTTACTAGACCACGTGAATATTCTATTTTTGAGAGGAATATCAACAATCCCCGTTTGTCTCACTAGATCATTGAAACGACACATTAAATCCATACCTCTCATGTCCCTCGAGCGGTCGATTAAAAATCTCACCATGTTGAAGTCACCTGCGAGGGTCCACGGCACTTCAATTTGTTCGGCCAGGGCTTGTAATTCTTCCAAAAATTCAATTTTTTTCTGATCCTGTGAGGGTCCGTAAGCCGATGTCACCGCCAACACATGGCCAGTTGCTATCTGTCTTAGCACCGCTGTCACCGTATGCCTTGTTGTCCAGCTATTAATTAATTCATAGCTTCGCTTCCAGGTGACCAGGCATCCACCCGCCGTGCCTAGTGCATACAGCACAGCACAGTTTTGCTCAAAAAAAGAAGGTAAAATGCGAGAAAGGTAATTGAAATCATGCGAGTTCATTTTTGTTTCTTGAATACAGCATATCTCACATCTTGAGGACCTGATAACATCTCTAACCACATTCATCTTTTGTGTACAACCCATGCCCCTTACATTCCAACATAAAATTTTCATTTGTTTCCAATTCATTAAAAACTTTGAAATACAGCAAACGGACTTCTGTGAAGACTGAAACCGTACTCTAACTCTCCTGCGGATCGAAATCCAATTCTTCATCGTCGGACTCCTCTTCGTCTGAGTCCGAATCCAAGCAGACCTGCTCCTCACTGAGGTCAACAGTCTCTTCTATTTCTGTCCCTCCAGCGGGTTGTTCATCCATTTGGGCGCTTCCTATCTCTCTCTCTCTCTCTCTCTCTCTCTCTCTCTCTCTATATATATATATATATACATATATACCTCTCAAAACTAACAATTATATATATGCCCCAATGTTAAAAGCTCTATTCTTGTCATAATGTTCTATCATTAACCTTTTCTAGGCTTCTCCATTTTTTCTCATCAAACTAATTGCAGCACTAAACACCAGTGAAGCCAATAAAACTTTAAACATGGAACAAAAAGGATTAATCAATCTAAGCCAAAATGGTACCAGTATTACGCAGACCAGCTTATTAATGATATAATGAGAAAATTAGGAAAATCATAAATGTATATAGGAAAATGGAGTTGCCACTAAAACAAAGCCAATTGTTTGCCCAAAAGAGACACCAGTAAATCAGTTCTATTTCTTAACATATGATTCAATGTTCTTTAGCCATCTAATAAGCTCAATTTTATCCTTATTCATCATATAATCATGCAAGAAGTTGGCCATGTCGTCATCCACCCCTCTATTTTCCAAATATTCTCTAACTGCCACTTTTGCTTCTTCTTCTATTTTCCTACAGAAAGCAAGGTCAATAAGAAATTAAAAATAGATAGACAAGTATAACTAGGAAATGTGACCTTGGATCCAGTTGCCATACCAGATAGATTGGAACTGGTATATACATTGGCACCGCATTAGCACAAAAATTTTGTTTGCTTCTTTATATACTCCAAAATATTATATATGGTACTGTTGGTGGTGTGTACAGCTTTTAATTTCAATTACCCGCGTATGTCATGTGAGGTTTCTCTTTTTATAGGTTAGATATCATCAGCAATGCTACAAGCATGCGAGGACTAAAATTAACTAAAACAAAATTGCTAATGAAAGAAATGGTAAACCCTAAACCACAGCTGAGCAAGTTAAGAAGCCAAAGAAAAATAGTGGAAAATGTTATTACTTGAAATTGCGGCCCATGTACGGCATCCCAGTGGGCCCATTGTGGCTGAGGCTGAGGGGAAAGGCATTCTCCACTGCCAGCAAATCAGGCCACGCTGAGCAAACAAACCCGAAAGCAGAGCCAGCACGCAAGACCTCCACAACCAGGCTTATGTGCAGGTGGGGCCCGCGCTCGTACGCCTCAACTTTCTTATAGAGGCTGAGGCCAGGGTTAGGATTAGGGTTTGCAGCTCCATCAAACATGGTTGCGTCAATTTTTATTTCTTCACCAGGATTATAGGAGGTGGATTTTAAACGGATCCATTGCTGACCCGGGCGATCTTGTATTGTGTACAATTTGAAGCGTGACATAGGCTGATATACAAAATTAATGAGATTGTGAGTAGCATGTAAGACAGCTAGCTACATGAATTGGTAGGGATGAACAGGACTGTGGGTTTACTTGCTGGCTTAGCCTTAGATGAAGATGATTATTTGCTATGATAAATGTAAATAAGTTTGATTAATTTGGTACTTTGGATGCTCAAATGAATGCTTAGAGGTGGAGAGGAGAACCTTGTAAGGAGGGTTATGGTCGGAGAAGTAGGCAATCTCGGAATTCAGAATTCGTACAAGGTTCTCATCGAAGGCAGCCAGGGTCGTCGAAGAAGAAGAAGAAGAAGAAGAAGAAGAAGAAGAAAGTAGAGCGGAGGAAGAAGAGGAATGTAGGGTTTTCAGCAGAAGAGACGAATTAGTTCTAGTCTCAGCCAGGCGCCGCAGCAACCGCGCCATTGAATATCTCCAGTCGAAAGGGAGAAGAAACTAGGAAGGTTTTTGGAACTGGAATTGAGAAGGTAAAAGAGATATTCAACTGGAGAGTGGAGATAGATAAAAAGACACCATGTCAATGTCATTTCGCTAATAAGGGCCGCCACTTCGGCTTTCGCTAATAAGGGCCGTCCACTTTGGCCCAGCCCATTAATTTCCCAATCCAATCCAATCCAATCCAATCCTTGTTTTTCTCAATAGCTAACATCATTTCAGCAATTCAAACCCCAACCCACGTGAATCCGAAATTTTTTTAGTTACCACTTTGATAAAATCAAAATTAAATGAATACCACATTTTCTTATTTTTTTTTTAATTCTACCATTTATGCGGACTTTGTTTGCGCACCAAAATAGCCTAGTCTACAGACTGGGTAGGCGCACCCCTTGGTGCGCGAACTGGGTAGGCGCACCTCTTGGTCAGTATCAAGAGCTTACAAAAATACATATAAATGAATAAATTTTGAACGTTAATTTTTTTCAAATTATTGATTCATATAAAAACAATTCCGAAAAAACGATAATTTTTTTATGTGCATGTAGAAAAAATAATTTAAATCACATCTAATAGTTTTATTTTAACATATGAATTTTAAAAAAAATAAAAATATAATGGAGGCCCCAAAAAAAATAAAAATATTTGAACCCTCCTCCTCCTCGTTTAAAATAAAATAGATCTGAAAAATATATTTTGCTGGGCGAACGAGATGATTTCGCAGTAAGATTTATAGATGAGTTTGGGGCCCAGGCGTATCTGGCTGGCAGACGGTCCCCACTTAAGTTGAAAATAGATTTAGTTGTTAGTCTAACGGCTATTTTTATGAACCAACCGTTGGGACTCTCTTTCTTTCCCTTTGAAAACCAACTCAATAATTATTATTAATTCCTCCGAGTTCCAACATTTATTTGTCTCTCTGATCTGATCTAGTGATCTCTCTTCTTTTGTTCCCCGCAAAATAAAAAATAAAATGGCAAACTCGTACAGACCCGCCTACTACTCCTCCATCCAGCACTCACTCACCTCCATTTGCAAATCTCTTTTCAAATCTAACCGCCGACGCCTCCTCACCGACGAGCAGAAACACTCCGAAGCCCTCAAATGGCAGCAGGACCAATTCCACAAGATACTCCACCTTACTGCATTGCACCGCGAAGGAATTGTGGAGGAGTCTGAGGTCTCTGCATTCCGTGCCACCCTCCTTGAATCAATTGCAGCCGCTCCCAACCCGGCCAACCAAGAATCACCACGTCTCACCCGAGATAAGCTTCTCTTCTTGCAAGTGAGTTATTTCAACTCAAATCTCCTTCCTACTTTTTTTTTTTTTTATTTAATTACCTTGATTTCTTTTCAATTAGGAACTGCTACACTCCAAATGCATCTCCAGCGAAGAGTACCATACATTCAAAAGGCCGCTCTTACAAAGACTTGCGGTTCTTGGTGAAGAAATTAGTTCTCAAGACGTAAAGATGGGTAACCCGGAATGTGTAGTGGCCACACAGAAGACCACACGGAAAGAAGAGGAAGAAGAAGAGTGGTCAGTTATAGACTTACAGGACCCCACCACAGAAAATCCCTCTGAGAAACCAAAACATAGAAACCCAATAAAGCAACTCATCAAGCCACACAAGTCATCCAATAAAAATAAAGAGAAGAAGGAGAATATTGCAAAAAAACCATCCATTTTGACTAGTGAGAAAGGAAAGAGGAGAGAAAGAGAGGGGGGTTGGGGCTTGGATGGGTTTAAGAGGTGGAGAAAAATCGGTGGACACGAACAAGAGGAAGAAGGCACAGCGCCATGTTTGGATGAATCAGAGAGATCTGATTTTTTATTTGATAATGTGCCAAATGCTGTAGCAACTGATTCTGATAAGGTAAGTAATTGAGCCATGTACTGGACTGGTAATTGCTCCTGGTAAAGATGTTGCCGATGCCCAACTTTTTAGATCTAATTACAAACTATTCGCATTAATTTCAGGTGCTCGGGGATAACATAAAGAAGGAGCTTTCTTGGATCAAAACCGAGTTGTCAGCAACAAACCGAAATGTCCATTTTTCGTATGTTTCCGGGCCATAAATTTATGATGCTTTTTATTTATTTATTTGCGCATCTCCTTCATGTTAATTTGTTTGCATATTTCAATTGGTTATTAATTTCAGGGATGAACAAGTGGAAGCAATTTCAACAAAATTACCCGTGGACAAATCTGATCTCAACAGCTACTTCCCCAAGTAATTTTCTCAAATAAATAAAATGTCAGTCAATTAAGAGAATTTCAGATTGTTATAATTAATTTTAAGTTGAATTTTGCAGGGCATGGTGCGATAGGCATGGTGACACGGTGTTACAAGTTGTTCGAAAAGAATTGAACGAGCGTGTGACAACTACTAGTACTCTCCAGCCAATACCAAGCAATGGTAATGATTCACAGAATGCTAACAAAGACTGGGTACATTTTGACGATTCAGAGAATTTTCACCCAAATCTCTTTGGCAAGGCAAATGATCGCTATATAAACCCCTTTTTGTAAATTCTAGTTTTCCTCTTTTGCACATTTAAATTTATCTATTTTATTTCTTTGAGAATTGGATTTATGCTGTAAGAAATCATTTATTTGCCTTGTGTGTCACTGAGAATTTTCAGAATACAAACGAGAGAATTCTTTTCCTACTTTAGTTGCCAAAAATAACAATGAATAGAATTCTTTTCCTACTTTAGTCTGCAGAGAAAAGCAAGAAACCAAATTACGAGATAAGTCTTTTTTTTTTTTCTTTCTGAGATGGTTGATGGTGAGTGAGATAAGTTCAGCTGGATTTTTCACAGTAATTCAAATAATAGAAGCTACTTCTGACACAAAATATGGCTTCCATAATACATGCCCAGATAAAGCATTAACCTAGCAATCATCCTGCCCCAATTCACTACAAAAAAATATTGAAGAAACGATGAGAGCAGTTGAATCATTAATCAACTATATTAGTATCTAGTTGAGAAACCGGCGGCAATTTTTCGAATTACAGAAGCAGCGGATCTTTTCTCCTTCATTTTCAGGGTTGAAATGGTAATCGTAGGTGATTTCCTCTCCTGGATTTATATCCCTCTCTGCAATGAATACCACTTTTTTCTCATTGAAGACCGATATTATCTTTGCCACACAGTTCGCCTGGATTATTTAGATTATTATATCAGCATTCAGCAAGAAAAAGAAAAAAAAAATATCTTGCATGTAATAAGAGATTACCGAGCAGGAATGGTTGACGAATCTGGAGATGCCACCTTTGCGAGTGGCATCAATAATATTCTCTTCATCGATGCGGAAGAAATAACATGCACTTTTTGAATGTAGCTTTTGTCCAGATTGATACTCTTTCTCTCTCTTGTCAGCCACTCTCAGCCTAATTATCTCCCCCACATACTCCACCACCTATGTATTACATTAAAATGAGGGGTCAAACTTGAAAAGGACAGTTCTACTTAAGAAAGACCTTGCTTTTCATGGATAGTACATTGGAAAATTAAGAAATTGGAACCATAGAGAGTGATTACAAAAGCTGTGCTTTTTATGAAAATTATAATGGAGTCGCTACTTTCACAAATGTTTTTTTCTCGAGATGATCTGATTAGGTCTGATAATTTTACGTGTAAATATCGTATCAGTTTAGCGAAGTGCAGTACCAATGTGGTAAGTGTTATTCCCCTAATGAACTAAAGCAAACTTTGATGGTCAATAGTAATTCATATTTATTTCCAATTGTTTTAATCATTTTAGCTTTAGACGATACCATGGCACCATGAGGGATGAAACGAGAAGTGTAAAGTCCAAGTGCATGTATGTGTGATTTATAGACCACCAAATGCTTCCATCCCTGCAATTGCTTGTAACGCATATATTCCTTCTGCACAACCAACGACAAAAACAATATTCAAATGAAAATAACATTAAAGCAGAAAAATTACATGCTCCACAGATAATCTTTACCTTGACTATGCATGCATTATGGCAAACCAACAAATCTTTTGATAAACAAATAAATGAACCCCTATCCAAAGGTGAAAAACTCAAAAGCCTTGTTGTCCGAACAAACGAATAATGGAAGAGTGCATTTCGGAATAATGTTAGTGTGTTTGGCAACAACCTTTACGTGGAGTACTGCTGTTCAGAATAATGATAGAATAACACCAGGTGACCAACTATCAAAGTACATAATTACAAATTGAAGAAAGAGGATGTGATTTACCTGCAAATCAAATTCCACATCTGACGAAGAAAGTGATTTGACAGCCACATCGTTAAATGGCTTCTTACCATTAATCCGAAGCCATGCATTAATTTGTTCTTCTGAAACAATGCAGGCCCTGGAATCACCTTTCGTCACTATATTATCAGGAGTAGGGTTTTCATATTGTCCCCTTTTTCGGCCTTTGAACACCTATTAAACCATAAAAACAAAAATATATGGAGAACATAATTCTAATTCAATAACAAATATATGGAGAACACCTTTTTCGGCCTTTCGTCGCTATATTTTCGTTCCACAAAACCCAAGGAAGACCCGAGTGAGAGGGGTGGGAGGAGGATTCCATTTGAAGGGGCAAACAAGATACTTTTGGATCTTATTTTTTTTCTTATTTAAAATAATAAAAAAAACTGGCACCATATAGGTGTATCCTTTACCAGCTCAGAGTTGGGGTATGGCAGTAAATTGAAATGTTTCTACATTACCTCTGTCCTTGCACATGTCCAGCCTTCATTTGATGCATACTTCTCATTTCCCTCGATATATAAATTTTCTCCATCTGACTTGTTTACCGTTGCATGATAAATGCACCTCCCATAAAAGCCGACCTTCTCACCATGTTCTCCTTCCACCTCATTTTGTAGTAAACCCTGAATTGCCAATCAAAATTACTAAATGTAAAAGCAGCATACGACCAAACTTTAAGGACTTGCAAAACCAGTTCAGCTGCTCTTTAGCCCTTCATTTATTTTATTTGTTTGTATCTCTCTTCTTTATTATTTATTAAGCCCTTAATGTATTATGCATAATATTTTGCCGGAGGTTCCTTTTTGTTGGTTTGTTTGGTGTTATATGCAGTAAAAATCATATTACAACTTAACCAAGCTGAGTAATTGCAATGGTTAAAAAATAGTGGATGCTTAGTACAAAATTAATTTTGCAGCTGATATTTAATCGAGCCAGAGTTGGCACATTTGAGGCTTAGTACAAAATTTATGGTTAGTGGTTGCAGATTGCTGGATTAAATTAAGCCTTCAACGCTTAAGGCATAACTGCACAATTATAATTGAGGCAGATGTTAATTTTAGGGGGTTACCATCTGGACAACTTAAATTTACAATTCTTTAAAGAGGGTTCCAATACCTCATGCTTTTACCTCATCATGCCTCATATTCTATATCTTCGTTTTCAAAGTCTAAACTGTTGATCCGAACCGCTCATGATATCCATACTAAAATATGTTTGGGATGAAATTTTATAATTTTTGGAAAAAATTTACTATTTTTTAAGATAGGTACAAAATCACTGTTTCTGGAAAAAAAATTCCAAAATTATAAAATTTGGTCTCCAACCATATTTTAGTATGGATATCATGTTGAGCGGTTTGGATCGACAGTTTGGCCTTTGAAAACAAAAATATAGAATATGAGACATAATAAGGTATTGGAACCTTTAATTCACTGTTTAGAGATACAAATTATCCTGTATTGAGCATGCTATAAAAGTTATTCTTGCCATTAGGCTCAAAACTTCATATTTTGTACCTTTTGGTGAGCACACCAAGGATGAAATACTATGGTACAACCTGAAATTCTACATTTTACACATGAACCTCCTGGCCGTCTGCAAACTGAGCAAATCTGATACAAAAATAATAAATATGAAATACCCATAAATTATCTCAAAGTAGAAGGATAACATTGTAAATTCTGAAAAAAAAAAAATATATTGCTGGCAGTAGATATGTTCTTTTTGGTAGGCTTCACTCATCATAGCATCTTTTTAAGAAACCTTGCCCCCAACAAAAAAAAAGGACAACAGTTTGTTTCAGTACTGTATCAGGAAGACCAGCATTACCAGTTTTGCTTAGTAGATCAGATAATCAGTGATGCTTAAAATTCAAAGTTCCACACAATGCATAAGAACATAACTGGTAAAAACACTATCTTGAAATCTATCAGCCAAAACTGTATAGCTTACACTATTTTTTCTGGAAGGAGAAGTGCCAGACAGATCAAAAGCAGCCATGGTGTTAACATTGGGGCACCTCGTACTGGGGGTCCACAGACCACAAACCATGTGGACCCAGTGTACCATGGAACGATTTTCATCTGCTCCGATGAGTTGAGTACCTGGTCTACCAAAACATGGTTTATGCAAATATTCTATTAGACTATTTACGAGTTTCCGGGGCTTCAGCGCCCTTGTCATAGCCCCACCTTGGTATCCACACAGAACACAAACCTGCAAAAATAGGCCAGTTGGAATGAGAACCGGTTTAACAAAAAATAGTGGTTTAATGCTAAGTGGATGGCCCACAGAGGATCAGCTCCACAATTTACTCTTTAACTGAAGCCAAGAAAGGTCATATGAGGGTATAGATGTATATTTTGTCATTTTCATTGTTCTCTTCTTAGCTTGGTTGGTAAAGAATTTGGCAAATTTATTGTTTAATAAATTTAGTTAGGCCTTAATAGTGCATATACTTGGCATCAACCATGTTAGTATTACTAGTTGAATCAATAAAGCAGAAATGAAAAGAGACAATGGCAGATCTATGCATACTGCAATATAGTAAAATTGTAAACGATAGTTTGATACAACTTACCGGATCGAAAAAACCAGCCCTACAGGGTCTACAAAACCATGGACCCTTGGGTTGTCGCAAAATGCCATAGCATGCCTGGTGCACCTGCAACATTCATGAATAAAATCAGTTTAGATTGTAACAAATTGTGAGCAAGAAGTCAGACCAAGGGACGAAAGTTTCTTTATTTAAAATATTCGCATTAATGCTGTTTTCATGCACCAGTTCAGGAAATAATTTGGTTATTACAGGTAACCAAATGTATCTCTCTGAACTAACAGTGTTGTTATCTTATGAGTTATAAGATTGAATCTGGAATTTGACAGCTCAATAGTTCACCCAAACCTACCTTCCAGAAGGAAAGCAGAGGAAAAACAAACAAAAAACAAGGGGAAATAACCGTGATCGTGCAATGTTGACACCGCAAAATTTGATTGATATCCTCCTCAGTCGAGCTTCGGCAGACAGAACAAGACAACTCAGAGAGGGAAAGATGTTTATGTTCCTCAGCATGCCTGTAGTAATGATTAAGACAGGGTTTTATCAAACAACAGTAATTGTATATACCAGTACGGATAATACGATTAAACTACTGATAAAAATATAAAGTATATAAATCTTAAAAAGCCAACCTTGACTTTATCTCTTGAGAGGCAGGGAACAACTGACACTCACCACCGGAAAGTGAAGGACTCACATGTATCACATTATTTGATTCTTCTTGCACAAATTCTGTATCAGCATAACATAAATTATTTCAATGTTTTTATTACATACACTCTGAAGAAATCTCTTTTTATTCGATATAAAAAGTAACTTGGTCCATTTAGGCAAAAAAATAAAGATTTGCTTTATTACGTCAGAGATCAATAAAATGTACCTAACATAATTCAAGAATAGTATAATATTTATTACCTGTGCCAGTTTTGGGAGAACGCTCTAATTTACTCATCTGTTCTCCCTCCATTATATCAAGAGATATGCTCTTCATTTTCACTCTTTTATTTTTTCCAGAATATTCTCCAAATTCATTTAATTTGGTGTCTTTAGACTTCCGAGCTGATCGACTTAAAGTTGGCTCTACCATAACAGCACTATTCATCAGATTATTATGAACAAGTCTCATACTTTTCCTTAAATCGAGCATTCTAGGATTCTCTTCGGCCAAAGGACTCAATTTTTCAGCCTTATTTTGTAAAATTTTATCACAACTGGTTTTAGTTCTTTGGAGTACCGAGACAAGAGAAACTATTTTCGCAGGTTTCAGGGCATCATTAGTCATGCCATTAGAAATAATTCCAAAATTCCCGCAAACAACAGGCTTGTTTCTCTTGGCACAGAAAGGATGATAACTGTTTTTGTTTTTTGTTTCACATTCTTTAATCCCTATTTCACTCAGATATTTGTACTTGGGCTGTTTTCTGGCTTCAAGGTGATTCATTGGTCCATGGTGGCCTGGGTCTACTTCATCTTCCCTATTTTTCTCAGAAAATGTTCCATTTGCATTAAAACAACTCATTGCTCGACGATGCACCGAAGCCACAGAATTTTCTTCTCTCTCTTCTGAAAAGGCTTCACTTGTCTTTGAATAGGTCACTAGTCCATGGTGGACCTGGTTCACCATGCTTTCTACTTTTTTCTTCTCAGAACATGTTTGATTAATCCGAGGACGTTTCGCAGGTCCACCGCGGATCAGGCAAACAGATTTTTTATTCCGGTTTTTCTCAAGATTGGCCTCATTCATCCCAGGATGGTCCTCCGGTCTGCAATGGGCCTGGTCCACCATCTTATCTTTTCTACTCTCCATGGAAAAGACTTCATTTATCTCAGAATGATTAGTTGGTCTATAGTGGACACGTTCCATCATTTTTTTGTCTCTCTTTACTAGTCTAACATCATTGCGTGGCTTCTTGGTCAGGCCATCAGTTGTCATCACAGGTCGCTCTCTTTTAAGGGTACTAGATTTGTTGGTTGCACTTAGAGATGGTTGTATTGCTGTACAGATTTCATGCCTCTCATCAGACGAACCGCATTTCTCGACCAATGATGCCTCATCAGCTGGTACAGGTACCAAAACCCTCATGCCAGCAGAACCCAACTCCCAGTTTTTATCAGTTTCAACTGATACTTCAGTTACAGCAGGCGCTGATGACCCTGAAGATATACTTGAGATCACTTTATCACTGGTAAAGAGTTTTTCCGGCACATCTATTAATGGAAAATCTTTTCCCAAGAAATTCTTTCCAGGTGCATCCTTCCATGAGCACTCACACTGGGAAGAAAGCTTAGGTCTTTTGTTTGTATCTCCAACGATGCGGTCTTTGCCTTCTTCTAACAATAAAATTGCATGCTTATGACATCTCGAAATGCAGTGTGCCCCACAAGTAGGCAATGTTTCATGTGTACTACTGGAATAGATTTGAAAAAAAAAAAATGGGTGAGCATCGTGCTAAAATAGCACCCTTACTGGAAGCTACTGCTTGTACTAGTACTCCAGAACAGTAGAAGTTTAGAAAAGAAATAACCTGATGCATGGTGGTTTTTCACTGTCACAGATACAGCATGCACTTAACCGCTCTCTGGAACAAACCAGGCAAGAGGGTACGCACCTAACTGGAAATTTGCACACATCACTGTGATTACCGCATTGAAATTTGTGGACATGCTCCTCATGCAATGTTTTGTTGTTATTATCTTGGCCAGATGAGTTTTGGAATTTTAGATTTGAAAGGCAGCACATTCTTCCATGCAGATGGGTTGTTTCACAAACTCTTGCACATCTTTCGGGTTTATACCATGAATTTTCCGTGAGGTCAAAACCATGGTGCTTGAGGTTCTGTATCAAATAACAATGATATTTAATCAAAACAAAAGTTAGAAGATTCATGACTATCTTTGTTCTATGACATAGTGATCACTTGTTAATAAATTACAAAATAGTGCTTTACCAGGCTCTCTGAATTTGGAGAACAAGTCCTCAAAGCATCGCTAACATTGCAAGTAAATCCACCAGCGCGAGAGATATTTGAATTGGAGCCTAAGTTGAAATTCTCATCATCTATTCTGACAAAACCATTCTTGCATTTATCCAGTGCCTTTTCATCTGAGTCCCTTACAAACTCAGTACTATTTCCTAATATATCATCGCCTGATTCCACCGGATTTTTCCTCTCAAGGTGAGAGAGAAACAGAGAGATAAGTGAGTTTTTGGTTGGGTCGCTAGTAAAGTCATCAGACGGCGAGGTCCTGTGCGGATGTGTATTTGTAGGAATTGTATTTACCAGAAATTGATTGAGGCGTGAGTCTTCCTTTTGAGGAATTTGCAAACGTCCTGAGTTTTCGTTTGAAGACAAACCTGCAGTCACAGTGCATCAAAGCAAATAACGCATCATTCTTTTTTTTTTTTAAATGGTAAGTGATTGCCTACTTATTTTCGTTAAGCTAAATAAAAAGAATACAGATAGAGAAAGAGGGAAAAAAAAAAAAAAAAAAGAGGAGATAATACAAGCATTGTCCAAATAAAGAAAAAACACAAAAAATAACACATCATTCAACAATTGAAAAACTAGTTTAGCGACAACTGGCAACAGTTTATCATATGATTTGAGCCCATTCTTTCTTTGGCTCCTTATTAGTAATGACAAGTTAGAAGAGGACAACAAAATTATATTTACAATTTCAAAATTCAGGGGTATTTGAGTTTCAATTTGGCTTAATTGAATTGGAGAAATGGTACCAAATTACTCTGACACTGCACTAGTCAGGCCATGTAGAACTATTCGAAAGATTGTATAATTACACTCACCTTTACTCACTGCAGGCTGGGAAAAGTGTGTTGCTTGCACATCAAGTGCAGTGGTGCGTTGCAAGGAAGTTGGGTTTACGACTTTTGATGAGTTATTAATAAGGTTAGGCGGTTGTCCGAGCTTCAATTCAAATCTCGAAGCAAAAGGAGAAGAAGAGATGTTTTCTTCATTCCTGGCACTATTCCCGAGACTTACACCTTGTCCCATGAAATTGGATACATTTGCACTATGGGAGACCAACTGAAACCCATTTTTTGGTATACTTGTACTGGTTTTTCCTTTTTGTGCAGCTGAGGTCCAGTTTGGTGATAAAGAGCTGTTATACTCGTTCAGATTTCTATTTAGTGCAGTACTGGTCTCTGAATTGGTGGGACCTACCTTGTGGAGCTGGTTCTGGTAAACAGTTTTGTTATTGGATCGAAAAACAGACCCATCTAGAGAACTTGATTGAATCACAGATGCCTGTAAAGATGAGTTATCTGGCCAATCCCAGTAAGTGCTATGAACCTACAGGAAACAAATTAGGAAATTGGACATTACTTGAAAATATTATGAGTAGCACCCGTTTTCTTTCCTTATATTTTGTTTCAAATGGTTGTTGTAGTTGATCTAGTGCTTGAAAAAGGTCATGTTAAATAAGAAATAAGACAATTGAAACAGAAAGAAAACACTTACTCCTAGAAAGTGTCGGGCCCAGCGGGAAATAGTCATGCCATTTTCCATGTACACACTTTCACCGGCCTTACTAGAAATGCCCCCGGAATGCTACAAAATGTAAATACAGTAAAAATGGTTCTTTTACATATAACGAGACTAATTACAATACACCATTCAAATTCAGGTACTTGCTTATTATTCATGAATACAAGTTTTACTACTGTAGCAGATTTTGATGCCAGTTAGATGTGGTCTGGGTACAGCTCAGCTGGACATATCAACTGATTATTGAATGCTATGCAGAGTACGAATAAGTAATGTGCGTGCACGTGCATGTTTACATATGTCTGTTAAGAGTTGCTAATACACCAGCTGATTCAGGTCCCACAAACAAAAACATCAAATGACAAAAAACAGATTCAGAAGTAAATAGCAACCTATAGTTTGGTAATAAAATTTAAATTCGCTAGATAACTTGTGCATACCTCACAAAACTTGGCCACGGACATTTTAGACCTATGACAAAGGCAAACAACTCCAAGATGTCCCGAATCAGCAAAAAACAACTCTCCAACTGAATTAAATTTGCAACAGTTATTAGCGATAATCTACAAACTAAAAAATTCTACACCCCAAGCGAACACAATGGAATCCTGGATTTAAATTGATCATTGGTAAGAAGAAGACGCACTAATTCCAAACTGTACTCCCATCTGATTCCCAAATTTAAATTACTAAGAGAAAATGAGCGTCACACGAACCAGTATTCATGCAAAAGACGAGTCGCTGGTCACCATGCCAAGATGACAATGTTGCATTAACAGGTGTTTTCTGGGGAGCCCGAAAATCCAGTGTTTGTACCCGATAAGCACTCTGGGTATGACCTATATTTCCTGATGAAAAAAAAAGGAGATTAATATAAGCAATCTCTGAGATAAGTTCCGGCCAATCGAGACTGACAATTCTATGACACTAAGGAGAAGTAGTGTACCAGCACTAATTAGAACCACAGGTTACTGTTACTGGCAGCAGTAGGGAACAGTTGATAACAGTACCCATAGTTGTAATAAACAGCAGGATGCTGCCAGCATACCAGTACAGGTATTAGTACAAAGATGTACCTGATACCATATTAATAGTTGATTTTTTTTGTTTATTTGGCCTATTTGTTTACTGGAAAATACAATATTCTTTGATTTACATTCCTGGTCAGCCCTGTAGGATCTAGAAGCAGACAGCAGGATACATCTTATATAACACCGAAATTGTATAGCACAGAGACGTACCAGTTTTTGGGAAAGTGGTTTGGAAAAGCATGTTGTGGGGGTGTTTTGCATGAGTTTGGAGAAAAGGAGGAGCAGAAGCGACAGCGAGAGCGTGGGGATTGAGTTGAAGGGCATTATGGGAATGTAGGTTGGGAGATAATAGAGGAGGAAAAGGCGGGGTTTGAAAGGCGTTGAAGAGGGGTAGAGGTAGGGGTAGGGGTAGGTCTTGCGAAATGGGAAGGCGTGCAGGGATTATGGAGTTCATTCCCTGAGGCTGAGAAGGAGCGGGGATCGCGGCCTCCGTCGGCACTGGCGACCAGCCGGAGCTGCATTTTGGCGGCCACGAACCGCCGTTCATGGCCCAGCGACACCGTGGCTTCCAATTTGCTTTAGGGAGTGTGGGATGGTTTTGAGTTTTGACAAAGAAACAGAGCAGGTGGAAAACAAAAGGGTCGGGTCTTTTGCAATCCAATCAATAATTCCAATAATTGCAGTGGGCAGTGCGAGAAAGGACTCAAAAGGAGCAAGGACTAAGGTCTAAGGAGGGAGAGAAAGAGACCAAAACGATTTTAGAAAATTGCAGAGGAGGGGATTTTAGAGAGAGAGGGAGAAGGGGGGAACGGCAAAATGTTGATTGGTCTTCTGCTTTTTAGCTTTTTAGCTTTTTGCGCTCTCTTTCTCTCTCTCTGAAGTGCTGTAGTAATAGTAACAGTAACAGTAACAGTAAATGTAAATCCCTGTTTTCTGTCAGTGTGCAGATCTTTTCTTTTCGTCAGAAAGACTCAAAGACCATATATATCACTGTTGAATGAATCCGGTGTTCTACACCGAACAAGCTCTTTCAGATCTTATGTGACACGAGGAGGAGTGTATCTTCGTGTGGTTTTCACTGGAACGCCAACGAATCCATGTCTTTGTCGACGCGTTCCACAGAATTTCGGACTTGAACTATGTCCACTTAAAAGTTAAAACAATGTTTTTAAATTCCTTTTTTCTTTTTCTTTTTTGATGAATTTGGCATATGCAATGCAACATGCGATCAGGTATAGCATAAAAAGTAGATGAGTCCTATCTATCTACTGAGTACTGACTAGCATAGAAAGGAGTTTAGGTGGATCCGCATTTTCCAAGTTGCCTCTTCATGCATGCCAATTGCCAAGAAACCAGTTTACACCTGCTCAATGCTCATTGGTTCACATCGGTTAAAATCCAAATAAAATAGAAGAATTATTTGGTTTTTAAAAAATACAGCCTAAATCCACCGAATTTATTTAAATCAAATCAAATTAAATTTTAATTTGTTCGGATCAACTGAAATAAGAAAATTAATAAATAAACAAACAATTTTGATTATTTTTTAATTTTTCATAAGCTTAAAATAATTATTTATTTCAATACACAAAATTTAATTAGGATTTAGTGATTTTCATATGCAAGGAGAAAGAAAATATTCATAATTAATTTTTTATAGGTTCAAAAGAATTATACTCCTCTTTCGATCGGTTCGGTTTAACCGGCTTTAGAAGTTTATAAACTGAACCAAATCAAATAGTTAAACCGGTTTTAAAAAATGAACCGAACCGATCTATTTAACCAGAAAAACTGAACCGTTCAATTCAAATTTTCTCTGTTCGATTTAAAACCAATTAAACCGGATCCAATGAACACCCCTGCAAATCAGAATCCCTCATTTTTTTTTTGGGGGGGGAAGAATAAGTTGAAGAAGGCGGTCACAGAAAATTGAGTTGGTTTTTTATTATTCTGAAATTGTTCGCTGGTTTATAATTGTATTAAATGCAGGTTACTCTGAGCTGGAAGGGAAAAGAAGTAAAAGAGGACTTAATGGCAAATATTTCTTTCTTGGGTCCGCCTAGCTCTCCCCCGTGAACAATCCCCCGTTTCATCTCCCGTCAGTTGCATTAATTAAAGTAGTTAGTTAGTTAGAATTTATAACTGTCAGTGTATTTTAGGAATTTGCAGAAGTATTCATATGTAGCACAACTAGTATTCATCCATCTATATGAAGGTATTCACATTTGCAATAGAAACATATTTGGATATATTATAACAAGAAAGTAGGGGACAAACAACATGTGTGGGGGACCGCACAACTGTCAGAGCATTAATTAAGTGGGGGACCGCATAACCGTCAGCGCATTAATTAAGTGGGGGACTTCTAACTACCTTCAGCTCATTTTAGAAATTTACAAAAAAAGTATTCATCTGTAACACAACTAGCATTCATCCATCTATATAAATGTATTCATCTTTGCAATAGAAGCATATTTTGACACATCAATCACTCATCTTTTACACGTTTTTAGATATGGGTTTTTTTTTTCTCCGTTCAATCTAACCAATATTTCTGACGATCTGTGAGGAATTTTGCAAATCTAAAACCATGAATGTCCTCTAAATAATTTTCTCTTTCAAATGAGATCCATGATGACATACTTTGAGTTGTCCGTTGCACAAGTATTCACACCTCGTCATGCAAGTATTCATCCTCATCGTGTAAGTGTAAATAGTTAATGTACCAAGAGTATTATACGTTTTTAGAGATGGATTTTTTTTTCTCCGTTCAATCTAACCAATATTTCTGACGATCTGTGAGGAATTTTGCAAATCTAAAACCACGAATGTCTTCTACACAATTTTCTCTTTCAAATGAGATCCATGATGACATACTTTCGAGTTGTCCGTTGCACAAGTATTCACACCTCGTCATGCAAGTATTCATCCCGCATTAAGCAAGTATTCATCCTCATCGTGTAAGTGTAAATAGTTAATGTACCAAGAATATTACAAACATATGTGCATACCAAACAAATAAAAAGTATTCATCCATAAGATATCAAGTATTCATACATATAAGTTAAAGTATTTATGCCTAAGATATTAAGTATTCATCCATAAACGTTGAAGTATTCATCTCTAAAACATTAAGTATTCATCCATATGTACTTAGTACGCACTGTTCTAATTCACCATTAATGAAGCTTTGTTCTTTGCAAATAACTCGGATCTGACCCGGCAGTCGACAGTGATGGATCTACTCCGGCGGAGGTGGGAGAGAGAGGAGGCGGAGGTGGGAGGTGGGAGACGGAGGTGGAGGTGGGAGAGGGAGGCTGAGAGGGAGAGGTGGGAGAGACGGGCGGAGGCGCAGAGGGAGAGGTGGGAGAGGCGGGCGGAGGTGGAGGCGGAGAGGTGGGAGAGGGAGAGAGAAAGAGGAAAGAAATAAATAGAGAAAATTGGATAATTAATTTGTAGGGCCATTAGGTAGTTAGAATTTTGAATTATAGTTAGAAAAGGTAGTTAGTTAGTTGGGGAGATGAAATGGGGATGGATAGATGGAGGAAGATATAATTACCCTTCTTTCTTTTCGGTACTTTTGACGATAAATTCAGTCAGCGATGATATATTTTTTTTTTCTTCTAATTTTTTAAGGAGGAATACGGCTGTTTTTTTTTTCTAATTTATATAAACTTTAGGTAGTCAAGGCAGTTTCGCCCGATATTTTTATTAATACTCCAAAAAAAACAAATTATCAAATCTGCCCCCACCCCAAACTTATTTTTAAATCTACCCCAACCGTCCGTCTGCTGGTCGGTCCACTTTCCTGACCTGCCCGTCCAGCAGCTGGGCGGTCCACTCTTCATAGATGACCGCCCAGCTGCTAGGCGGTCCGCTATTTTTTTTTTATAAGGGTTTTATGTTTTAATTTGTTTGAATGTTTTATATTAAATTGTTGTAATGATTTGTTTGAATATTTTATATTAAATTGTTGTAATGATTTGTTTGAATATTTTATATTAAATTGTATGATATATATTTATTATTTGTTGACGATTATATTTTTATAATTGACGATTATTTTTATATGTTATGTAATTGTCTAGCTTTAATATAATTGATTAGTTTTATATTAAGTTTGTTAATGTTTAAATGTTTCTAAATGGTAATCGAAATGGTAAGTCTAAACAACAAAAATAGATAATCTAAATGGTAAGTCTAAAAACGAAACATAACAGTCCAAACACGAAATATAATAATCTAAACTAAAATACTAGAAACCTATCAAACTAAAAAAAATATAAAAACCCTAACGACGATGACGAGGGCGAGGTCCGGAGAGGTCCAACCTGACAGGTGCACGGCGGTCCCTCTGTGACGGCGGATGCCTCTGGTGAACCTCATCCACCTGCATGTCATCGTGTACGGCCTCGCGCGCCCATGGGTCCTCCCCCAGGTGTAATGCATGCTCCCCATGGATCCTTGCCTGTGTACGCAACACCCACGGATCGGCCTCCCAAGTAGAAGGATACGTGGGCGGAGGCGGTGTGCCAAATATAGCAGAGGCAAAACCATCTGCAGTCTGCGTCCCACTCCCACTGGCCTCGCCGTCGTGCTGTCTGGGCTCCCATCCGCACTTATGTCCAATGAGGTCATCCAATGAGAAGTCAACTATGCCGGCAGCTTCATCCTGCATGTAAACAATGTTACTTTTGCTACATAGAAATAACGAATAAATTAATTAAACAATGAAGTTTTGCTACCTCAGTGAGCTGCACTGGAACTCCATACTCGTTGTAGTACGCATTCCACGCGTTGTTGTTCAACACCTATTGGTGGATCGCCCAGCCCGAGTCATCATCTGCAGAAATGAAGATAAACTAATAAGAATGATCTTTTAGAGAGACACTTAATAATGATAATTTGTATGACATATTATTACCTGCAGGAGGTGGCGGCATCTCATCAGCGTATATAGGGGCTCTAGGCTGCTCCGAATCTGGTGGTGAGGCCTTTATCTCGCGCCAATTGACGTCCTCTCCAGCATCGTGCAACATACCAACGAGGCGCCCGTCCCAGCTAGAGTCCTCCACGATCGGTGCACTGTGTTGGAGCATTTGACATCCTATCGCTCTCCAACTTTTTCTCGCCATGCACACCAAGCTGTGTGCCACTCCTCTAATAGCGGTCAAAATCTGCACACAATGTATTTTCATTATTATTATTAGAAGATGAATAAATAACTACAATTTTTTAAGCATGTCAGTTTCATTTAAATATACCGAACAAGCATGGATCGGGCCGAAAGGCAAGTAAGTCCTAGATCCGTCACCCGTGAGTCTCCGTCAAAGAGCATCACCATAGTCCCCATGTAGATAAACCGTCGGCATGCCCCATCTCTGGTATCAGACTAAATATCGCAATCTCCAGGGCCCGACCGGCATAGAGGCATCAATAGCTGGAGGCGGGGTCCATAAGTGATCCCCCGGTGATGCAGCACGCTGGTAATGCTCCCAGAAACGCGTGCTCCAGTTGACCTTGGGCTTGTTGTGTTTAGTGCTGCAATATAAATTAATTAGTAACGTGTATGTCTGAACAAGTAATAAAATAGACAAACAATAAGGTAGTGAGTAGTTACCTGTGCAACTGGGTGGTCTGCTGCTCGCCCAACTCTGGAAAATCTGGGACATAGGCATCCAAGCCAAACTGACGGGGCACTCGATCAGGATAGTGGTACTCAACTATCCAGAAACATACGCACGGCCCCCGATAAAACGAGAGATATCTCTGCTCTAATGTCAGCCGGCACAGAAGGTTATCATCGTAGAACACCCGATAGGGGTACCAGGCGATGCTCGCCTCGTGAAGCATCTGGAGCTGACCCCGGACATACGAAATCCCCAGGTCCTCCTCCTGCCCGTGTCCTCGTATGTGTGGGGAGTACCCCATATGGCACCGTACCCTGGACGTCTCTCGGGGTCATCTCCCATCCATAACCCCGCCTGAGCTGGAGGAACAGGCCGACACACCGGTATATGTGACCAGGACCACTGCTGGAGTAGGAGAAGCGGTCCAGCAATCTGCTTGTTCGTCGCCTAAATTTTGGACATGCGGTGCACTTCTGGTAAATATGGAACCCTAATATTTGTAATAAAAAAATTAAAATATTTGTACAAACTTACCAGACAAGCATGACACAAGCCCCGGTATAAGTGGGCAAGCACGACTCCACCCCAGTTCCACTTCGACGGCCGCTGAATGTCCCTCAGCAGAGAGAGGAACATAATCGGAACTGCTTCACCACTGGAATCGACAAACATGACGCTGCCACATAAATCCATGACAAACGCCCTCACGTACCTGCAATATAAATTAGAGACATAAATAACTATATTTTTTTGTTGAATCCATAACATATTTTAATTTGCAACTGTTTGTGATTACCTCAGAACGGCCCGCTCGTCACGTGTATCGGGGGTGATCCTACGCCGGTGGAAGTAACTGCGGAGCGCCGCAAGACTAATGCAGTATTTAGAATACCGGTAATCCTCCTCCTCCTTTCCTTTCTTCTTCTTCTTCTTCTTCTACAAGTCCGTCGGATGGGCCCCCAGCAGCTCTGGTATCATGTCCATCAGGTCCGGATGGTCTGAGACACCACCGATGGGGTCGCCATCTATCCGTAAACCCCATAAGGCGCTGACGTCACCTAGTGTGACTGTCATCTCCCCAACCGGAAGGTGAAATGTATACTTCTCCGGTCGCCATCTCTCCACCAGACCACAAACGAGAGCCTGGTCAATATCACAGTGAGGTATGGTGGCCAACTGATACAACCCGAGATGCATGATGCACTGCTCCATCAACGGGTGACGGACGTATGGTATCTCGGGGGTGCGATGCCTCACTGTCAACATCGTCGTGTCCTGCATTTTACAATGATTTCAATATAAACGTCTAATTATCTGTAATATTAAATAATGCTATTTAAATTAGGAATACAAATCTAACGTACCTTCATAGATGCAAGTGAGACACGGTGCCTGACATGTGGGGTCCACAGAAGAGGACTAAATGTGTCCGGATGGTGAGGGGGATAATCTCCAAAGGGAGCATCTACACCGGATGCCTCTGCACCGGATGCCGCTGCACCGGATGCCGCTGCACCGGAATCCTCTGCACCGTGATCATGTGAACTCTCCCCCGTCTCCAGAGGGGCATCCCATGCACGTCCCGTCTAGTTCTGACCATACTACATTTCAATAAACAGAAGATTATATCTTATAAATCCTGATTTATAAACCCTAACTTATAAACTCCAATTTTGTCAACCCTAAACCCTAATTTAACAATTCAACTCTAATTTAAACAATTCAACCCTAAACCCTAATTTAACAATTCAACCCTAAACCCTAATTTAACAATTCAACCCTAAACCCTAATTTAACCGTTCAACCCTAATTTAACAATTCAATCCTAAACCCAAATTTAACAATTCAACCCAAATTTAACAATTCAACCATAATTTAACAATTCAACCCTAAACCCTAATTTAACAATTCAACCATAATTTAACAATTCAACCCTAATTTAAAAATTCAACCCTAAACCCTAATTTAAATAATTCAACCCTAAACCTTAATTTAACAATTCAACCATAAACCCTAATTTAACCGTGCAACCCTAATTTAACAATTCAACCCTAAACCCAAATTTAACAATTCAACCCTAAATCCTAATTTAACAATTCAACCATAATTTAACAATTCAACCCTAAACCCTAATTTAACAATTCAACCCTAAACCCTAATTTAACAATTCAAACACTAATTTAAACAATTCAACCCTAATTTAACAATTCAACTCAAACCCTAATTTAACCATTCAACCCTAAACTTGGAAACCCTAATTTTGAACAATTCAATCGTGTCGGGAAAATCAACAACCCGCACAAGATAATTAACAATTCAATTCTACCAATCGTTCCAATGCCAATACAAGATACAAAATATAAATTAAAAAAATTGTTTAGAGACTTACTCGAAAATAATCGGATTGTCGCCGAGATGGCCGAAAATTGGGGTTCGGGTGAGAGAGAGAGAGAGGAAGAGAGAGAGAGAGAAAGAGGGAGAGGAAGAGAGAGAGAGACAGTGGCAGATTTGAAGAGAGAGAGAGTTCAAGAGAGAGAGAGAGGAAGAGAGGGAGAGAGAGACTTGGTAGTGAGAGAGGGACCACTGCTGGAGGTTTTCGGGCGGCGGGGAGGCAGAGAAGAAAGAGAGAGAAGAGCTGGCGGCTCTATAGGGGTCGGACCGCTTATAAAAAAAAAATAACAGCGACCGCTCAGCAGTTGGGCGGTCAGCTATGAAGAGTGGACCGCCTGCCTGCTGGGCAGTCAGGTGGGAAAAGTGGACCGCCCAGCAGATTTGATAATTTGCTTTTTTTTTTGGTATTAATAAAAATATCGACAGTTTGGCTTTAATTTTCTTTTTCTTTTTCAGATTGTCAGTGTCTGTCCTTGTTCGTAAAAAGAAGTAATAGTTTAGTCATTTTTCTAATTATGTTTTTTATGGTTGAAAAATTCAAATATGTTATAACAAGCTATATATCAGTCTATTTTTTTATCATCTTATATAACATCGAATAGTAAAATATTTATATTTTTTTTCCAATCTACAAATGCGTAAAATATAAATATGCACGAGCAATATATATGTATGTTACACTGTTCTTGTTCTTGTTAAAGCCGACATTTTTATTAATATCCAAAGTTTAATAGAAATTAATTAATATATCCAGATCTATTGGGAAGATATAAAAATACATGTACCGGCCATGTTTTGACCGGTATCCAATTTAATTCATTACCAGCCAACAAATGGTCGGTATCCAAATTTTTTTTTTAATACAGTACCGGCTATTTTCTGGCCGGTACTTAATTTTTTTTTTTTTTAGGATGGGCATAGCATAGTTGGCTAGAAGCAAAAGTCGTAGGAAACTCGGATTGAAATTTGCATTCGGTTTAGCTAAGATCAAACAAATGCATTTGATTAATTTCTATTAAACTCTGGATATTAATAAAAATGTCGGTTGTTAAAGCAAAATTTACATTTACATTGTGATTTTATTTTATTTTATCATATGAATTTTGTATCCGGCGTGCAATATAAAAAAATTACATTTACATTGTGATGTGTGTACATGCAAAATTTTACAAATATTTGAATTCATTTAGCACAAAGTGAAGCTGTAAAAAAAATGAAATGTCATAAGTTATTTAATACATTTATTTTTAATTATTTGTTGGACCGTATTATGTGAATTCGAAAATTTCAAAATTTTGGATGTACATACATCACTCGTGAAGTGGATCGGCTTCACAGTTTGAGTTATTATTTAAAGCCAATCTGATAAATTTTGAAATTTTGATAATCAAATAACGATAAATGTAGAGCTAATATAATTCAAGAAGTAATGCTGATGCATCCTCATTAATAATATTAGCATTGGTGCTGATGGATCGGAACTGGACCCTATCCAAGCCCAAGGCAACTAATTAGCATTAATTACATCGAGGAGCAGTCCCTCCAATGGCGCTGGCCCCTGCCTCCGCCTCCGCCTCTCTCAACCGCTTCTTCTCCTTCTCTCCTTGTCGCGCGCCTCAAACCCTAATTTCCCTTGCCACAAGGTCAACAACCCCCAGACACTTCTCCTCTCCATTTCCATTTCCATTTCCTTTTCGACCACTATGCAGATGCAGCACCTCTTCATCTTCATCTTCACCCCCTACCACCAGTACCAGTACCAGTACCAGTACCACCACTACCACTCCCACTACCAATGGTAATTTTTTCAAGGAGTTGTACTTGTACAACACCATGACCAAGAGCAAGGAGCTATTTGAGCCCAGGGATCCAACCTCCAAGGCAGTGGGAATGTATGTATGTGGCGTTACGCCTTACGATTTCAGCCACATAGGCCATGCGCGCGCCTATGTCACCTTCGATGTCTTGTTCAGGTATCCATATTCCTGATTCCTTCACTTTATTCCCAAATTCTTGCACTCACTCCTATCTAATTACAGTTATCCTGTTTTAATGAGACAGGTACTTGCAATACCGGGGATATAGTGTATCTTATGTTCGCAATTTTACCGACATTGATGATAAGGTGATCTGAGTTCCTCAGTAATCAATCAATCTCACTTTGCTTACTGTACCAATTTCTTCATTATTATATTATTCCTTTAGGTTTAGGGTTTTAAGGTTATGTCTCTTACTTCATAATGTGAAGTTGTTGTTTGATTTTGATAAAAAAAACATATAGATAATTGCAAGGGCAAAAGAGTTGAGTGAAGACCCACTTGACCTAAGTGCACGTTTCTGTCATGAGTTCCATTTCGACATGTCTGCTCTCCAATGCTTGCCTCCCACCTACGAGCCTCGTGTCTCAGATCATATCACTCAAATTATAGACATGATCAACAAGGTAATGTCAATTTTTTTTATTCAATATCATTTTTTCGTTTGTGTGCATGCACAGGAAAGTGGTGTTACCCACAAGGATTGTGATATTTGATTTGGTTAGTATCAGACAAAATAGGTACAGGCAGAATAGGTCTAATAGCCTATGACGTGTTTTCTACAGTTGTTTACCAGTGTGACCAACTATTTCCCCTTTTTTCTTTCAGCCTTTTATTGGGCATCTTACTGTTTGTTTAAAAAAGAAACTCGATACTAAATTGAGACTAATTAGTGGTAATTGGATCAAGTACAAATTTGAAGGTTTAGTTGGGTTTAAGTGGCACTCAATTGCTCAGTTCGAGTAACTCGTGCCTTAAATGAGTTTTTTTTTGCCTTCTCTTCTTTTTCCTGATTACAGATTATAGAAAATGATTGTGCATATGTAGTAGACGGAGATGTATATTACTCGGTCAATAAGTTCCCAGCATATGGGCAGCTGTCTGGCCGAAGCCTAGAAGACAACAGAGCAGGGGAGAGAGTTGCGGTTGATCAAAGAAAGAGAAATCCAGCTGACTTTGCTCTATGGAAAGTAAGAATAGTTGTCTTCAATTCTAGTATACTATATTTCCAAAATAGTCCCTTTTTGTCTTTTTTTTTTTAAGTATGAGTTGTTTATTTATTTTTTTCTTTTCACTGATTAAAGGCAGCTAAGGAGGGAGAACCGAGCTGGGAGAGCCCGTGGGGCCAAGGGCGGCCAGGCTGGCACATAGAGTGCAGCGCTATGAGCTATGCATACCTCGGCCACACAGTTGACATACATGGTGGTGGCCAAGACCTCATATTTCCCCACCATGAAAATGAGATTGCGCAGAGTTGTGCAGCTTGCAGGGAGAGCTGTGTACGTTTCTGGGTGCACAATGGTTTTGTCAATGTAGACAAGGAGAAGATGTCGAAATCATTGAAAAATTTCACCACAATTCGCCGGGTAATGTCTAGAAGAATCATCCAGTTATTTTCCCACCAGTATCATTTGGTAATGTGAAATGTGACAAATTGAAAAGCAAGACGGGGTATAATAGACATTATTACCACCTATGTCTCTGCAAAAATTGTAAAATATCTTCTAAACTCCTTATTTTCTTTTTTGGGCATACATATTTACAAAATTCACTTCTAGAGGGGATTGTGAGATTTGCTGCATTAGTATTACATTGTGAGATTTGCTGCATTAGTTTGTTCATTGTACTAAAACTCTACCTTTTCCATGTTTCTAGAAATAAAAAAAAAAACCTTTTATTCATTAGACTCTTCTCACCTTCGGTTCGTTCTTTGTATTTTAGCTTTTGACGTGTTGAAAATGTAATTTACTTCTTTCAGGTAATGGAGTTGTACCATGCCCTGGCTTTGAGGTTTTTCTTGCTTGGTACACACTATCGTACCACTATCAGTTACTCAAACGAGCAACTTGACACCGCTTCAGATCGTCTATTTTATATTTATCAGGTTGGGAATTAAATTCTGTTATTAATATAAAATTCAGTGAAACACCATCAGATGATGCATTAGTGTGTTCATGGTTGTTCTAAAATTATAGAAACTTCTAAATCTTCAATTGGCCTTTTGTTTTAATAATGTCAAATTTTTAATTGCCTTTTGTTTCACCATTTAAAGGATTCTGGGACTATTTTTTTCAATATGGGAAAATCCATTCTTATCCGGACAGTATACAAACTTTTAAATCAATGGTTTTCTGACTCCCTCGAAAGAGAATAGTGAAAAGAATCTTAAAAAATGTGAAATTTTGTTTTCTACAAAATGTTGATACGTAGATCAAATTCAGCAGCTTGGATGGATGTTTTCAATATAAAAAATTGAGATCTGTTTCCATGGGGCTGGTCAATTGCTGCTATGCTATATATGGTGTGCGCGCGTGCGTGTGTGTGTATTTTGCGACATCTGAAGCAAATCCTTTCATTTATTTTTATTATTGTAGACTTTACATGAATGTGAAGAACTTCTTTCGGCTGAAAAAAGATCAATTACTGAGGAATTTCCGCCTCCTAAAACATCAGAGTGTCTAATAAAATTGAACAAAGAATTGAATTACTGTATGTCTGATGACCTCCACACAGCCATGGTATTGGCCGCTCTTTCTGATCCATTGAAGCTCATGAACGACCTCCTACATACTCGTAAGGTATCACTTTGTTTATTTTTCTGTATCCATTATTCTAGAATCTTAAGATTTTGTCGGTATTACTATATCTAGTCTTTGAAGCTCCTACCAAGAATTAAAAAACTTCTATAAATCTCCTTTTATTATATTTTTTAGATAATATGAGTCAAGAGAATTAAAAGTGTTCATTGTACAATGGAACCGTATCTTTAAGGGATTATAATTATGTTTGCTTTTATTTGGGTTGACAGTTAACGCATGCATTTTCTCTCTCCTTTGAATAGAAAAACCTGATCATTACATACAGTGATTTATAATAAGGCATTAGGTTAATGATTGTCTTCTGTTTCTCTTTTGACTTTATAAAATCTTTGTAAGCAGGGGAAACGTGAAGAAAGAAGATTGGAGTCGCTATGTGCTCTGGAAAAACAGCTTAGAGTTGTGCTTGGTCTTCTGGGTCTAATGCCTGCTAGTTATTCTGAGGTTGATGTTACAATATTCATTTTGTTGGATTAACTCTTTGATCTGCTTAAATCGTGCTATATTTTTTATTTTTTATTCGCTCTTGAGAAGGAATGGCCCTACCCTACCCTACCCGTGGTGTCAGATTGGAGTATTAGCTAATGTCTTTTAGGTTCCAACTAAAAACTAGAATTAATCCTTTTAGGTTCCAATTTGTTTACAGGTTTTGCAAGAGTTAAGAGAGAAAGCATTAGTACGAGCTGGCCTGACAGAAGCACAAGTACTGGAAAAAATAGAAGAGAGGACTTCAGCAAGAAAACAGAAACAGTATGAGAGATCAGATGAGATAAGGAGGGAGTTAGAGGTGCTAGGCATTGCGTTGATGGATAACCCTAATGGAACCAACTGGCGACCCGCGATTCCTCTTCACATTCAAGAATTGCAAACTGCTCCATCTTAACTTGTACACTGTCTTTTTTTTTCTTTCCTCATCCTTTTGGCCATGCCTAACATTTTTGTCAGTTATTTCTATGGTTCAATTTTGAATGTCAGGAGGGAGGTTACAACAGTGCTCCTTGGGTGAAAAGAAATAGTAGATTTACATATTAATTGAAATTTTGCCTGCTCAATATCTTTTCCATCATTTTTTTTTTCCTTTTCCGTTGTTTAATACATGAGCAGTTTGAGTAGCAGTCCATGGAACTGTTATGTAATATAATTTATTTGACAAATTTAGACTGTTAACAAGCATAAATCAATAAAAAAAAGTTAAAGAATCCAATTTGATCATGTAATTATGTGTACGATTAATCATGTGTTTATCAATTTTTGTATAAAAAAAGGACAGAATGATTGATCAGATCACATGCAAGAAGAATCCTTGTATTCTGGTTGGTCTATAACAGCATTTTTTAGCAAATATTTTTAAGTGCCCATTCTAAAAGAGTCTTCAAGTAAGTCACAATAAAAAATTAGATCAAGCACCAGTTTCCATTTTTGTGCTGCAAATAAGTCATTTAAGATGAGTACCCATCGCTGAAATTACGAAGATTTAACCATGAAATAAAAATTAAGAGTTTATTGCCATCACATAATAAAACTACCAACTGTCATAGCATTAGAAATTCATCTAACAAAGGGAACTTTTTAAAATAAAATACAAGTGCCTACACAAACTCGTATATACTATCTCCTAATATTATATTAGCACAACTCCAGAACGCCCGTCAGATAAGTAAACAACTAGTCAATACGAAAGTTAAACCCATTGATACCTACTGATAAAATCAAGACAAATCGATTTTAGCTGCACGCAATTATGCTGCTCGGCCAAAGCCAAGGTAGTCCCAACATTATCCACATCAACGCCACCAGACAATTTCTCCTCACAAGCTACTTTTAGTCTCTCCATCCCGTACCGATCAGCAGCTACAAGTAGGTGCTGTGCCAGTGCATGTGATTCGACATATTGTTCTGGTACGGAATCAGTATATATGAAGTGAAGCAAGGCCTTGAAAACTGAAGCCTCCATATCTTGGATGTTTATGCAGTTGGTTTTGCTTTCCATCATTGGGCCGAATAACTCCGCCCGAAAAACTGGAGAACGGGCTGCTAGAATGAGCCTATGTGCATTAAATGCTGCACCATCACTGAGTCTGTAGTTCATTAAAAAAAGCAAAATGAGAATAAAAGATGTTTCCATTACAGTTATTGGAGTAAATTAAAAAAACATTCCCTACAGTTTTACATATTTCATACACTATTGGTCAGGTTGGTACTGGAACAAAGAAGATAATGATAAAAAAGGATGAAACAAAAAAAAAAAGTTTCAATCAGCCACAGAAATTCATATAAACCCAGAGCAATTTGCAAGATACCCCCTTAAAGGAACAATAATCAACACAGTTGGTTGGAAAAGCGTGGCAAAAAGTTACCTAAACGTGACATCGGACCCTTCTCCAGTCTCCAAGAGATAACCAAAGTGTTCGTGTAAATCAGGAGCAGGTACCAGCACTCTCGGCCTCTTGACTACCTCTTCATACCATGGTTTTATGACCCGTACTGTACACCTCACTGTAAAACTATCATCCTTAATGAAATTCGACGCCTCCAAGTATGAACTGTTAGCAAAACATAGGTGTAAGTATTTACTTAAATCACAATTTATGCATCTAAGGTAGGGTGGATAGTTGTGTCCGTCAAACTAAACGAAATAGCAGGTCAAAAAGTACAGGTTTCAATAGACATATGTATATACCTAGTCGTAGTCAAGAGAAATACTGAGACAAGAAAACATTTCATCTTTTCATTTCAACATAGTTAAAAATTAGGCTCCAACAGGTTTGTAGTCTAAACTCAAAAAGGCAAATGGGCAGGCCTCAAAATTACATATTTACTCTATAGAAAGGCTGTTTTCATAAAGTCAAATTACTAAAATCCACCTCTATCTAAACATAAGAATTAAGAAACTTAATGTTCTCGAAAGTACCGGTTCATAAACTCGTCAAACCCCTTAATATCTCCTTTTTTCGAATATGTCACTCGAGCACTCTTTGATGCATCTGTTGATGTTTTGCCTTTATCATCAAGTAGCCTAAACTCGAGAACAACCTTCATTTCACCTTCACCTGTTTCAGATAAATTAATTCAATGTTTTTTGCTAGGTCAAAGTCAAACACCGACCTTTCACATTTAGGTATACTGAAAGCCAATGGAGTGTGCATCATTTTATTATAAAAGCTAATAAGTACAACTCCCACTCTTTGCTTAGTCAAAGCAATGAAACAAGATTCATAAACTTAAATTAAGAACCCTAGTCTCCACTTTCTGATTGCATGCTTGTTACAAACAAATTATGCCGAAAGGCCCAGGATAATTTGCAAAAGAGAAAGAAGAGGATTTGCTATATTTATCGCATTTGCAAATAACAACCAATAAACCTTCTTATACCAACTTAACCAAATTGCAAATGCAGAATCTGACATTTGTATTTTTTGTTTTTTTGCTTGATTTTAGTTGAACAAGTAGTCGGCAAGAAAAAGGAAGCAGATCAATAGATACGTAATGTACACTCAAGCAAAGCTATTGAGAGAAAATTAGGAGCCATAATTGCAAATGCAAAACTGCTGGGATAATTTTCTGAAAAGAAGAAAAAAGTCACTGTTTAAACATGAAATATACAGAGTATTTAAATTGGTTTGTTTAAAGCCCAATAGCCATGAATGAAGATGAGAAATGGATTTACCTTCGCGAATTTCAGTGAGAAGCTTGAGATAGAAGGATATACAGTAGTTGAATTGTCGTGTGTAGATGCCATCAGGGTAATAGAGGAGGGCCCATTGATGGCCATACAAGGAGAATTTTGCACATTCTATTGAGTTGCCAATGCCAAGGCCCTTGGAGAGGGAGTAGGCTACAATTTTGACAGTGTGGGTCCCACTTGCAGCTTCCATTCGGCATATCGTGTCGGCACGTGACTGGTTATGGTTTGGTGGAGAGCATCCAGCCATAGGTACCTAACTGCTAACTGCTAAGATACACATACAATTGCTCGCCTAGTACTTATTTGAAGTGATTCTTGAACGAAGACCAGATTTGAAAGAAATTAAGAAAGAAAGAAAGAAAGTCGAAAGAACTTACGATCTAAAAGCTTTTCTTTGTAAACTGTCGAGTATCGATCGATCGACGATCTAAGAGAAGAGACGATTGGACGATTGGACGATTGGTGTTTGTCAGACTGTGAATTCTTGGTTTGGTGATGTATCAGTATCACCGGGGACTAGAGTAGAGCAAGAACAAAGTAAGAGGTTATTCTATTCTAGATGGATCTGCAATTCTGGATACTCGGTTCGCCTCTATCCTACAACATGGATGTTCTATAACTTATCTATGCGGCCTTGTGTGTTGTTTACTAACAATTATATAGATATACATATTTTTTATTTCAATAGTTGAGAAAATTTACAGCACATTAATTATTGGACTATGTCATTTTCTTACAAATATTTTCTTATTTCATTTTACCGAAATTTTTTTAGTTACCACAATAAACAATGAAATTAAATAATTACCACCCTCCCTATAACATTTTCAATCCTACCACATGTGGATCCAGTTCGCGCACCAAATTGGGCTAGTGCGCGGACTGGACTGGCGCACCTCTTGGTGTGCGCACTGAGCGGGCGCACCCATGGTGCGCGAACTGGGTAAACGCACCCATTTTTTACGCTAGCCTTTGATGACTACTTACTTCCGCCTAGCGCCCGCGTCTTGTATAGCAAAACTTATGAGCCCACCAGGCGTGCTTCCTCGAGAAGACGACCTCAAAATCCCATAAGTTCAACTACCAAGGAAGGTTGAGAGGGACCTCCGCCAAGCAAGTTATGGAAAATGTCCGGTAAACACGGTCCTAAAAGCCATGCTAGGAGAATCCTTCTTCCATAACCGTGTTTTCCTTGCTAACTAGTGACAAGTCCAACACCATTTTAAACCAACACCCAAACATTCCTCCTTTAAGGCCGTACGGCACTTCCCTTCTCTGCAGCCTTGTCAAGCGTTTTTACATAAACCCAACAAGTTGTCAGCTTCCCAGTTGCTTTCAGTAAAAGTACGCACTACTACCTTCAAGGTCTAGACCGTATGTATACCATACAACCTATCCTAAAGAGTACTAGCGATAGGGCACATATCCCTCTTCCTCCAATGCTGCCTTCTCGTTCACTTGTTCGTCGCTCCCTCTAATAGTCCATGAGTTTTGTCTCGCTACGGGCGGATGAGCCAACTAGAAGAGTAAGATACCAACGAGTCCCGTCAAAACGTTCAAGTGTTTTCAGTCATCATTTACGATAAAAGTTGACCTCTTTTTTTATTAATTTGTGACGTGATCAGAGTCAAAATAATGATGAATTACGTAGGATTTTGATTTAGGTTTTGCATATTTTCTCACACTTTTGTTTAATTTATTAGAGAAAAATGCTACTGTCATCATTCTTTATGTAAAACAGGTTTTGAGATTATTTTACACCAAATGGAGCAAGAATTGGGTCAATCGGATCAGCGATGCTCATTGACTAAGTCTCTGTTACGGTCCGTATTGCCTAATACGGACTAGGAGATGGTGTGATACGCATTAAAACCCTCAGCGACAAGGTCTCAATACGGACCGTATCACCTGATACGGACCGTAACCGAAGGCGCCTCTTGGGGAATAACTGCTGACAACTGTATCCAGATCTGTTTCTTAGCCTCCAATCAACCCCAGACGTCCCTCTACTCCTATATAAGGCCCCTAGGCAGAATAAGAAGTTATCTTTGTAATTAGGGTTATATTTGATTAAAATGAGAAGAGAGGAGTGATTGTAACCACGCCGTTCCGCGGCTAAGTTCATCTCTTAGGGGCTAGGCAGTAAACCTTGTTACTCTTGATGTTTTGATATATATATTTTTTGTTGATTATGATTTCTTGTTGTTTAATCGAAATGCTTTTGTGTTTATTATCTCTTCATCTAACTTCGATGATCTAGTTTAATCCGTTAGTGTAGTGCCAGTACTTTAATGGTAAGAGAAACTATGTTGCACGAATTAGCCTCGTTGAGAGCTATTAGGTTTATGTGAAAAAAACCTTAGCGGAGAAATCATAAATCAGAACAACAAAACGCGAACCAAGTTCCATCATTTGCGTAAGGTAAATTGCAGTGATCTGTGTAGTAACTTGTGTATTTAAGAGATCAGTCATTTGCGTAACATAACTCACAGTGTCCTATGTAGAATCTCGATGAAAGATCTGTCATTCTTGCATAAAATAACTCGCAGTGACCTATGTGGTGTTTTTTATAAAACAACAACAAGAAATCAGACCTGACATGAATATATTATCAAAGCGGATTGAGTAGCAATGGTGTGCCGAAACCGTAGAAATTCTCATCTCTATCTTTATTTTAATTACTTTTAATTGCTTCGTAATTTACATTAATCACAACAACAACTCTCAATTTTCAGATTTCGTCTAGCCTTTCGAAAGATTGTGATTCGATCGCTCAAGACTCTGAACCAATATTCCTGTGGATCGACCTCGAATATACTACTCGATAGGATTGTGCGCTTGCAGTCTGAACTGATAGCATTTCCGAATTTATTAATATTAAAAGAAACGTCGCTCTCTTTTGAGTGATCATGACTTAAATCTAACTTAATTTGTTATTTTGGTAGTTGTTAGGTCTTCCGGACTGTCATTTAGTTCTTATATTGTAACAGACTTTTATTACGTATGTTTGACTTTTATGATATTATTTGAATATTATAGACTTATATTTTGATATTCTATTTTTATTCTACTTTTAACGTATCTTCTTCTCTTATTATCTATCGTATCATTCCAACAAAATACGCCGAACATACGAAAATATGTAGAATATAAAATGAAATGTTTAATATCAAAATATCATACTTATATTACAAACAAGTCTACTACAACACAATATAAAGTATACTACAACATAATTAATATCCTACTACAATACAACATACAGTCTATTACAACACAAATAAAGTCTACTAGCACCCCTTTAAAA